>JAWWEV010000167.1:16477553-16594458 GCA_035583235.1 Hafferia zeledoni
GGCCCTCATAATTGTCATTTATCAATATTCATAAAGAACCCGCCTTAACCCCTCTTGTGCATGCTAAAGAAAAAAAACCACAAAATGAAACGCAACCAAAATAAAAATAAAATGAAATAATCATCTCACTGCTCATTACCGCAGGGGATTTCCTCTCAATGTCACCACTGCCCTGCGCAGTAATTGGCATTATCTGTTATCTCTGAAGCCATAATAAGGTTTGCCACGGGGCATTTTCTGTAATCATATTTTTATTTGTCAGCTAGTGAGATACAGACACCAAATGTGAGGTTGACCAAAGCCGGAGCCCACGGCAGGAGGATGCGCGGCGCCAATCCCCGCTCCCGCCGGTGATGTCACGCCCAGCCAATGAGGCGCCCGCCCACCCTCCCGCTGCAGCATCCCCTCCACCCGCAGCAAACAGGCTCTTCCCGAGGAAAGTCAGGATTTGTGACCTACCCCAATACGTGCTCCCATATTGTTTCCGACAGAACATATAGTCGGCACTGAATTAGCCGAGAGCCCTCCCACAGTATGGAGGCAGGACATTCAAAAGGGACTATTGATTTGGGGCACCGAGCCGCGGTATCTTAAAGGCCCTGAGTTTAGCAGAGTCGACACCCAGTATTAGGTGAATGGCAGCTTAGGAAAAAAAACACATCATCGCTTCTGTTCAAGGAAAACTTCCCAGGCTCAGATGGTCCTACACTGGTGTCCGAGGAACCTCATTTTCCTCTGCTAATTCTGGCACCACTGCTGAGTGCATCTGCTCCAGGCATTGCAGCACAGTGCAGAGTCCTCAGAGCTAGCACAGAGGAAGAGCTGGAAGTAGAAGCAATAGTGCTGCATCACTGAGCTAACTGCTTGGTTTGCCAGCTCAGGCAAAGCAGCAAGGTAATGCAGGATCCCACAAGATACCTCTGCATGGTGCTGCCTGTTCAATGCACGGTTGCCTGTGGGTCCCTAGCATGGCACAGTGCCATGTACACACAGAAGTCCTTAGAGGACCCTACACTGGGTTACCTGTAAGTGTTCCCCCATGGCCAACCTGTACCACAAAAGCCCATAAGTGACTGCATCGGGGTACGCCAAATATTCCCCCACTATTTCCAGTAAATAGAACAACAACAGAAAGCACATCCATTTTTAAAACAACACGCAAACAGACTCAAGCTGCTCACCTATTCTGTTTCCTTTTCTCAGCTGCTTGTTTGAAAACACCTCTCCGACAGAGATGATCTCTCCACACAGTAGCAGCAGAAGCCTTTTACTGATGGGAGGATTGGGGAATCCTTCCTGAATCTTTGATTCAGGAATCCTGGTGCATCAATGCATTTTGAGTAGTGAACGCTGAATGTGGTTACATACTGCTGTGAAAGTAAGCCACAGGTATTTCACAGTGTTTTGGGAGGTACAGGAAGAAGATGGGACAATGACAGGGGGCTGGCGACACTAGGCTATCAATCTGTTCTGCCAGTAAGTTAGAAGCACCCCTATTTAGTCATTAACCAAAGCAGAAGCCTTCATTTTTCAACGTGGTCATAACTGGATAACCTGGCTGATTGAGATGATTTGTCATTTCACAGGTCCACGACAGGACAAGGTCAGGCTTCGTTGCTTAGGAAAGCACATTAACTTTTATACTTACACACATGCACACATATATTTTTATGCATGCTCTGATTTTCTGATAACTGTCCAGAATACAACACAGAATCTAATATAACACAGACCACACAAATCTCAGAGTGACCTCGAGGAAGAGGTTATGATTTACTATTAACTTATTCAGCATGAGATGGAGCTAGCAAGGAGACAGAGGATTTACTTATAAACAAGGCTACTGCCCACAGTCCAGATGTTTAACAGAGGAAAATGGATTCCTCAAGAGAGACATGCACTGTGCCCTGAAGATTTCACATATCATTAAACTTGCAGAGGTGCTTGTCTGTCTGTCTGTCAGCCTCACCACGATCCTCACTCGGTTTATGAAAGTCTGCCAGATCAAGAGGTATCCATCACAAGCTCAAAGGATATATGCATTCTTTAGTAGAAACTTCTATCCCAATGGAGATTCAGATTTCTCTAGAATATTCATTTGGAAGAGTAAATAATTTGTCTTCAGTTGTACTTAATTTTTTTTTAGTTTCTTGGACTGGATCTCTAAGTATTAAGCCAATTAGGGAATGGGAACATGTATATATGCAATCCACCAGTGGTTACACTGCCCAGTGTACATAAACCATAACAGCTCTGCGAGCTATCAAGGTTGTATGGTGGTTCTAAGAAGGTCATGGTTACTCAGTGTAGTTGGTTGGCAGGGAGGAAAAATTGTGGAATTCACAGAGCAAAACCAAACAGACATCTCGGCCAATAGAGAAAACTTAGATCCTCTAGTTATGGTATGCAACCTGCTCTTGACCACTCTGGGAATTTCTCTGACTATTGTAACCCTGCCTGTACCATTGTCCTCAGGACCTTCTCACCCAGATCTACCACCTCTGAACTGCCTCTTCTGCTAACAGCATAGTCTTCTTAATATATCCTCAAGAAAGGCTCTTCTTTCCCTTTCCATTTAGAAATACACTTTCTTTCAGAATACTATTTCCTGTTGAGTCAGAGATGTAGGGAGGGGGCTGGAAAAGAAAGTTAAATATTTAAGCGTCCACTTTTGCTATAGGCTTTTATGCTGTGGCCATCTGGTTTGTGAGTTTTTGGCACATAATTGGGGGTACAGAAAATCCCTCTATGGCTACTAAGAAGTGCTTATGCAAATCCAGCTCCTGCAGTATCTATCAGTGGCCCTTGACCTCCTGGAGTAGGAGCTCTATGGCTGGCTATGGCTATGGAGAAGCAGCCACGCAGACATAATGTAAATGCTCTCCCCCAGCCAATCTAAATGCAAGGAGCAGGCAGTTATGGGTCAGCAGCTATGCAGAAACTCTTGTGCTCAGACTGATCACAACAACTTGATTTCAGTATAATTTAAATTCTCTAAACTTGCTGGAGATGAAGGAGAAACTAGTCCAATTTAAAACACCACCTGAAATCACAGGTTAAACCACACTTGATGGTTAAACAATATGATGGAATGAATAAGTATTAGAAAATTCTTCCCTACTGGAAAGGAAATTAAAGGCAATGGTGACTCAAATGCCCAGAAGGGACTCAGTGAAGGTTGCCAAAAGCCAGCAGGTTTTCAAAAACCGAAGGAAACCATGACTTTGTTGTACTCGCAATTGTCCCAGGTTTCTCCAAGGATTCATTTTGATATAGTGTACGCAATTCTTAGTTATTAGTAAGTGCACCAAAAACTATGGAAATGAAACTGGTTTTCCTTGGTAGTGTTGGTTTTCCTATTTAAAGTGTTCCCTGAGATGAATTCTCCAATCAAAAATGACAAATAATCTTCTCCATGAAAAGTGTATCTGTGACTGGTCAAGAATTAAAAAATACATCAGCATTTTCCCCAATGCTTTTAGAACTTTACAACATCAATTACTTATTAGTAAGTAAAAGAGTCAAGATGAGATCCCTTTATGTGCTCTTCTGTAAGAGATAACCCCCGTGGAAGTGGCTATACTTACCATATTGAATGACTGTGGCAGAAGTCTAAAGCAGAGATGATTTGTCGGAAGAACTTCCTGGCTTCTTTTGGTGTCAATCGTCCCTTTTTTACGAGATAGTCAAAGAGCTCCCCACCTGACACATGTTCTAGCACCAAATACCTAGAAAATAAAAAAGCCAGGATTTTCTAAGTACATGATAATACCAAGCCCCTCACACTCACAAAGTTGCATACAAATACTTCATTTATATGTGGTCAAGGAGAACACTTCTAGATATAACAGTGAAAGAGAATCAGAATTATAAATTCAAGAGTGATTAATATTTTTAACAGGGGTTCTGCAAACTTCAGATCTGACACTGTTGGATTCAGTGTCCAGTATCATAGTGAGAGATAACCAGGAAGTCAAAAATTACTCAAAAAGAGAATAATCAGGTATAAGCTTCCACAGCAGCTCTTAAAACTACAGTGGAGTAAGACTGTGTACCAGGAAGCCTCAGGTCCTTTAACGAAGCTGACACTTCTTTTATAAAACAGCTGTGGCAAAGCTACACTCAGACAGAACCAGACAGATGTCAACAAATTAGAGCGAATTAAAAAAAAAGAGGTGAACAATGTAAATTATGGGGGGAAAAAAAGAACTACACATGTGCAGCCTACATAAAAGCTTCAGCCTTTGCTGCTGAACAGCAGTGACTTCCTGCAGTAGCTTCCTGTCCTTGCAACTCACATGTGAAAAATGTGACACTGAGTAAATAAATTCAGCACCAAAGGGGCGTAGGAGCAAGAGAGGAAACTCCAGACCTCATATAGAACACCTGGCAGTCACAGAGCAAAGAGTGAAAACTTCTGGAAGGAAAGAACTTGCCATGGGTGGACCATCTTTTTGTAAGCGAGGGAAATGAAAGACAGCCAAGCAGAGGAAAACAGTATGAATCTCTGGAAATGCTGCCTAATAGTGGGAATGAAACATTTTTTTCCGGGGAAATGGCAGAAACATAATCAACTGAAGCACTTAAAAACAAACTAGATATATTATGGACTATCAAGAGGATTGCTTGAAATCTCCATAAACTTTTTCCATCTCCATTGTGGTTTTGTGGCCTAGTGCCTCTTTGCCTTTTTGCCTGGCACATACTATCTTAACACAAAATAAAGAAATTGCAAAGGGAGATAATTTACCCATATTCTGAAATTACAAGTATAGAACAAATTCTTTTAACTGAAAAATCACTTTTGTTCTTTGGCTCTGTTAGCTTCTCTAAAGGCTCTAAGAGAGACAGAAACCTGTACTCCTCACTTACTGCTTACCACCCTTGAAGTGAGTTTCAGGGTTTAACAGCAAGGGATGTGAACTGACAGGTGATTTCTGTAATGCCACTATGTAAAGGTAAACAGTGGAGTCCCACCCTCGGCAGTTTGTTTACGAGACATCAACAGAAAACTTGAAAACAAGAATTAGCTATTTTTCCAAATGTTGAGTGTACTACTTAGTCCCTGCCTCCCAACAGCACAGCAGACCAAGCTGAACTGTCTGTGCAGTATGATCCATCAATCTGTTGCTCTACAACAACATAGTTTTACTACCAGCATTAATACAACTCTTCAAATTTGAGTGGACAATGAAAAATAATTAATCCAGGATACTGTCTTTTCTGTACCACAAGCAGCATAATCTCTGAGGCATTTTCTGAATTTGAATGGAAAGTGAAGAAGACCATTATTACTTTGGGGTCATAATTATTCCTATTTTCAATGTTTCCAAATAGATAGGACAATAGAAGAACTAAAAGCAGTTCTGATGAAAGTAAAATTGCCTTAATGATCATGGCATTAGCCTTGAAGTTGCAAAAGTGGGAGCTGAGCTCCTGGTTAATCATCAGCTCCTGTGTGACTTCCCTGTGCCAGTTCCTAGCTAACAAAAGGAGAAAGCACTTCCCTGCCTCACAGAAATGCAGCAAAGACTGCAGTAAGACAGACATTAATATTGTCTTGTCAGCTAAATAAGTAGTAAAAGAGCACAAAAAGGGAACAACAAAATGAAGTTACAAACTTTAAGGAATTCCAATTTTATTTTTTCCATTTTTGATCAAAATAGAAACAGGTACAAGAAATATAGTAATATTGACCTTTTCCCCCCTTTCATTAAAACAAGTAAAAAAAAGAGAAAAACCTTAACTTAAAAATCACATTTGGAATATGTGGCTTATCTTCTCTCCAAGATAGATGAGTAATTACCAGACTGTGTACTGAGTACACCTTGGTAATTTGGAGATCACCATTTATCCACGTGACAGTTTTTGAGCAAGTAATTGAAAGGCTCAGAACAAAGCTGATAATGCAGTAGCCAGAGGCACTGGGGTGCCCACATTGTCAAGTCCCAATCCTCGCTTTCTAAACCTTGGCTAGCAGACAATCTGGTAAGAGGGTTTGCTATATAAATTCATTCTCTATCTCATATTAGAGACAGATCTGGCTAACTATCCAATATGGCAGACCCAAGCCTGGCAGAGAATCAATCCTACAATTCTTCTTGACAGCTCTCTCTCTCTCATTGTGCCCAGCAGAAGCTGGATACAACAGTGCATCTTGCCCCCGCAATTCAAATTGTTAGCTGCTTTCTTTTTCTAGGAGGTATCTTACAAAGCTGGTTGCAGTTACAGGCATATAGAACACCCTCCACACTGGTTTCAAATGCACAGTTTTGGAAAATTACAGACCCAGCATTTCTGTCACACACAGCAGGAACTGCAAAGCAATTTATTTTCATCAACTTCACCTTATTAAAAACACTCAACAAAAATGCACTGACATGTTGTATGAAAAATAAAACAAATTGAAAGACAGGGAGCATTTACAAGGTTATTAATTTTTTGCTTGCCACCTAGAAGCACCAGATATAATAATGGAAATGAACAGGGGAGAGCATTTGAAAAAGATTTGTGCCCATGACAAGTCAAGGGACACAGAGAAGCACAGCAATGATGTATTCTGATCTGAAAAAGCCCCCAACGTGACATGAGTGAGAAGGACGACAAACACATTCCACAGTGGCTGAGTGCAAGAGAGAAATGCTGCAGGGATCACCCCCCAAGTACTACGTGGCTATGTTGCAGCAAGGATTCCTGAGCTCAGATTTGTGCCTCGGCACTATTCCCAACCCTATTCCCTCCCTCTAGTACGATGTGGGTTTTTTTTAGGACAGCCCCCAGTTAGGAGATTTTCTGTTAAACAGAGGCATAATTCAGCACCTGCCCCCACCTCTGTGCAAGCCAATGTTCTGCTGGCACATTACTTGGCACAGTAGTGGTTATTTCCAAACAGGCCAACAGAAGAGATTTAAACATTTCCAAGTGTTGCACTGTTTCTAACTATCACTGTACGGCTCACACAAACCCCACTAGGTGCTGTATATCTGTATCTATCCATTTATGTATGTGTGAGTGTGCCTAAGTGGCTCCACAGAAGAAGAGAATAAACACTCTGAAAAGCAAAACAGAAAAAGCAAATGAAAGAAAGAACATTATTCCAGAGGCTGGGAAATAAGGCATACAGATACTACATCTTTTCTGAATCTATGCCACAGAAAAGACTCCAGATCTTCTGAGTTCACATCAGCATCTAAAATCCTTCACTTCAGCAAAGTGCTATAGGATTGGAAGTATGCCAATGCTAGCTCTTGGAGGATCCAGGAGAAGGTAAAATAACACGTAGCCTCTAGGGGGGAAAAACACTAAGAAGCATTTTCCCGAGTTTCCTTTCCCTTTTATCTTTCCCAGATATGACAGATTCTTGTTTCACTATAGTACTACTTTTCCCATTTATTCTAAGCGAGCAAGCAAATTCTAAAAATCCCAGAACAGTAACTATAACTACTCTCTTATTACATTTAGAGGTGAAAAGCAACTTCTTGGTGAATTAAGCTATTTTTTAATCCTGTCTATGGAAGATTGACAGCATCAGTCTTCCAACTGTAAAAACGTAAGAAAACCTGCTCTGTAATAGCCATTGCAAGGAGGTTCAAGGAAAGGAATGACCCAGTCTCTGACTGGCAGCATGCACACTACATGCTGGGATAATACAGAGAGGACCTATATTAGGACAAAAGACTCCGTAAGGGCTTTTAGCTCTCACATGCTGGATGCTCTGGACACACACCAGCTCTTCTAATCCTTGCATTTCACATGAGAGAAGCAAGTATTAACAAGCATTAACCTCCTGTTCTTTGCTGATAGGGAACTGCAAAGCAAAGTGACTTGTCTAGGGTTACAGTCACCCAGTATCAGAGCTGAGATTAGGACATGTAGGCCCTTGTGCCTTCTACTCCATGCTGTCCCCACCACCAATTTACCCTTTGCTTGCTAGAACACTGGAAAAGACAGAAAACACCAGGGTTCTGCAACTCAATATGAATCCAAGTGCATGCTAAAAATAAATTCTCAATTACTTTTCCTCACTAGATATATTCTTTATGAGGTTGCAAATATTTTCACAGGCCACAGCTTGCTTTCATAAAAACACCAAGGTCCACATCTTACATTAATACCTCATGTTCCTGCTACAAGCCAAGACATGAAACTAAAAATCTCTGATGAAGTTTCAGAGCTTGAAGGAGACAAGACTGATCTTTAAAAACAAAGAAGCTGAATACTAAATTCAAGAATAATTTTGTTGATTGGAGAGGAACAGAGAGATTGCATCCAGCAGCATTCAATCTATTCCCTTTGCCATTTCTCCATCTGCATCCCATCATCATCACCTCCTCAATAAAAGATTCTGAATTCCTAACCTCAAATGACCCCCTACATATCATATCAGAGATGTGCATGCAGCTTATAAAAGCAAGCTTAGAATAATGCTAGACTCTTTTTTTTTTTTTTTTGGTTCATTTTATTCACTCTTTCAGGAACCAGAACAGGAAAGAAGTAATAACAAAAACTTAAAAATACAGCAAAAGAGGGATGGCTTCTGCATGTAAAAGACATGAAGTAGCCAAGATGAATGTGGAGAGATGTAGTGTTAAATTACCTTTATGCACCTCACATTCTAGCTAAGCCAGGAACCAGCACAGACTCCAGACCTCTCTAATTGACAGTACACTCCCCATCTTTGACTGTGGTTTGTTCTGTAGCTTAAACTAGAAATTTATCAAAAAAGCACTGTGCCTCTCCTCCTCATTACCTCAGCTTACTGTACTGTGGGGATCAAGATGTGACAGCCCAGCAGTTCCACATTTGCAAATTTAGAAACTCAGATAAAAAATCAGTATAAGTTTTTCCTTTTCTCCTGAACAAACTGATGCTGGGTTTCATCTTTAACATCTTTAGTTGTCCTACCATCAGCTCAAACACAACATCAGCTGAAACAAACCCTTAGACTCACCACCCCATCACACTTCTTCCTTTTTCTACCCCTAGAGACCACACTGCTTGTTTGATTACAATTTGGGCTTGTAGTGCAGGTGTTACCTTTGATTCAGGCTTTCTTCAGGTCCCCACACCTTGGCTCTAGTGGTATCTTTTAGCTGTTTTCTTTACTATAAGATACTCATTTTCCTATCTATCCAGATAGCTCAAATTTCGTGTCTAATTTTAGCTAGATATCTTGTGTCTAAATTAATTCATTGCCGTATCTTTGATAAACACATTCTGGCTCCACTTTTGGTGATTCAAAATAGATATCAGATCACTTTACACTTTGACCACTCTTTCCATGCCTCCATCATTCTCCTTTTTTTACAGTTCGTCTAACATGAACTAGCTTCCTTCATTTCTTGTAGCCCCTTCTGTATACAATCTAGGATCTCTTCCTTGGCCTTTATGCTGGAGTTCTGTCTCTGATCAGCCTTCAAAAGGAAGTTCTATCATCCCCTTCTTAAATACCAAGCAAAGAATTCTGTGCTCTCCTAACATCTTCTCTACACTTGGCAAAGCATCACTCTTTATGATAGAGCTTCCTTCCTGAAGACTGTTCTCTGCTGTGATGCTTGACAGCATCTTGGACTTCCCCTTCACAACAGTAGCTTTGTGTTTTAGTACTGTAAGCTGGTTTTGTCCCATTCTTGTCCAGTTCCAGCACATCAAGGACTTCTCCATGAGCAGTCCTGTTGCACTACAATACTATGAACACTTCACTTAAAACAGTAAAAAAGACATTTTGTGATTATTTCTCCATTCTATCTGGTGGACTGTGCTACAACTTGTTAAAAGATGCCTTTGCACAAGCCCTAGGGAGCTTAGAGGAATAACTCAGAGCCTCATTGAGGCAAGGCAGCTACAGCTACCTCCAAATCAGGACTGTAGCTAAAGAAACAGGCTGGCTCTGAGCAATGCCTGGAAAAATGCTGTTAAAAAAAGACTAACTGGCACAGAGAACACTAGGACCATACACTACCAGGTATTTCTGGCAAAATAACCAAAAACCCAAATAAACACACCAGATCTGTAAAGAATGAAAAGCTGTCTCAGCCATTAGCAAAAATGGAGTTAAATACTAAAATTCTTGCCAGGTGGATCGCCTGAAACAGCCCATCAGTATGTATCCCCATGTTGGTATGCAGCTCTTGTTTTCTCAGGACAATTTACAAGACATGCATAGCTATACCAGTTAGGTCCTCTGGAGCAGTATAAACGTGTTTATTTTTATAAAAGTGTTAAATGTAGAGAAATCTCTAGATGAAAGCTCATGCTGAAACACAAACTATTTCAGGTAAGTATTTATAAATACAAAAAAGTAAAGATTACCAAGAAACATTCTCTGATGCTCTAGGAATGGGAGTCAATTCAGAGAGCTTCTTGTTTTGGTTGGGCAATAGAAGGTTTGTCTATCAGTGCTTGCAATTAGCTGTCTGCTAGGGAACCAGTAAACTATGCCAGAATTAGACTAGATATTCATGTGGCACTGGCTAGTTTTTAAGATGCACAACTTCAGGCATGCACTTCAGCAAGATGCAAAACCCAGATGCAGTTATATAGAAAGAGACACACACAAATACATAAAATACCAGAATTCCTGCTTGCTTCCTCTGTACTCAAGAGTTTACCATTTTGCGATTCCTATGGGTAAGACATATGATGAAATGACCACATCTGTTGAGAAGCTCAACTACTCTGTTTTATTACTTAATAGTTAATCATTATATGGAAATCATGAGCATAATCCTGAAACTGTGGAGCATGGCATGGATCAAGACACTTTAGAATTGATGGAGATGTCTGAGCAATTACCAGTCAGGTAGGCATCTCCTTCATGGAGACAGATAAGTCTTTAGTTCTCTTCTGTCCCTATGTTTACTAGTGCCCACAGCTGTAAAACCCTCTTGAAATTTGGCCACAGAATCACACGCAAAAGGAAATGGCTGCACCCCAAATGGTATGGGCTAGGCAGTGCCACCAACCTCGATGAACTCTGGACCATCTCACAGTAACCCACAATAATCAGCAAACTATTCACAAGAAATTAGCTACTCCTTTTGACCAGTTCAGCTGAGAGCGAGAAAGCTCACTACATTTCAAAGCTCTGGTGAATCAGCAAGGGATCCATTGGAAACAGCAGACTGAAAAGCCTCTAGAAGAAAAAAGGCCTGGTGATTCCTCTTCCATGCTACCACTCAACTTGACAGATGTCCTTCCATACATATATATGACTGAATATGTGTCACAGGGAAGAGGTTAAAAGTTGCCCAGCCCAGGCTGCCATACTCTGTAGTTCTTTGACAGCTTTTTCTCTGCACTGTTTTCTATTGATTAAATAATTGCTATCAGATATTAAGCTCCTTGTTATTGGCACAGCTATAAATTATTCAGAGGTTATATAAATTCTTATGGCGGGCATGAATTTTTAAACCCTAATTTGGCACTGGGCCAGAAACTCTCTATTTTTTTTCCCTTGCCTGCAAGAAAATGAGCATGCATTAGATATCTTTTTTTCTAAAGAAAATTTTAACTCTAGTTTTCATGTTTGAATGGAGGTTGTATTTGATTGCTGATTACATTTGGACATGAACAGGTTGGGGCTTTGGGGGAAATAAGGTAGTAGGAGATTACGCTGTTGCACTTTGTATCATAGATTTATTTGGGATGAAAGGTGTTTTGAGTAGCACCTTCACGGTGTGTAGTCACGTATGCCAAGGTACTGCAGCAGCCACCCCATTTGGGCACAAGATATGGAATGGATCTAGCCAGAGGGATCCACAGCACAGGATGGGCAGAGCTGAGACAACACCTACTAGGTCACTGCTGTAATTCTGTGACCATGTACTTCGGGGTATTCTTCTTCAGAGCTAAGTGGGCTTTGCTGTAACAACTGGGGCCCAGATACACATAATGTTGCCTGCCAAAGTCCAAAAGAGAAGTCAGGCATGTGAATATACTGTGGCTCTCAAGCACCATCTCCCCTTGCTTGTGTCACAGAATTGCTCCACTATGGGCCTGTGTTCTCCCAAGCCCAGCATCATCACCTGGATGGTACCCAAGCACACATCAGGCAGTGAGCAGAAGACAGTCAGGCCTTTGGGTAGAGCTTATTAAGACTGTTGCACAGCGTATAGTATTAATCATCACTACCACCTCTGTGCAAACACTGCTTTGTGCCAGGCTGGCATCCTTCCTGCAAATGCTGACACCTGTCTCTGTCACAGCAGCTGCTCCCCTTCCCTTGACTTCTATCCAGCTCCTTGTCTCCAAGCCCACCCTGAATTCAAAGCCTCACATGTGCTGGCTCCACTCCTACCACTGACTGGCTTTCCTTTGACTACACATGTTTGTAGTTCCAGACAGTACTAAAACAGGTCAACAACAGATGAAAAGGGGTCAAAGTAGCTGGTTACAATTATTTCTCTTAGTTCTAATCAAGGCTCAGGTAGAGTGCCATATTGCCTTCCAGTCCCATTTTATTTTCTTTCCCTGCATTCACAGCACGTGACACCCCACAATCTGACCATCAAGAAGCATACCTACCAAAAAATTTATTTTCAGCTCTGGACCCTTGGAGCTGCTCCAACTTTCTGAACCCTCTTTCTACCTTTAGACAGACTTCCCTGCAGATGGATTAAATGTCAAAGTCTTTGCCTACTATTAACAGAAGAACACACAGAGCCTTTTTCCCCCTTCTTTCTTGCATCCTCTGGCACCTTACAATTAGTTTTCAACAAAAATAAACAGAATTACAGGAAAACCCTGCAGGAGAGGATTGGCAGCACAAAGACCACCAGGGCTGTACATCTTCAAGTCCTGCTGTCAGCTGATCTTGTATAAGCCAGAAAAGTGAGCTGTGCAAAGGTAGGAGGACATTTTAATTTTGTTATCTGGCTCATTGTGATGCATCTTCACCTCTGAAATCAGGAGGTGGTGTGTTGTGTACATTGCAGTGAGGCTTGGGCACTTGCCCAATGACAGCATTGTACTCCTGAATGATGAGAAAGGGACTTCTGCTTGGAAAAGGTGCTGATGAATGAATGCATGGCACACCTCAGAGAACAACAGTCTGATGTCCACTCCTCTCAAAACAGAGTTTTGCTTAAAATGCTGATTGAGTTGGACAACACAGAGATTTAAAATAAATGCTGCCACAAAATTTGAAAATTTGAAATCTTAAGTGTGAAGATTTGAAAATTAATCAATATAAATCTCCCCACATATCTGTAGGCACCTAGAAATAGAAAGTTACAGATATATATATATATACACAGATATCGATGGAAAGGAAATCAAGAAATACCAGTACAAATATCTGAAAGAAAACAGCATGGACTGGTCCTACTATGTTTTTTTCCTATTTTATTTCCAGTCCCCACCAAACCCTTGACAATTTAAACTAAACAGCTAATCAAATGAGATCAAAACAGATAGTGCTACCCCTGTTGGGGGCTCTGCAATAGAACTGTATCAGTCAGCTTTATCCTCCCTGGAAAGGAAGTTTCATCTCCTGAGGACGGTATGATAGCACTTAGTTTGCTACGCTAACAGTTCCTCCAAGAGTGGGACAATTGCTTCTCTATGATCAAAAGAAAAGCTGACTGTACTGCATAAAACACAGTAAATAAAATGCAGTAAATATACATATTAGAGATTTAATAATAAAGCATAAGATGGCTTCCTAGAAAACATCCAAGCCAGTCACTTCATTCATGAAGGACTGGGCTTTGCATGTTTCCCCTTCTTTAATCCTCAACAAGTCTGCTAATGCTCATTCACTGGTAGTGCTGCTAACAGTGCCTGAACTCCGTCTGTCTCTACAGTTGCTACACAAACACTGTGTAGGGTCAGTTCAGGAAAGACCTTTTCTATACATAGCACAGAGAAAACAGGGCCATCACCCAGGTTCACACAGGTCATACACAATGCAGAAATCGTGTGACCAAAGAGTGTGTCCCCTCTGATATGCATTACAGAATACACTGAAACACTCTATCATCATCTTTGTTGCTGACTTATTCTTTCCCTTAATTCATTAATACATGCCCCATTCCTGGAAGTGTTCAAGGTCAGTCTGGATGGGGCTCTGAGAAACCTGGTCCAGTCAAAGGTTCTCTGACTATGGCAGAAGGGTTGGAACTACATGATCTTTAAGGTCCCTTCCAATCCAACCCATTCTGGGATGACTGTGATTTACACTGCCCTAAAATTCCTGACTCTCTGAACTTCATTATTCCAATGACTGATGCACACACAAATTTTGGTAGCTGACTGATCATTCCTCATACCAGCCCACTTTGACTCATTCTTGATCTTTCCAATGGGAGGATGATCCCTCTTCCTCGCTGTTTTGTCTATTAAGATTATATGATGGGAGAGAGGGAGGCATTGACTGTCAATAGCTATTTCTGAATTATCTATTACTATGGACTCCCAGTCTTGCTTGAAGGCCATCATTGTGATTGTACAACAAATATGAAATAATTCAACTGTCAGTAATGCTGCTCATTTAGCCAACATAATGCATATCTGAGGTGGTGTATCAGCACACTCAGAGAGTGCTTTCCCCCCATGCTCCTAGATCTGTAGTCCACAGTCTAACTAAATAAGACAACTCAAAATGCTGGACAAAGAGCTGGAATCTTATCTCATAGCTTTGTCCATCTCCCCAACCATCTTGGCAAAAAGAACCTGACTAAAAAAGACTGCTTGGCTAACACACATATGCTAACTGATTTTTATTATTTATTTTTTAAAACTCATTTTCAGTGCAAAATAAACTGTGGAAAAAGGATTTGATTCATGGTTGCATTGGGAATCTACTCAACCAAAGCCCCTTGTCACAAATGAAATCATAAACTAAAAGTCAAACATGATTTGTGAAATTAACATTTATCGAGGAAATACTCCCCAGCGTTGCATTGTGATTAGTCTCTGGCTTCTGAAATATCACCCATAATTCATGAGCTCCTGTGAAATCATGCCACTGCTGTTACTGCTGAGATGCCATGCATGATGGAAAGGTGCTGCCACTACCAGAGCACAATCCCTTTTTTGATGCTGGTGAGAACCAGAGGTCACCATGTCTATTACTTGGGAAAGTACATGCAGACACACTTCTCAGCCCCCACACACTTGTAACACCTCACCCCTCCATGGGCACTCTTTTCCACCTCTCAGATTTATCCAAAGTCACAGTTGTTTCTAATTTTGAACACAGAGGCTTGGCAGGAGTTCTGCATTGTGCCCTTTCTTTAAAATAGTGACTAATAAAAAATGAAACATAATTAACAGTCATTGCTTCTTTCAGAATCAGTGTCTTTCAGCAGAGGGATTTGGTGCCTTTTCAGGGGGATTCAGACAGCTTAATCTTACAGGCAGAGGAGCTACAGCACAAAGCAGACTTACTGATTGTTAAAGGCTAAACGTTCACTGGCAAAGCATGCTTTGGAGCCCAACATTTTTTAGAAGCCAGGATATCCAGATACAGCTTAAAGATATGGGATACTTTCCTTTTCAAGGTGATTTTCATCAGGAAGATATTTTCCTGCCAAGAAATGTAGTACTTTTTGGAAATAATGGTCTAACACCATCCCTACTGCTCTGAGCACTAGATGTTTTTCACAGGGAATAAAATAGCCTCCAAGTCTTTTCGGGTAAAAAAAGAGAGCTCAGCTCAGGTGCTGGCTTCATAGACATTCAGAGCACAAAGAAAGCTTCAGCACTTCTAAAACAGATGCCCTCATGGCCTTTCTTCTGCATGTATTCATACACTGTCAATGCTGCTCAAGTATACTACACCTATCTGGAACATATCAGCTGTATGCTGTGTTTATGCAAGTGTGTGTATACCTAAGACTACACAAAATAGAAACAGAGATCACAAAGAATATTTTCTCCATCTTAATCAAAAGAAAACCTGGGGCCTCATCCTACCCCCCTTTAAACCAGGATACAGAGGAGTATACTCTTACCAATGGTGCCTCTCTTTTCAGGATTAAAGGAAAACTTACTCTCTGTAAAGCCTGATTTTCCATTGCTACCCTTCTGTACACAGAGCAGGCTGTGTCAGATGTGAGTGTCTGCCCTCAGCTGGGGCAAAGTGGGCTTCATGGAGCCATGACCATTTACGCCACTGAGGACAGAGATTGAGCACGCAGCTCTGCTAACATCTGAGCCAGCCTCCCCCCAGTGCCTGCACGAGCTCTTTCTGGCAACTGCATTTCACTGTGGATGGCAGGCTCTGCCCCAAAGGAGCGTGGAGAATCCAAAAGAAATTACTGCCTGCTCTACTAAGCTAACCCTTAGGCAGAGAGGCCTCACTTCTCAGAACAGGAATTCATTGCTCCAGTAACAAGACTGGCTGAATAGTCCATGAGGGACTGTTACCTCCATTCAACACACTTTCTTTGGATAAACAGTCATTCTCCCCTTGTGCTTGACACTAAAAAGACGTCACCAATTGATGGTGGCTTTTAAAAACTGCTTAATATTTTTAACCACTCTCTTCTACTTGTAATAACCTGTTAAAAAGATGAAAATAACACTAAGTTCCTTACTGGGTTGGCATTTTCCATTTGGAGAACACTGATTTTTTTTCCTGTTGTGCCAAGATTAATGTGGCCTGTTTGTTTGACAACAGATCCAACATACCTAGTGCCCTAAATCAAGCGAAAATGCTTGTCCATGGACAACATCCCTGTCTGGCACTGGTAATGATCTGAGGGCAGAAAAAAAATCTTAAGAAAAAATAAGGTTTGCTATACAACTGCTACTGCAGAACCATCAGGAGATTTCAGTGGCCCTTAAAACCAATACCTGTTACTGATGGGGAAAATGTAAAACATTGAGGGTTTCAATGAAAACTATTAGGCAAAAGAGGTTATCCAAATTATCCACTTTAAGTCTGTTACAGCTTTGATTCAAAATAGTTCCAGACCTTACAAGTACAAACCTCCCTGATCTTCTGCTGTTTGATAGAAAACACTGTTTTGTCCTCTCTCTCGTCCATTTTAAGTAAAAAAAGAAACAGCATATAAGTAAAGGCTCACTCCAAAAATGATACTGAGGTGCTGGAGCATGTTCATGGAGGCACAGAGGAGCTGATAAAGGGTCTGGAGCACAAGTCTTAAGAGGACCGACTGAGGGAACTGGGGCTGCTTAGCCTGGAGAAAAGGAGGCTCAGGGGGGATCTTACTGCTCTATACAAGTACCTGAAAGGAGGCTGTAGACAGGTGGGGGTTGGTCTCTTGTCCCATTTAACAAGCGACAGGACTAATGGAAATGGCCTTAAGTTCTACCAGCAGAGGTTTGCACTGGATATTAGGAAAAATTTCTTCACTGAAGGCATAGTCAGGTATGGCAACAGGCTGTCCAGGAAATGGTGGAATCACTATCCCTGGAAATGTTCAAAAAAAACCATGTAGAGGTGGCACTTGTGCTGGTGAGGATAGTGGCACTAGGTTAATGGTTGGACAATGATGTTAGAGGTATTTTCCAACCTTAATGATTAGATGATTCTATGAAAATACAGAGAAGAAAATGAAAAAGCCAGGGAAATATTGAGTGTTCATTCCTCATCCAAGTACCAAATATCCTATGAACACCAGCAGAGCGTGAGAACACACCTGTTCCATACTTTCAGAAATATTACCAAGTTCCAAAACCTGATCTCCCTCCCTTCCTTCCTCCTTCCCTTCCCCTTTCCCTGGCAAAAGCCAGTAATACCTACAAATATTTTTTATTTTCGTAAACATCATGCAGCTTTAAAACGTGGGGATGTTCTATCAACTTCAGGATGGCTATTTCCCGTTCCACCTGGAAGAAACAAAAAGAAACAGAGAAGATTAGAAGCTTGGTCTTAGAATACATTAGATATTGTCACACATTTTTTTCTCATTTATCCATTTTCCACTCCTCTTTATATGCAGAGGATACAAAAATTGTAACAACGCATTTTATTTAGCACTCATATAATTTAAGAAAAAAATCAATTTATTCAGTCTCAGCAATCCCTGCCCTGCAGAACAGAAAAACAGCAAAAATTCAAGGTTGAAAGAAAGTCCCAAATCTACCACAGAAAATTAGCTGTGGGAGCATTTAAGGCTGTTCCTGCCTCAGAATCCAAAGCCAATGACATATTCTCAAAGTACAGAAACTCTAAGAAGTCATGTAAGGCTCTCCTGACCTTTCACAGCCACAGGTGTGGACCCATGCTGCACTAGGTATTGCACATCAACTAATATCCCCATCCTGAAAAACTTGCCACGTATGGAGGGGAGAAGACTAGTAGCAATGTGATTTTTAGCTGTAGAACTGAGGCATAGAAGAGGTAAGAAATATAAAAAGTGACATAAGAAGTACAAGGCACAACAAGGAATGAAACCACATTACTGGAGATGCCAGTGTTCAGAGCCTTAAGCGAAGACTGTGCTTTCTCTCAATTCCCAGTCTGTCCAAGTATGGCTACTTCTAAGAGCACATCTTCAACGCTGAGTTAACAAGTTGTGACTAAGTCCCTGTAATTACTGTAAGCCTTGTTCTCACCCCAAATTCCTATCATGACTGCTAAGGGTATTCATTAGAGATGGAGTCAGTGCAATTCCTCAGCTGCTAGCAAAATTGCTTGCTGCTCGAAACCACACTGTAACCACTTTGATTTGACCTAGGCTAAGTCAAAGGGAGTTAATGTAGCACTGTGGAGACTGTAGAGAAGTGAAATAAACTCTGCAACAAGATGTGGTCAAACCATTGCAGAGTCAGGCACAACAAATTTCTAGGAATTCACAAAAGCAGGAAAAAGACGGAAAGAAGAAAATAATGACAGCTATGTAGGTTTTTTCCCAGTCCTTCAAATAACTGATTGTCCTGGAGCTGCTATATTAACAAACAAAACATGAGCAAACTACAAACGCATTCCTTACCACCTCCCTTGCAGGGATCAGATGAGTAATTAGGAATTTGCCCCAGTGTACCTTTAGTTCTTGATGCCCTTCAACTTCCTGAGAGAACATCCTCTGCTAAGCTTGAACACAGACAGCTTTACCTGAATGTCAGTATGATACTCTGCAGGAAATTAGAAAGTGGTAGTTTTCAGCACTGTGCAGAGGAGGAGGATTTTCCAGCATGCTGGTTATCACCCCAGATCTCTCTTCCTCTACAGCACCACATAAAAACAGCTAAAGCAACTCTTGCCTTAGCCTTCCTCATGTATCAAGATGGAGGAAAGGGTATTTGTACATGTGCCAATCTCAGTCTTTAAAAGACACTTATTCCCCTCTGCAGAGTCAAAAGTCATCTGAGAGATCCACTTCCACACTTGGGATCCCTGGAAATAGCTCCTTCAGAGAAGTGGGGAATGCATTTAAACATGTATGCACACAGTTCAGCACTACCAGAACTGCTATGAATTCAGTGATACACAGTACTTGATGGTGACAGCTCCGTAGGCGTTAAATTACTCATGACCAGCACTTTGATGAAAGCCATTTATACAAACAGGAAACAAAAGTTGGGTAGATTTCAACTGTACAGCTATTCCACCAGAAACCCAGGGAGTAGCTAGTTTATTCCATTTTTGTCTCAAGATATGCACTGATATTTGCAGAGGGCTTGTTCAACCCTATAATTGATTCAAGTTGGATTTGCTTCAAAAATGAGGAAAAACAAAACAGAAGAAGCACCCACTCCCATAACACTCTTCCAATAGTACTGAGGTTCACCATCAGCAACACATACTGCAGCTGCTCAGAAACTGGAACTCCAACATAGTTCCCTTTGGATGAGGAAGACCAGGTATTTCATGGGGAATGTGACCATTGGACTAGCTATGACAAGGATCAGCCAATCATGTTTTTTCTCCTGGGGGATATGCTGCTATGTAAGATAAAATTCCCTTAAGATGGGCTGTCTGACTGCATTGGTGATTCACTTCTGAAAAAACCTCTTGGTTGGTTCACTGGCAACGTAAGTTCAGACCAAGTGAGTGATGGATGGCAACATACAATCAGGGTCCTGCTTGGTTACTGTCCTAAAGCATGAGAAGAGGCAGTGACTTATGACTACCACTAGGATGAGGGGATTCAGCTACAGCACTGTATGGCCTATGTTCAATAAGAAACAATCAGAGTAGAAAGGAAGTAACTGCTTACTACCTCAGATTTACTCTAGAAACCAATTAAAAAATAAATAACCTGAGTTACTTTACTTTCATCATTTTAAGTGTGCGAGTGTCTAAGGTTCTGTGCATATTTTTAACTTCTTGGGAACTAAATCCTGAGAGGAAATACAGTTTTGGAGGTCTTGATTACAACATCAGGAATGCAGGAAGCATCTGTCTTGATGTGCTTGGCAAAATTTCGCTGCAGTGTATTCAGTTCAGTGGTGCGTTGCATCACTCTGGCATAGGTGGCCATCAGCTTTCCACAGTCTGCTACTTTTTCTATCTGTAAACCAAGGACAAAACTAATCTACTCATTTCAGGTAAGACTTTGTATAATCCTTCAGTGGAAGGGCATTTATGAAGGAAAAGTGTCATTACTGTACTTCTTGTAGTCCAGGACTTTGCCCCAGGTAGAGGCACGAGACACTAATGCTTGTCATTACTCTAAGATCTAGAGATTCCCAGCTCTCTAAACAGCAATCTGATAAAGATCATCCTCAAAAATCTTTTAGCAGTGTCCCGCCTCTTTTCTTTTTTGAAAGAAAAACAATGTTGCGCAGAAATATGCAACAGACTACCTTCTCAAAATTACTACCGCAGTCACTACTGATGGGTGACTCTCCTGGATCCTGCTCATTTTTTGTAAACCTCCAGAGAAGCCAGAAATTGATACAGTTGGATACAGACTGTAGATTTCACTAGTGATATCACTGATGCATGGCTCAGGAGGACCTAGCAGCCATCGTGTCATTAGGAAAGGAGAGGTATCTGAACTCACTGGTAAAATAAGAGACACCAGAAATAGCATGCAGCTTTGCCCTCTTCCCCAGAGCTTTGCCAGCCCTTGGCATGCCTTTTTTGCACAGCTTTGTGCTTGCAAGTCATGAAATGCTGTCCAGCTCCAAGCTGGCAAGGACAGGGGAGTGGAGAAACCCTGCAGGGGTGTTTGCTTTAATGTACATGCAATTATCAGAACGCAGGATGAGCTCAGAATAGTCTGTGTAGAGAGGCTCAGAGTCTGTGATAAACAGAAAACATGGCAAAATATTTGCTTAATGCTTAAAAGGGAAAGGACTAAAGTGAAGCTTTTCTGTTGCACAAACGGCAAGTCATGTCACAGCTAAAGCCAGGGCTGCCTCATGCCATGGTGGGGTACTGACTGTGCCGTGAAACTGGGGGAAACAGCTGTGAAAGGCTGTGCAGGGCAAATGGAGACACATCAGTAACATGTAGCTGAGTGGGTGACATGCAGGTGCCAATTAGAGGTTTTACAAATCTAGGCAGGAGGCTGATTTGACAGGATGCTCCAGTGATTCAGCTAATGACAAAGTGCAACATGGGGGCAACACGACCCATAGAAGAATACATTCAGTACTTTGCGTCCCTTTGCTCCATCTCTACTTCCCTCTTACTCTCCCCCAGAGGAAATTGCATCTCTCTGGTTTAAGCATATCTTGGCACAGTTTTCACTGGCAGCAAGTGCTCTGCTATCTCACCTTTCAACTCACAGACCCACAGGATGCTAACTCAGAAGGCAAGGCAGACAGCTCAAGGGAAACTGATAGCTGGACTCAGTGAAGAAGAAAGTTTCCTTTTCTCTTGCATTCATCTGCTCAATAACAATTGGGTCACCCATGACCCCTATGCTGGTTGGAAAACAAGGCTCACAGTTGTCTCATATTACTAGGCTGTATTTTATCTACCACACCTGTGCAAGCACTATGCAAAAACCATTACTAGCATTTTCTCAAAGAATACCTACAGGCAAAAGGCTGGGGACAGCAGATGACACTGCTCCTTGTAAGCTTTGAAGTTCACCAGCAGCACACCAGAAAGACCTCTCTTTCTCCACTGACACCCGTAGCTCCCATATTGCTCAAAACACTTGAGAAGCAAGTCTGGAGCTGCAGAAGTGGTGAGGGGCAGGAAATCCCTGCAAACGTGTTGTGCTGTTTTTCCTACTCACAGAGCAAAATGGTGGAGGGATGGTAGGAGTGGTAGGTTTTCCTATGAAAATCAAGCTTTCTCTAATGTTGACCCTACTTTGTTCTGAAGTAACTAATGAAATACTTTTCTGAACTCATGGATGGCTGTTCCTCAGTTACTAGAAACTCATCCAGGACATGAACTTTTTGTGAATTCAGAATTATTTAGACTCAGGATGAACTTCAAACGATGCAGAGATTTGGCTGCTCATCTAACTCCTCAGGCTAGAACTCAGACTGGAAACCTTGTACTAAAACACCTACGTTCTCCAGTGTCTGGCCTGCTGTGCAATAATTTGCATTTCCATAGTGAGAGCACAGAAAGCAGAGTAAATCACTCTGATACTTCATTGAGTTGAAGGGGCAAAACCAAAGATATCACACAAGAAGAAACTAATATTAGGTTCTCCAAAAATTCTGTGTTCCTGCCATAACAGAAATACCACAGGAAAAGACCTGGGCTTTTATTAATTTGGTGCTTATGCTTCCATGTTAGGTGGGACTAAAAGTTTAAAATGGTGAAAAATGTCTGGCTCTGGTGAAGACAATCTAAGTCACCTGTTTACTCTTGCCCATAATCACAGAAGAGATAGATGACTACTGAAATCAGAAGAAAATAGCATTAAAGTGGAAATGGCTTTATACAACAAGAAACTGTAGGGCCAGTATGTCCTGCAGGGCCATTGCTGCTGTGGGGATATCATTCTTCCAAAGAGGTTAAACCATTACCAAATCTAAGCAATACCACGTTGTATCAGTTGCATTCTTAATTTCAATGGAAGCATAAATAGAGTAGAAGTGGAAAAAATACCACGTTTTAAATGATTAGATATTAAAATATCTTCCTCTGCAGCTCTGAATTTAGCTGATTTTTCACTTAAAATGACCTTTCATTACATTTATTCAGAACTTCTTCATCAGGCCATTACAGAAGGAAATGGAGAACCATGGACGTTGTGCATCTATGGAGAGTATTTCTTGCTGCTATTGTGGCCTTTAACCTCACATTTCTGAATATACTGAGCCAGATTCAAAATGTATTGAAATCAACAAAAGACACCAATTGACTTAAGTGGGCTTTGAATCAGACCTTCTAATGATCATTAAGTGGTATGAGGAAGAAATCTATTACACAATTTTGACTAATTACATGTTTTAACATGAATACAGGTTTTCTGTTAAGTACTAATAACGATAAGAAGATTCTACAAAAAGTAGATAAAGAAGGGAGAAACTAGACTTAGATTTCCACAGAATCAGACAGCTAGACAATGCTGTACAAAATACTTACAACAAACAGACAAAATTACTGGAAAGCTGAGTGAGTCCTCATTTTACTTAGAGCTCTATTATGGGCTCATTCTACCACAATTTTTGTTTACATACGTGCTTCTCAAAGCTATTTCCCCATAAATGAAAATGAAAATAGGTATATATGAGAAACAAGTCAGAGGTATATTTCATTTTACTATTTGCATGCACAGACTTCTATACCATGAAGCCTTAGGAGGGAAATTTGTTTTCCACAAACTATTATTGTAACAGAATGTCAGATTCTACTTGTCTTTTTCCATAGGCCCTTCAGTATTTTTCCACAGTCCCTTCAAAACTGCAACTCTAAAGCTCTGCTGGATTTCAAAATTTAGCATAAAGAGAATACAAAGTTGGCTGGATGAATACTGTGATAGTTTTCTTAGAAATCCTTTCTGCTGGTGCCAACACACCTCCATAACAGGATTCCTGGCCTGGTCTGGCATATAGATTCCAAGGTCTTGAAGTGAGAGTTTGGATCCCACAGGTTATATAACCATGGAAAACGCTACCCAGGAACGCCAGGTTTAACTGTAGCTAACACCTGCAGTGCTCCTCAGGGCTCTGCCATCAGCTACCAAGTGAATATGGCACTTCGACTTATCCGCAGCGTATGCTTCTCTAAGAAGCATCAGGGCTTCATGCAAGAGACACTGATGGGAGCTGACAAGGGGTGGATTTATTCATTCAGTACTTGAGATTATCTGCTGCCCGGTGATACACAGCTAACGAGTGACTGACAGGCAAGTCTCTGCCAGCAGTCAGCAGAATTGGTCCCTTACACTGGAGGGCAAATAGCCCCCCTGTGCCTCCTGTCGCCTTCAGTGAGTGCCACATCCTGGCTGCCATCACCAAGTAGTGTAGGAGACGGGACACAAACCAACAGCCACTCTAGAGGAGAAATAACCTGATCTTTGACCTGCCTTTCGTCTTCCCTCCTTATCCTGGTTTTTAAGGTTAATGCACACTGTGCTTTCTATGACCTGAGGCGGAATTTTTGCACAGCCATTTTCCTTTTTTTTTTTTTTCTTTTTTCTTTTAATGGGGGGAGAAATAACTAACATGCACCCATCCTGGTGTTTATGAGAAACCCACCATCCCCAATCACCAGCCACAGCCAAGCCTGTGTGAACATAGCTATCTACTGCTCCAAAGCAGCATACTCCATCCCTTTCATGTGAGCAGCCCTCCTTGCCATGCCAGACCTACAGTGCTCACTCCACTAGAACTTTAAGCCTAGTCCCCTCAAACAAAGCTGTAGGCAATATTCACATGCAACTTTTTCCCCCCTGAAGGACCCACAAACTTTTGGCAGGCTTGTTTTGGGGGTGTATATGTTACAAAACGCAAGTGCAGGACCACAGGAAAGGAGTGCAATTCATAATTAATTTTCCCTCAGCAGAAATTAGTTCTGCAGATAGAAGGTATAGCTCTGAACATTTTATGCCTTTTGTGGGCTGCTATGCTAAGCTACAGAAAAACGGCCACTACACACAGAGAAGAAATAAGCTGCAAAATTAAGGGGTACAGACAGGTTAGCTTCAAGTAATATAGGTGCAGAGCTTCTTATATTATTTGAGACATCATAGATTTATTATGTGCAATACCAAACAGAACACTGGAATGCTGGAGCCAAAGAGTGTGCGGAGAATGCAGGAGATGCTGAATCCCATTAAGGGAATATGGGCATGCACAAAGGAGGCAGTACAGCATAATGTTCTGCCAAAAATGTAGTGAGGAGCTTCTGAGAGCATTGGTTGAGGATATAATAAGGCAGAGGAATTCCCAAGAGCATCTAGGAATGGGACTGAGACAGTGAAGTGATGCTAACAGTACCACGGACAGGATCCTTAAGGGAGTCCACCATCAATAGGAAGAGAAATTTAAAAGCACAGTTTTGGAAAAGCTTCCAAGGATAAACTCTCTACCATTCCCTATGTGTCTGAGCCAGCCTCTTTCTCCCTCTTCCTCTTTTTCTCCATTAGTCACACTGGCCTTATTTAGCTCTTTAGTATTGTCTTACACATATGCCCTTTACACTTTTTCTAATACTCTCCAGAAGCAATCAATGGGCTTGCTGCTATTTCCTTCTCTACATCTTACCTTAATGGCCGTCTCTGGTTCTCTAAGAAATAAGGCAGGTAACAAATGCTCCAGGACAGGACAGAATAGCTGGAGCTCTGCAAAGATCAGAGGCAGAATGCCAAACTCCATCCCTGCCCTGCCTTTCTCCATAACAAGCGTAACTACATCATTAATTTCAAAGAGTGGAAAACAGATAATAAGATCTTGGTTATTCTGGGATATTCTCCTGTCATTCACTTTTGGGTGCCCCTTGACTCTTCAGGTGGGTATTTGTATGCACTTGTCGACTGGGATCTCATTTCAGCTGAGTTAACAAACTCAGTGAGATATGAACAGTCAAGATTTAGAAGGGATTCTCCAGGCCAATAGTTCCTCACAGCTGGCAGTGACAGAAGCAGAGACCAAACCAACCCACAGCTCACTCTTTTTTTTCCAAAATAGGCTGCTGAAGTACAACTGCACCTCCCAGAGGGACACGGACCTCATCCAGCAACCGTTAAAAGGCCAAGGGGAACAAAGACTCACAAAGTTCATGTTTGCACTTTGCTTTGCAGTAAAGAAGGAGTCTTGAGAAGAGGCCTGGCAGCTGCAGGCAGAGGAATCAACAGCTGACCTCCTGTGGAGAACAGCTGGAGCCAAACTGTGGAGCCAGCAGCCAGCAACTCTTCAGCCCAGTTCTTCTACCACAGCAGGTCAGCAACATGTTCTATTGCCTTGCAGTATGAACAGCAGCTCCCACCTGACATGCACCAGCTCTGCATTAGTACTTCTACTTCCCATCTTAGAGCCACTGACCCCAAGAACTACTAATTCTTATCTGTGATATTGAAATTAGTCTGCTTTGTCCATAAAATAGGAGCTCCGCCCACTGTGTGTCTCTATAACAAGACTATATCTGGTGTATCTCTGCAATGACATGAACCAGATTTTCCATTCCAAACATCTCTGCCCACTGATCTTTATGAGGGATTATAACTTTTTAATGCTGATCTATCTCAATGACAAGCATGTCTTTTCATATCTTGCAAGACAGGGCTGAGCAGCATGGGCAATCAGCAGCAACCTCTCAATATGTTCTTCTCTGAGTTGCCTCTTTGGATGTAGCCAACAGTGATGGGTTCCAAGCCTGTTCTCTCAGTTCTCTGGTGACCCACACAACAAAATTAGCTTTATGGACTCAGCCTTAGTTCCAGGTCAGGAATAAACTATTAGTGGACAGATAAATAGATACTGTAAAACTTTTCCCTTCCTTCACCTACTGCAGCTCAGTTTGGAGAAATGGCACAAGATTTCAAGATGATGCTAGCCCTGATACAATAGCTTTGTCTGTGGTCACTTCTTCCATCACATCAGGGATACACCAAAGATAGCAACACTGCCTGGGAGCTTTCCATTGGGGTTTAATATAGAAAAGAATGGCTAATAAGGCAGGAATTGGAGTACAAAGCGAGAAGCAGCAAGAGAGAGGAGGGGGGAAATAAAATTGCCTATTTTGCCTCAGCCTTGAGGCTGTGTTCTTTTCCTGCCTCTCCTCAGGTTCAGCCTGCAACAGAAGAGAGTACAGCAAGACTTGTACTCCCCTCAGTGAAGACAACATCTTCCTCTGTTTTGTACAAGCAACAGAAGCAGCAGAAAATTAGTCAATTGCTGCCATCAGCATCCAGGATCTCTCACAGCTGGGAGTTAAGAGATCAAAGGCAGCAACGAAGGAACATTTTGTTTCTCAGTTATTTTATCTCTGCTCTTCTCATATCCTTCCCATCACACACCAACTCCTTATTGCTGGAGGTGCTGATGACATCTTTCAGACTATCAACATCAATATCAGAATCAAGAAGTCTGTTAGCAAGCAACGTTTATAAACACCATTGTAAAGATAGGTTCTCAAGCATCTCAAAACAGGTGATAGGGATAAGTTAAGTCATTCCTTCTCTACATTGTCTAAACCTACTTAGGAAATGCGAACTTAGACATCTCTGGCCATATTGAGCATATGCTCTGGAGCTGAATATGATCATTTTCCACATCTCCATTATGTTTTCCAATATATTATTCAGTCTGGTCAGGCTTTCAGAAGTACTTGGCATTGGCCTATCTCTTTATCTCAAAGTTCACGGGACTCTTACTACTAATTGAGACCAGAGACAGCCAGTAATGATTGTCAAATTCCACCTCTTAGCTCTAGGTCTCTGAAGACGGGCCTTGTAATATGAGGCCTGCCTTGCTATTTATGAATCTATGCCTCAGACATTACTTCTTAGATCCTGCAGTATTTCTGAGCTTTTCGGAGTTTTAATAGTGAATTCTTCAGCTTCACCATATTCAACCATAGCCAAATGCATTCCCTACCATAAAACACATCATCTTTTCCACAAAGTGACAATCATTTCTGCAGTATAGAAATCTCCTTTGAATTACCTGCGTCACTGCAAAACAACCTATATTTTTATGACAAGTGGCATACTGCAGTGCAGATGCACCCACCAACCCAGCATTATTGCATAGAAATCAGGAAGAGCAAAAAAAAAGAAGGTACTTTAAATTTGAGGAAGGTGGTATTTTTATTATTTCTGAAGATGTTGTTGTGGGTTATGCATCTTCAGAATAGTCATCTTAAGTGCCATTGTTTGAGTCTCTTTGCATTCCTTTGCATCTGTCCTATGCATCATATTTAATACAAAGTTCACAGCTATTTGGTTTCTGATGAAGAGCAAAGACAAGATGTAACACCTTGGCACATCAGGTGAAAACGCATCACTGAATAAAGTGCTAATGACTCAGAAATTACATAGAGGAAGCAACAGGGAAGTTCCAACAATAGGCAAATTAGCTTAATTCTCTGAAGACAATGGACTTGACTAGACATGCTAACTTCAATTATTCCTGAAAGTGGCACATTATGCATTCAAAAAAACCCCAAAACCCGATGAAAATTTAAAAATTTGGGTTCATTTAAATCACACCTCTTTAGCCTGGACACCTTGGGATGCTTTGGCACATACACAGGCATCTTGCTTTCACAACCTAATTCAAATTCTCTTGCACTTGTCCAATACTTATAATAATACTTACACGTGCAGACTTAAAAGTGCTCATAAACAATTTGTTAAGATGGCAGGCTATATTTGAAAGAAACAATATTTGAAATGGACAGCTGGGCTAGATCTACACCTCTCCCACCCCAACTTTTCAATGTTTTCTGTCAGGGATCACATTCATCAGTCAGCAGAACCCTGTTCCCAGATGTTTGGAACATGTGAAAAACAACCTGTGAATCAGGGAGTTTTCCAAGACTCAGCAATATGGTCACAACAGAGTTTTGGAATGAAAAGGCAAGGGATGCTGTTCATGTCATCCTCTCACTACAGAAAGAAAAACCAATTACATCTTGTTACAGAAGACATAATTAGCTCCCTTCTTTCCAATGGAGAAAGCCTTTCTCTCCATGAAAAGCTTATAGTGCCTCCTACACAAACACAGGATAGACAAAAAACCAACCAAAATCTTGCTGAGGCAGATGCCATGCTGAGGAAACACAGCGGTAATCTCAGATATGAGGAAACAGTGCCTGTAGTGTGAGGTTCATGTGTTGAATCCTGGCTTATGTGAATCTGTTTGGAAGGAAAGTAGCACAGAGTTGCTCTCCTTGCACCACACAGAACTCAGTGACTTTGGATGTACAACCTCAAGATATTTAGGGATAGCTGATAATTGCATTAACATATATATGATGGCTGCGTGTGCAGAGCGCAGCCTACTACTGCATAATACGGATTTGCATGGGGTCAGAAGTTTCATTTGCATATTGCCCCCTACCGTTCAACTCATTCCTGCAGCAAAATGGCCATAATCCCTGTTCACTGCCTTCTATGCTTTGTTGCTAGACACCATGGGACAGCAGGGCAGCACTTGCTTTTAATTGCTCTCTGCTTGACATGTTTTGCTGTATCCAAGGAACTGAGGTGAACCCAAGACTTCTGCAAAGCATCCTTGCAGGGTACTCAAGAAAGCTCAACAAAAGTTTGCCTCAATCCCATCTCACATTATGTCTGAAAACAAACAAGTAGCATTGACAAGTCTCTTTTGTTACTGAGAGTCCTAAAATTATGGCAGGGTGCCGGTGAGAAAGGCTGGGACTGCAGTTGGTTCAGAATTCTGGTGATTTTAGGATGGCATCCCTCTTCCCTGCAGAGATCTACATAACCATTAAACAGAGTTGAGGCAATTTTCCCTTCCTTGGTAACAGTCTTACTCCCTTACAAGTGGACAACTTGAGGGTTATCTACAGTTTTGTCATGTCATTTGGTATCATCCTGCTGCCCACATGTTCCTGTATTTAGAGCAGGGCAATGTTACACATCCAAACTGGGAATGTGTTCTTTATTTTAGAGTGTATTCCTTATGCTACCACAGAAGTCACACAAGACCAACAATGTTCTGTGAAATTCTAGAGACTGAGAACCTTTTTTCTGACTATTCCTCTTTTCCTTTTGCATTCTTACGCTTGCTAACATTTCTAAACTGCTAACCTTTTCTTTCTTTTTTTTTTTTCCTAAGGCAGAAGTGGTTTTCCTGGCATTTTTCCAAATATTTTCCATTTTTCCCTTAAGGGTGTCTGAGAACCTGGGACTTGTAGGAAATGTTTTACTTCCATTTCAACAGTGTTTGAAGAGCATGCTTTAGTCTACACTACAACTATATAGTTAGTGTTTACCTGTAAGCAATAAATGATGTGGAAGTTATGAAAGAGAAAAAAACCACCTTGTAACTTCTAGTAAACCTATAGGACAGTAACTCATCTTGCTCATGATCTCCAAATGATCAGTCACATAAAGCCCACAGGAGAAGAGGTTGCTGCCTACCTACTGAAGGCCTGAGTTTTTCAGTTCTACTTTCAAATGAATGAGCAGAGGCCTCACTCATGGAAAATATGTAGAAACATACAGCTCTAGCACAGTCTAATCAAGGAAATATTAAGCAGTTCTTTATATCTGAAACAGGAAATTACCAAAAGAGAAAAAAAAATCAAATCACCCTCACTTAAAAGTGGTCTGAATATTCTCAAATAAGACAACACTTCTGTAGATAGAAAGAAAATTTGTAGTGCATAGTTGTGTCCTTTCCTTGATCTGAACTGTAATGGCTCTTTCTCATCCTCTTCCATGACAAGTGTGCATATTCTCCAGGACTCCAGATGGAAGTCAGCACCTCCATTCAGCTCTTTAGTGGGATCACTCTGATGGTGGTCTCCTTTAGACCTGAGGATTCCCTTGAACACTCAGTTTGCAGCAGGTTTCCTTTTTCTGGGAGGTGTCTGATGTTAAAAGTGAACCCAGAACCTCAGATGTGAAACAGGACTGCAAGAATCTACAGAGGGTTTACATGAATGAACAAGTTTGATTTTCAAATGTAGGCCAGAAGCAGCCTGCCTAACCTAATTTTTATTTCCTCATACTGTTTATTCAACCAAAAAGATTTTCAGATGACCTGAGGGGATTGCCTTCATGGATGAGCGTGCATTTCACCAGAAGTCCTCTTTGGCAGAGTGACTTCTATTGTAAGAATTTTGGTATTGTTGCTCCTACAGCATGCTGCTTTTCTTGGTCTTCTGGCTGTCTCCAAATCTCTTGCAAACTTCCCCTTCCACAGTACACCAGGGATCCAGCAGATGTATAAACTACAGAGCTGAACAAGCACGTCAAGCACTGCCAAACACTTTATTGTGCAGCTTAGGAGGGCATGTATATACTGCTGTTCTGCTACAGAAAACCAAGGTGCCCTTCTAGAAAAACCCTCATTTTGGTTGAAATACCACCTGCATTTTATAGCAGTGACTCCAAACCAGTAAAATTAATCTGGCAAGGGGTTGAAATAGGATTTGTATTTTATTTTTAACTAAGGCTGGAGAATTTCCTTTTTCTCTTCCCGTTATGACACCTCTTTAAATAGAGTTGCTTTCTCCAGCCCCAAACTCACCTAATGCCAAGGGGTCAAGCTATGTTTCTCAAGTCCTTTGTTAACGTGAGCAGTATGGGGGCGTGAGATAAGTCTCTGCCGAAGCCACCAACGATTAAGACATCAGCACCATTACAAGTGGCTCCCTTCTGTGCAGTCAGCTCTCTGTGAGCCACCCCCAGTCCTCTCTGTGCCGTATCAGAGCAGCCCACCTCTCCCTGGGGGATCCCCACAGCCAGCCCTGCAACGGGGCTTGTGCTCTGCTCCTCACATCCAGCCTGCCTGCTCATTAGTCATTCGGGATGTGCTGCTTCTGCCACAGCTGCAGACACCTAAAGACTGAGGATGTTGTCTCCTCCTTGCTATGCAATGCTGTTCTCCCTTCCCCAACTGCTTTTAAAGGGAAACATCCTTTTTTTTGTTTGTTTGTTTTTGGGGGGTTTTTTTGTGCTGCGACAGAGGAATATAGATTCTGATCTCAAAAGCAGGAAAAACAGTTGGACTGCAGCCACTCTCAGTGGCTGCGGCTGGCTCTTGGTTACACTGATGTTCCAGCAGGGCATTAAAATGTGTGTATGGAAGTAACCTCCTGTGCAAAAGGCTGCTGTAATTCTTGCAGCTGGACTAATGACTCTGCGCCAGTTTCCCACCCAGGTATCTCAGTGACACATGAAAGTGCCAACTGTTGGGTAAAGCAAAACTGCTACTGTCCTTCAGTCCCTGGAGTGCAAAGCCATGGCAATCAAAACAAAAGTCAGAGCATTTGTGAGGCTCCTCTCTCTTACCCTTGGAGGCAGGTGACTTTATCTCTTCTCCCTTTAATGCAGCAGAGAGACTTGAGAAAGCAGGCTGTGCCCTTCAAGCTACTGACAAACCTATCTGCCTGGCAAAATGCACTATGTAATACCTGAAGGGAAGTCATCCTAGAGTAACAGCTTTTCCAAACCAGAGATCAGTCAACAGCTAGAACAGGACTGCCAAACATTCCCAAAATATAAGGTGCAATCCCACTTTTCAACTAATCAACAGAAAAATGAGGGAGCTGCACATGAGCTGATGTGCTGGTGCAAAGCAGGTGCAGCGAAGTCAGAGCTTCTATTCCCTCTGCAGCACTGGCTGAGCACGAACAACAACCAGCAACAACTCCTTCACTCTCATACAATGTGGGTATTTTGTCCTGCAGGACATATAGCAGGAATCTAGAGGCATTAAGAAAACTAACTGCTTTCCACAGACTTCTAGGGAAGCTTTCATGCCCTCAGAGCACTCCTACCTTCACACAGGACTGCTCCACGTCAACCCAGTGAGAGAGGATTTAATGTTTCTTTGATGGTAACCTCCACCTGCATCCCTTTCTTTGCCTTCAGTGACACCCTTGTCTGCTGCCTGCCCCCTCCCAGCCCAGAACAGCTCTGGAAGCAGCCAGGTGCAAGGTGGTCTATTTGGGAATGACTGTCATCCTTTCTGTAATTCATTCCTTTGTCCTTTCCAAGCAAATTATCTTTGGGACCCTGGAACACACAGTCACTTCAGAACAGTGTCACCATCACACAGACAGCAGCCCCAGGACCTGTGGGACACGTATGAGTGGGCAGGCTGCATTGGAAAGCATCAGCATCGAGCACCTCACTGGCATATCTTCCTCACTGTGAACTGCTGCCAGTCACGTGAGGTGTCCTCCTGGTGCTAATGTAACTTAGATCAGGCCCTTGATACCTGATAGCACCCTTTCTATTCCCAAGAAAAATATTCTTCAAACTGGAGCACAGGGATTTCCTTACATTAGAATTAAGGAGCTTCCAGTCTCTTCTTAAATGAGCTTTTTTCTCTCAAAAATGCAACTATTAAAATTTTTTAAAAATCACCACTGAGAAAAAATAAAAAGTTTTCTGTAATACTTCTTACGGTTAGTATTTACTTCCTTATGGGAATTCAGGTGCTCTCAGTGGAAGTTTCACCAGATGCTGACAACTTCCCCCATCAGGAATGCTCTTAAGGATGTTTCCCCTCCGGCAGCTCTCCTGCAGGTGGCAGCAGCAGGCAATGCCCACGGTTTCAACAGGTCCAGTGACTTGGGGTTCTCTGCACTGAAGCACTCTGGTGACAGATTTTCAGATGCTGAACTCCCTCTGTTTAAGGTATTAAGAAGAATCCCTTTTCCAGTGAGGAACAACATAAAAATTAGATTTCCAAGTTGTTCAGACATTATAGTTGACTGGGTCTAATGAAATCTGGTCTAAGGGTGGAAGCTGAGGGCCTCTGAAAAGTCTATGCCTATGCCCTAAGTTTTGGAGGTGCTGAGAGGCTGCTGCTGGGTTCTATCTATACTGTTTGGCATAAATACACATATGGAACAGAGAGAACAGTAAAATGAAAGAAAATGTGCAATACCTTCTAATGCATGAATAAATATAGTTCCTAACTTGAATTTGAATTATGTATGCATTCAAACCCACCTGTGGCACATCTCCAAACAAAATTATAATTACCTAAATTCTGGAGATTTCATGGGGTGGGGTTAAAGATGGAATGATTATTCAAAATGATATCCAAAGGAAACCATAAAGCTGTCTAAGGATCTCATAACTTAGTCTGGAAAGACTGGTAAAAGCCATCATCAATACTGGCTTGCCCTGACAGCACAGGCTGTGAGGCTGAGGTTCTGGTGCTGATTTGCAATTCAGGGTCTAGCTTCACTTTCTGATTTTCTTAATAGCTTCTTTTGTTCTGGATGGGTTACTTGATCTATCTGTGCAATAATTCAGTATCTAGAGAATGGGGACAGTAAGATATTTGACTTTGCCTACATTTTTCTGCTTTTTCACATACATTGCCTGTTTAGATGTAAGCACTTCAGGTCAGAGATGGCCCCTTGCTCTGTTTTTAAGCACAGCTACAGTGTTTGATATGCCAGGACATGTGCTAAGACACACCCTCTGACAAACATAAATGACATTTCAAATGTCACCATTAACTCAACTTACAGCCTGCAGAGAGCAAAGCAGTGGGGGTTGAAGTCTGCAGTATGTCATATGGAGCAAAATGCACGTTCAAACCATGCTGTCATGGCTGAGCATCTTATTGTGGCTGGTGCTGGTGCCTTTCTCTGCTGCCCTGGCTCCATGCAAGGAATCAGGAGTCAGCAACTGTCATCGTGTAAGTCAGAAGCAAGCAGAGGCACTGCCCACCCTCCAAGAACAGGAAAATACAGTGTCTTGTAAGCTGGGAGGGAGGGCAGACAACATTATAGGTGGATGAGAAATAACAGAGCAAGCCTCACACTGAAAAGCAAGGAATCTTTGTCATGACAACAGAGAGAGCTGTTAAACTATACAACATGCACAGGGAATGTAAAGATAGGCAGTATACTGGCAGGACTGCAGCAGTGAATGATGGTTTATTTTTAACAACAGTTTCTACAACAGGAGATGGTGATTTTGTTTGTCACTTTTTATTTCATCCAATACTCTAGATGGATACTAGTTCCTTTTGCAAGATACTTTTTTATTTATTATTGTTTCTCCTTGAAGCAAGGACTGCAAAGGCTGCGATAAGTAGACTGAAAGGTTCACTTAGTTTCAGCTGCAGTTTCCCTAAGTGCTTCTCTGTCCCCTGCTGAACTGGTGTTTTGTAATGCAGTGGAGGTGGAGCATGCTTTGGAGATATTCCATAGCTCTCCTCTTGCCTCCACCAGAAAACAGAAGAACCATTTCCCCCCTCTCTTCCCTTCACCTTTCCTTTCCTGTAACGGGACAAGAGTGACCAAGGAAAAAAGATGCACCATCACCTTCTTCAGGCCTTTTTGCGCCAACTAAAATCTTGCAAAACTAAAGCGTTAACTAAGCAGTTTCATGCTTCACTCCTGTCCCATGTCCTTCAGGGTGCATGAACACAGCTTGCTGTGGACTAACAAGACACACAGCAAATGCTTCACACTGTGGACTAACTTTGGGGGAGCAGAGGATCCAGAGCTGCAGCTCAGTGGTCTGAGGCAAAAGCTCTGCCAGTTTGTCCCCCTTAATAATGGGCAGTGAGCATAGAGGGCAAGCATGACTAGGTAGGAGAAAACAGGCTATCTAGGGAATCATGCAATGCAAGCGCTGGGCTTTGCAGTCTGTAATAAGGGTGAGTCAGAGTCTGAATTGCTGTGCTGCTATCTTAGTTACAGCAGATGCTAATTCAGCTGGTCAGGTAAAGAGTGCTTTTAGGAGGCTAATATGAGTAACCATATTGAGGCCCTGGGACTTTTCCACGCTTCATAGCTGTTCCACCTGTCCTAAAGGGAAGATGCATTTATAAAACACAAATTCACAGTAGGATCCAGAATACCAGCTTCCTTTGGACTTTTCTGGGACGGGATAACACAAGACTTTGAGCTGTTTAGCAGATTAATGGGGTAGTTCATTCTTCTGTGGTGCTTTCAGAGGAAGCTGGAGGCACTGCAGTGTGGAAGGTCTCAGCTTCAAGCAGGCACCTTCCACCAGCTTTGTAAAAACATCTGTGGAAACTTTTTTAAAAGAGTGATTTCAAAAGAGTGAAACATTGTGACAGAATGACGCTAGTCCCTGCTCTGCTTCTTACTATCCAGCAGGATTTGAGAGTTTCCTTAAAAGGATAAAGTGTCCAACCTAAAGCACAATGCAATTAACTCAAAAGAGACTGACACTGGAGGGCACTGGATCAGGAGCTATGAGGCTTTTGGACTCATAGTGATACACCTGGAAACTTTTAGCTGGTCACCCTGTATGGAGGGGAGGTGAGGCGGTAATAAAGAGGGATAAGACTTGGTGCCTGCCCTTTCCTGAAGAGATAGTTGACGTGCAGTGAGGAGGCAAGGCAGTCCTCAGGGTGCTGGTGCACGAGGTGGAACAGACACGGCTCTTCCCTCTGGTAGCTCCATGGACCTGCAGTGCTGACAGTAACAACAGCTTGTTGCTGTCAGCTAGCAAAGCAGCTACGATGCAAGTATGCTGAGAGAAGACCCAGGGTGACATTCTTAGGGTTAGTTTATTCTGATTGGAACTGTACTTCAGTCCTGTGGGACCCGACCCTTTTCACTGAGTTTTCTGTAGGGAGCAGAAGAGCAGAGGTGAGATTCTCAGCCCAGACATCAGAGCCAAGCTGTTCTCTGAAACACTCTTTGTTGCCGTCTCTTTGCAAGCCTGCAGCCTCCGCTCCCTCCTCCCCTTCCCAAAAATAAAGCTCCATGATGTAAAAACATTCCTTTGGGGCTGGAGGTGGAAAAACTAGGACACCACAGTTCGAAAAACGCTCAGCACTGCATGAAATATTCACTATCAACCGAAACAGGTTTACCCGGAGGAGGGTATGATGAAGAAGGAAGGGGGAATCAATTTCACTGTCCTATAGTTTGTTATTCTGGCTGCTTCTTCTCCTCTCCAAATAAGCTAAGCTTTTTGGAAGCTTCTGTCTGACCCAATTCTTATTCCTTCACTTTTCAGTCCCTCTATCCCTCTTGTTTTATGAGCAAATAAACATGCATCCTAAAGGCATCATTGCCCAATCCTAAATACTGCTGCTCTCCTGAACAGGGCCAATAATGTAACAATTCATCATAGAGACCAAGAGAGCACATGTGCAGCTGAGTGATCCATCAGCTGAGCACGGGGGGATGGAACTGAGAAGTGTCCCCCACACCCGGAAAGCACCTTCCTTTTCCCTTCACAGGGCCTTCCTCTGCCCTTCAGACACTATACATCATGATCAGGTGTGAATCAAAACACTTCTTTCTATTAGTGATTGCCAAGTTTTTTGCTCAATGCAACTGATAAGAAGAAACCTGAAAACATGGAAAGCAGGAGAAAAGGCTTTGGTGACATATCAGCCTCATGTGCTTGCTTTCTACCCTCTCTAAGTACAGGTTTCAGGCATCCCCAGCCTGGAGGAACACTAACTGTATGACTTTGCATCCAGACATACAGGAAGTTCAGCCACATCACCAGAGATACAGCATTTCAAGCCATAATCAGTGCAATGGGAAAAGGGAGAAGATCAGTAGAAGTGATGAGAGGGATGACATGAACTAAATCTGTGGTTCCTTGTGTGTGTCCTGGGATGCAAGAGCAAGGTAAAACCAAAATGCCCAGGCAGAGCTCTAAGGGAGGAAGATGATGTTTATCTGCCTAGGATACAACTCCCAAACCCTCATAATGCCTGACAGGAACTTAATCCCCCAGGATTTTCAGCACTCAGTGTATTCAGACAACACATATGGGAAATCACATATTTAATTTTTTCAATGAGCTCTCACAGAGAATGGGGTTTTTACACAAAGTCCAGCTCCCATACATCAACAGCTTAAAAAAAGTCACAGATGAAAGCTAATCTGTAATGAAGACATGTTCCACTCAACCAAACCCCAAACACATTTTATGAAACAAAGGAGCTTTTTAAATGCTCCAAAGGGCATTTTCCTAATGGGAAATAGCATGCATACCCAATACTTGTTCCACTACAGGTGAATAAAGAGCTGTATGTTTCTACCAAACCAGGGAAGCCACAGAAAAGCTCATCTCACTTCATGCACGGTACCTTCTCCCACCCTCACAGCTGGAGCTACTTTGCTGGCTTGTGTTGTACCCTTGATAGGATATCCCAGGCCATCCCTCTGAGACCTCTCCCCAGGCACAATGGGGCTCAAGTTATAGCCAAAACAAGCAGCAGTATGTGCAACCTGGATGTGTGAAGTTGGTCCCAAGTTTACTAGTGTTATAAAAACCCCTAGGATTTATTCACTCAGCTGAGTTTGGCCTTCTAATTTAATTCTTTGTACTTATTAACTAAATTGTTTTCACATTTATCAATTATCATTTCATTGTTCATATTTTGCTAAGACCCCATTTAAGACATGCCTTTTTTGATACCTCTAAGTACAAAACCAGTCAGTTCCAGCCTTACTGAGACTGGGAAAGCAGTAAAGGCTGGACCTTAGACTAGGGGTCTGGCTAGTCCAGAGGTTTCCTGACAGATGCAAGCAGTTATTGCTTATGGAAACACACTAACAAACAGAGCAACTAAGGAGTGAGTCTTGTTTAGTTTATCTACCACTCTCTCCCTTCTGGCAATCAGTAAGGACCACTTGACCTGCAATGTCTATCCAAACAGCTCTCTAACTCTCCAACCTATACATGCTTTAGGCTCCCATTATTCTGCAGATTCACAACGTGGTTTCTGTTAATTTTAACACCCTCTAACACAGTCATGTAATTATTTCCCACTCACTCTGGCAGATCATTCGCTAATCACTTCTCAAAACCAATGTCCTCATGATAGGCTTATAGTCAACACTAGCCAGGACAAGGACTCACATTTCAGAGTATTTGGGGGATGAGATGAAGGATACCTCCCAGTACCCATTTTTAATTTTTATTTTCCCCAGAAATCAGCTCACTACAAGAATTCCACTCGCTAAGAGCAGTAGTGTTTTCTGCTCTGTTCAGTGAAACTACACAATAAATGCCTGTATATGTTTGTATTTCTTTTTTCTCTGTAAGGACAAAGAAATCCTTTCCTATTCATTAATGGGAAGTTCCTAAGTGATACTGTGCTAGCTCTCTTCACTAATGCTTTTCTACAGAAACATCATTGGAAAGAAAAGAATCTGTAATCAGTATCAGATTACAAAGGACTAAACAGATGGGTAATAGGTAAATGCTGTGTCACAATGGAGAAAGAAGCCTGGTGGAGAAAAGTCACAGATGAGCTCATATTTATACCAATGAATTAGGCTGATAAATATTTATTACTTAAAATGCTCAGCAATAAAGATCTAGTTATTTTTACTACTAGCTGCTTGTATTTACTTTTAGGAATAAACTGCCCTTTATGATATGAAAATTTGCTCTTTAATTAAATATCTGAGAACAGTTCTTAAAGGGGTGCTCCGTTTGGTAAAGGTCAGTTCTATGCTGTGCCCCCAGAGGGCTGCAGTGGGAGGTGCCATCAGTGGCAGCATCAAGGAAGAGCACCGGCTGAATAGCAGCAGCGTATTTGAGGAACTGTACATCTTTGCTGTACAGACAGATCTCTTCAGACTAGACTCCTCACCAGGGGATGGTGTATTTTTTTCTCTATAGAATGCCAGGAACATGAAGAAGTCAAGTGGCCACTGTTCCATTCAAAATTACAGTCTCTGCTAGATATAAACAAGCAAAACCTTGCTACCTGCATGAACCACTATGCAGGTTGGTTCTGGAGGCTTCTGCAAGAAAAATCAACAATGCTCCCAAGGGTTTACAAATTGCTTAAAGAGACACTGTCTAATTCCTACATACTCTGCAGAGCTTATTAAAATCCTCCAGCAGACAGCCACAAGCACAATTAGGGCTGGTTCCAGTAGCACACAGCTGCATCCTGTGATAAGCAGGGGACTGAGAGCATGGCAACATAATCTGACTCAGCCAAAACAGCTATCAGGGGGACTGATCACCACTATCCTCCCTTCTACTTGCAGCATGCTGTCACTGTGCTGGCAGCAACAAACATCATAGGGAATAAGCACACCTGGGATAGGGTAAAATTTGGCAGGCACCTGGAACTCAGCAGATGTCAGGTGTTTTATATAGCATGCATTTTCCCTAGAAAGTCAGTCCATTTGGATAAACATTCTCTGACATAAACAAACCCTGCTCTCTTCCACCTCCTAGCTGTGTTTTTGGGAATGTCTGGCCGCCATATATTTATTTATGAGGAATATTCTTTAAGAGGCTCTACAACCTTTTGTCTCCAAGCAGGAATCATCACTGCATGTTCCTTCATCAACAGCTGGTGGTTTGCCTTCATTCACTAAGAGCAGACACAGAGGGCAAGCTGACCTGATTACCTCAAATTTAGGGCTCTATGACATTTCACTAGTCAAAGGGCTGATAAGCCACAAGAGTCTGGGGTTTCTGAGGCAGAAAAATGAAGAGGGAGGTTCAGCAGATGGAAAGTTGGTCTCAGTGCATGAGTGATCTTTTATTTGACTTACACGGGCTACACCACACCTACATCTCCCAGTTATTTGGCTCCTTGTACTCTCTTGTGACAAGGCGATTTTCCAGGAAGGAAGAATGCATTAAATGCTAATGACAGTCTTTTACTAACTGATTCATTCCACATGAAAAAGAGGAATGATACATCTGGCATCACCTCTAATATTTTAAGTAATACCTAAAAAGGATCTGAAGTGCAAACCTTGGGGTTTTGTTAGCTATTCACCTTTGAGTTAGCAACTTGTAACTCTCTACAAACTGGAAATTATAATACTTAGTTTGTAGGACTGTAATATAGTTTCATTCATGAATTATTCATGGGATTTTAGTGGAGATTTATTTACAATTTCTTGAAAAGCATTGTGAAAACTAGTGAAAAGCAACACTGTGTGAGTGATATAGGGGAAAGATATTACACCAGATGCAAGACCTGGTTCCCTCTCTACCTCTGCCATTTAACTTTCATGTGATGCTGAGTACATCACTTCATTTGATCTATCCTTTCACTGACTATTGAGATAATTAAGTTTTGGAGTAAGGATTTCTTATTTTTGTCTGTTTGTACAATACTTCATTCATGCTTCAGCCAAGTCTATACAAATAACAATAATTTCAAGGACTATTTTCTACCCTGTATAATTCTGTTAATACATTTGAGGCAGAAAAGATACTAGATTGGTAAAATGTCAATCAGAAGTATAGAAAGCCAGCCCCTCTGCAGCTGCCCAAGGAGAGCTCTGGAGATAAACAGCTCAGCTATTTCTAACTGGCACATATGTTTTATGGGATTACTAATGCCTGCTACAAAGTTGGCTTTCAGTGGGTGCCTTCTCTGGGGTCAGTGGGTGTTCACAAACCTTTTCCTTTGCAGAAGGTGTTAACAGCACTGCTTACAAGTAATATCCCCAGTGTCTGTATTGTCATGGGGATTTCTGCAGATAGCACACAGTCATGACTGTTAGTAATTTAAAACCTCTTCTTGCTCTTCTCCCTTCTTTTCCCTCCATGCAAGCTCTTTCTAACATTGGCCTATCTTTCCTTTATCCATAGCAGGCAACTGGCAAGAAGTCTTGGCACAGAGGGATGTGAGTCCAAATGAGATGGACAGAGCACCTCAGACAGGTGCACAGCTCAGGGGCAAGTGACAGCACAGCCTTAAGACAAATGCTTCAGCCCTGGATTAGATAAACTGGCAGCCAGCCACCAAGATAGAGTGCCTGCCTCTGAATTCAGTAATGTCAATTGTCACAGTGAGGGAAGGACAGCGGGGATGGCACAGGCGGGTGAACACATGCAGGTGAACCAAATTGGACAGACAAAAAAAGACGACAAGGACAGCACACACTGAACATACTTCACTACTGCAAGCTCTGTCCTGCTGACCTTGGCCAATGATTAATGTTACTTTAGAGCACATTAAGGTTTGCTCTTAATATGAATCCCTCTGGACTGTAACTGGGAAAAATGCCGCTCAAGTATGGGGGAACCTGAGAGGCGTGGAATGAATTTTTACTGCCATTCAAATAATTTTGTTTATGCATGCACATTATGTCTGAATTTCATGCTGTGCAACTTTCTTTCTCTAGACCAAATACCACACCTCACTATTACAAAACCAAATGGCACATTCAAATTGATCATGCAGCTTAAAGCAAGTGGAGGAAAAGTGGAGAGAGGAGAGAGAGGAACTGTTCAAACATGAAAGATCTTTTCTTACCTGTTATTCTTCCCGACAGGTTAAGATACATCTACCAAGCTACATGCGAGATGCAAAGAGCCCATATCTTAATTTATCAGAAGAATTTGCACGGTCCAAGTTGTTGGGAGGTTGGGGACTTCAGTGAGAGGAGTGGGAAGGACTGTGCTAGGCTGGTAAATGATAGCCTGGAGCTAAAGGATTGAACTTATGCAAGGCCATAAGAGAAGTTGTTTGGAACCAATCTGTGCATGTCTGGATTACAGTTTTTTTTAGCTCTTACTAAATCCCAAACTGACCAAATCTGCCAGAATATTTCAAAGGAAATAGCAGCCATTGGGTCTGAAACTTCCTTTTACTTGCTTTTCTTCTGGAGATTTCCTTTTAGACATCTACAGTGGTAATATCTACTCCCTTCCCCTCCTCTCCCTTCTTCCCTTTTTTATTTCACAACTATAGGAAAATGGCAGAAACTGTCTACTGAGTTCTGCTCAATATATTTCCAATTCATCTCTCAGTCTCCCAACAGTCCAGCCAAATCTGAGATGCCCCAAATAATGAAGATGAGATCTTTAAAGAATACACAAAGAAAAAGCATCTTGAGCACAGCAGTCATTCAGTGAACTCAAGTCACAGCTGGTCACTACCTCCCATGCATAACATGGCATGTGCCTGGCCTGAGACAAAATCTGAGCACGCCTGTCCCCAAGGAGTGCTGCCATCATTTTCTGTCACCATTCTCTACGTGCACCTGGGCAATAGCTATTTACACCAGTTGGCACTTCCAGTCATCCAAATACTTCACATAATTCATAAGCCTAAAGCAGTAAACACCCACCTTCCTGCCATTTATATCTTTCCCCAGGAGAACTCAGCTCAGACACAGCATTAAGGTTTCTGCTTTTTACCCAATTTTCCAGCTGGGTTAACTGAGGCATGCCAAGGTCAAGTGACTTGCCCAAGGCCACACAGTCAGCTGCTTAGCCATCACTGCATCCCAGGCGCTGCCAGTCCTGCGGACATTTGCTTCAGCCGTCGGACCATGAGGTTTCCCTCTGAGTTGTCATATGTGGCACACAACACCTACAGGCCAGAGGAAACTTTGCCTTTGACTTCCAGCTAGAAGAAGTGCAGGAAGCTAAGGAAAAGAGGAGGAGGCAGTGTGATAGGGATGTAGCTGTAATAAGGGCTGGTGCAGGTGTGGGAATTCTCATTTGGGGAATGAACAGCTGCTCTTAATGACAGACAGGGCCTATAACTGATCAGCTTTAAAAAGAATGGCACTTAAGCATGCATCAAAGCCTTGGACAGGCAGACCCACGTAGCTTGCTAAAGATTTGCCTTTCACAGCCCCCAAAAGAGCCTCAATGGGAAAATGGGTTTAGACTGTGCTGAGGATTACAAATGGCTGACCTTAGTTCACATGAAAAGTAGCTCCCACAGAGAATAGAGAGAGGCAGAAACTGCATCGTGCTGCAGCTATGGGTTTTATTAGCAATAGAGATATTGGAAGAGAAAACTTCACAGATTGTACCCAGACACTTGTGCCTTTTGGGAGAAGTTCAGCTAAATACATTCCTCCTTTTATTCAAAATACATAGAGCAAAATGTGTCAAATAAATAAGAGGAAGGGTGGCACACAAACTAAAGTCAAACCTACTCTGCTCCAAGCAGCATTCTCTTGCACCTTATTCCCTCTCCCCAAGCCCCACAACACATTACAGAAAACAGCATATTCTCTCCTTAGGATAAAAAACCTTGTGGTCCAAAACAGGAGTTGTAATTGTAGGGGTTGTAATTGTAACTGCAGTCCTAACACTTACCTTCACCTGATTAGCAGCTCCCATTGTGCCTTCTGTGCTCTCAGGCACATGATGCAGCTGCAATCACAGGGTTGCACTTACTATAAACTGGGAATATGAAAAGATCAGGCTCTGAAACCTACCATAAAAGGCCATTCACTTGCAATTGGTAAGGTCTATGCTCCTGTATTTTTGAATTTGTCTATGATTTCTTATTGGGGCTGGATTTAGTTTTGTAAAGCAGGTTTCTTTCTCCTGTAGAATTTACAGATAAAGCACATTCCCCTCACATCTACATGTCTAGTTCCTTCTCTATAAAGAAAGCAAATTCTAAAAGAAATGAATATTCTGAAATTGTTCTGCATGGGGAGTGAACTAAAAACTCCTTCCCCATTCAGCAGAAGCTTGAAAGGGTATTAGATTATATGACATAAAAAACAAATTCTTGGTCCAGAATGAGATGTTCTACATGTGGAGCTAGTTCTGAGGTGCTGCAAAAAGCTCGTTTTTCAACAGCTATTCCAGCTAGTTTCCTTATCTACACAAGTCCTACAGATAACCTCACAATTTCAAACAAGCTATAAGAGAAATACTATTCTTGCTTGCCACTGTGCACAACAGTGAATGAAATATAGACCTCAGAGCCAAGACTCTAGACAGGTTTCTTTCTTGACCTTCAGAAAAAGAAAAAAAATCCCGCCAACCTTCTGCAAACGAGCCACTACTAAGGGCCATAACAAGCTTAGGCTGCTAACACCTCCCTCTTACCTCCTCTGGTCTGTCAACCATACTTACATCCACATACCCCTTTATTCCTTCTTTCAGTGCTTCAGCAGAATCAACTCAAATGAACTCTGTGCCTGCACCTCAGCCACTCCCATTCACTGTCCAGCATATCCATTTAAACTGCAGCTTATAGTAAGCTAATGTGCCTGATGAACCTTCTCTTCTGCCAGCTCTGCAATGGGAACAGTAGTGAGCAGTAAGAGGATGTTAACATCTCAAACCACTGCAGCTGTTTGCTTAGTGATGCAGAAGGCCAGAGTCCCTGGTCCCCTTCGTGGGACAATGAAAAGCAGGCTCCGATTGCTGTTTGGTGAACTGGATTATCGGTAAAAACTCCAGAGAACATTTCTTTTCTCCACACTCAGCCTCTCTGTCTTGGGCAGAATATCATTAAAAAACAAACACTGATTTACCACAGTATGGATCTATGAGAAAAAGAGAAGAGCTGAGAAGTAGAAATTTAAGACAACATGCCAAAGCCAAATGCCACCAAGAGCAAGAGAACAGACCTTCATTCCTTCCAAGTGGCATTGTCCATGAGCAGCAAAGGAGAGCTTGCAGTCCTGCTCATCACTACCCTCGTCCTTCACACTACAAGGCTATTTCTGTATGTTTGGATATTATTTCACTCAGTGTTGGGCACTAAACATTTAAAATAAAAGAAACTATATAAAAGAAGCGAGACCAGGGCTATGACTTAGAGGTTTATATCAGTAAGACTGGGCATTGGTGTTTTGGCAAGAGCCATTACAGGAATGCATTACAGGACCCCTGACTATCCCTTTATAAATGCTTTGCTCTGTGGCTGTAACACAGGTACAACCTCTTTTGGAGTAAATCATACTAAGAGTGGAAGTGGATTTTCAGTGACATAGACAGGCATGCAATATTCCCACTGTAATCATGTGCTCTACAGTGGCTTTTCCATCTTCAGCAAGCTTGTGCATGCTTCTCATTTCTGCTCTTTATTTGTTTTCTTAGGTTTTTTTGCTATGAGATACTTTTAAGTGAGTGAGATTCCTTTATGTAGGAATAAAGGAGTCAAACAATGCCTGTGTGAAACCTACTGGTCACTTGGTTCACTGAGTCTCTGCCCCTTTCTATCTGGTCTTTCTGAAGACCACCAGGCAAAGATATTCTCTCTCTGTACAAGGGATTGCATTATTCTGTGCATACCCACTACTTACGTGAGAAGAGGGGCATACACTGTTCATTATTTACCTCCTCTCTCCTGCTTAAAAAAGTTACCATCAGCTAAAGAGAGGGTAACTGATATAATCAAGGTAACACAGGACACAAACTAGAGACAGTGGATATAAACCAGCAACTAATATGAATGGTTTTGCTAATAATGTTTCTGAAAAATTGCTTAATCCCACATGCGTCACTGAAATACTGACAAACAGATTAATGGAAGCTTCAGTAAGTTCACAAACTAGCATCCTGCTCATGAACCTTGAAGCAGATACCAAACGTAAATTCCTTTGAAATTAATATCATAATCAAATTTGCTGAGGAATATAATACTTCAGGGAACTCTGCATTTAGGTCAGCAAGAAAGACAAAAGATACTAAAAAGGCATTTCCTATTTCACAGTTCTACCACCAGCACAGCTTAAAGCCATGGGTATATCTACACTACCTAAATACTACAGAGGGTATATTATAACAAAAGTAATATATTGTTTATCTCACTGATTGCCAAGCAAGGAGGAAATTTGCTTGTATAGAGCTCTGTATACCAGGCTGTAGATCTTTGAAATTAAGATGGAAACCAGAAAGGACAGTCTTACCAAGGGAATGCAGAAATGCATTTCCTGGAAGCTGGGTGCTGGCAGGAAGGGACCTTGGCAGTGCACCCAGACTGTGCACAAGAACTTGGAGCAGTGATTTACAGACCGGCACAGCAGTGGGTGCAGATTACAGTTGTGCTGAGAGAGGCAGAATAACTCCTGGAAATGAGATGCCAGCCAGTACGCAGCAAAAGGCTGATGAAGGCCCCTAAAGTGCTTCAGATTGGAAATTACATCCTCCTCTATTGCATGAATAATTGTTTGGTTTCCATTAGGAATCCTCTCAATTTCTAGCAGAGTTTTGTGGATGTACAAACAATGCTTTTTTTTTACAACATGGACAGTTCCTCTCTCCCCTAATGGTCTTGGTTTATCCTTGGTGTCAAGAGGCAAAGTATTTCCTGGCAGCTGGTTATAAAGTCAAGAAAATACAGTTAATAAAACAGAGTAAAAGACATTGCTCAAATACAAACACAATTATTTGGAAATTAGCTCCTTTCAAAGTATCACGTTCAAGAGCTGAAAGTACAGATTTTCAGATAAACAGATTTTAATTCCTAAGGCACCTTGAAATTAAGACAAGTAAAATTTGTGTGGATAGCCTGGAAGCTGTGAGGTAAAGGCTATGCTTGGAGCACAGTCACTCAGCTGACAGGCAATTTTTAATGCCACCTATTTAAAAGTACTTTGCTACAAGGTATGTTGGTGTCTCCCAAGATTACTTACCCTTGAAGATTTGAGGACAAATGACCTATTTAAGGAGGCAAGACTGATTCTGTGTTGGAGTGTTTTTACAAGTGATTACTGTATTTGAACTCCCAATCTGAGACCTTGTTGAAGAAAGTAGTTTTTGGACTGCATGATTGAAATGTAACACCAGACAACTTCTGTAGAGATGTCAGGCTTTCAAGGCTGAACCCAGTGGAGAAAGGCATATTTCCATCTGAGATGACACAAATACAAGAAGAGAGGGAGCGCAGGGCTCTGTAGAGAGAATTCCTACCTTCAGTGTATTTCCTTTTACTATCTGAACTGTAGCACAGCGCTGGCCACCACTGTATGGGCCTGTGCCATAACACATACAAAGTTAAGGAGTTGACAGCATGCCTTTGCACCAACTACAAAGTCTATAGAAAGGTGGCATTACACCGCTGCATTCTCATCCCAAACTTTGCCTTCTGCTTCCGCTATTGTGGCTAATTCAAAGACATACTAAACTTACTATTAAGAGAGTAATTTTTCTTTGTACTCATAAAAAGATGAGTACTGCAAAACTTGTTCTGATATCAATCGGACCTGAACTTACTGCCTAATTAATTTATTCCTGCCCATGGTGATGGGATTAAAACTTCTGTCCAAGCACAGGAACGGATGTTTAAAATACCAAAATCAATCACTGAAATACCTTTCCATAGCTCAAAATTATAGCAAAACACAGGTGCTAAGAAGAAAAATTTGCTAAAAACAAGTCAAAATTTCTTCAAACTTCAGAGACAGAGGGACTACAAATGCTGCTTTCATAACAATAGTTTTTCAACAGAGACTAAGTAAAAAAATAAATGACAACTAAACACCAACATTATGTGTTCATGCAGCATAGCCAGAATGAAACAGATAGAAAGAAATTAAAAATAAATTTCAATACTATAAATTAAGAGATGTCACAGAAGGTATGCAAATTGCATGCCACAAGGTCTTGTTTTTTGTTTACAAAGAATGTGTTTTCAGTTTGATGGAGAGGCATCATTACGGAGGGAATTTGAGGCATTTTAAACAGCAGAAGCACTCATTAAGTATTCATTTTTAACAGGAAGACTGGAAAAAAATTAAAATTAATGAGTAAGATGAAGTGTGGGGGAACTTTGAAGATGACAGCTTCTTGCTAAAAAAAGACACACTTGATATTAATCACAAGCAGTTCACATACATGGATTACCCCTAACTCCACTGTCACAATGTCCAGGGCTAATTCAGAGCTGCTTCACATTCACTTCATGTTAGGCTACTTGGCAAAGTAGGCAAAGCACTATGTGCCCCCTCAGATAATGTGGTAACAAAGATGAGGAATAAACCACCACGCTTAGGACACATCATACCCTGTTTTAAACCCAGGTGATTAAATATATCCGAAGTAGCAACTATGGGAGACACCTAGGAAGAGATACAACTATACCAAAAGTCTGTATCAATAGCTCAAACTGACTAGAGCAGTTTCTGAGTAGAAAAGTGGAAGTATTCTTGCTGCACCACTAAAATGGATTTTCTGTAAACAAAATTTTTCTAGGCCAATTTGTATCTCGCACATTAAAACACTACAGGGCCTTCTACCTTTAAAAATTCTGCCTGGTTTAAGACCTCATGATCTGGACATCACACAGATCTTCTCGAACATCATTTCTTACCCCGGAGTAGGAATAGGATGGAAAGGACAAAAAAACTAAGTCACCACGCCTTAAACACACACAGGCCAGAATACTTAATTGATGCATAATACAAAAGCTTTAGAAAAGTCAGTATTGTGCGGCTGTCAACTTATTCTTCAATACACTCATGCAGTAAAATAAAGTTGTGATTACTCCTTCTGTAAAAGATTGTGTTTGTTTCCTTTAAATGCTCATATTCTTGATGAAGGGTCTGGAGAGGAGAAAGGGGTCCAGTTCAGGCTTGCTATAAAAAGTGGTCATTACAAGGCACAGGTGTGGGCAAGCCTTTGCTTTCTCTGGATCTCTTAGTGTAATTTAAAAAATTGGATCTGGAAGAAAAAAGACTTATCCAAGCTGAACTGACCCTGGCAGTGGTAGTGTGGAGCACATCCTAGGCGAGTGTGAAATGCCTGGGACAAAGATGAGCAAAAGCATCAACACAGAAGTCACTGGAGTGAAGAAGGAATAACAGAAGTTGCATGAAGACATTTGAGGGAATGAACATTTGACTTTGGTCTCATTGTACACAGAGAACATTCCAGAAGATTACTTCACTTTTTTCACTAAAGTGATGTTTTTCAGTGTGATACTCTTCTGTATTAGACGATTCCCACTGTTCCCTGTGAGTTCTTTTTATCTCCTTCTGACTCTGCAGAACACCATGCAGGAGGGACATCTTTCTGAAAACAGTGGCTAGGGCTGTTCCAAAGTTCACCAAAATCAGTGGAAAGACTTTCTCAGAATTTAGTGAGCTGTGACAGGCCTCGATAAAGCCTAAGCTCATTTGGAGGAGAACTAAGAAATTTCCATGCTGGGTAGAGATGTCTCAGGTACCTCCAAACAAGCTGCCTAATGAGCCCAAGCTGAGTGCTGCCCTGACACAGCTCTAATGTTTCTGTCCCAACATGGGCACATTCAGAGCTAACTTAGGTGTCTCTGCATGACCCTCCATTGCATCATGCAGACATACCCTAGCTGCTTTGCTGCTTTCTTTTAAAATTATAGCAGCAGCAGCAGCAACAGAACAGGCAGTTTAAAACTATTGGATTATTTCTTATTAATATTTTTCCCTTTAAGGTCTGGCATCTTCAACAACTGTGTATGAAAATGGGTTGAAAATACTGCATGAGAATTCTCCTTTAGGACTCAGTTGACCCAAATACACAGTTCTCTTGCTCTGAATTCCCCTGTATGGTGCAGGGAGATAAACTGCTCTGTTTTCTTTTTCTCTCTTGCCTTTTTTTTTTTTTCCTTTCTTTCATAATGCTGCATTGCAGGACCAAATTTTCTGATTATCATGCAGTATCTTACTTTGACTGTCCTTTTCTCAAATTAAATGATTCTGGTACTCTGAGGAAAACTAGGAAAGATCTGTCTCCTGCTCTGAGGGGATAGGTAGCGCCTTTCCGTAATAGGTCAGCTTAAAAGCATCCACATAGTCAGAACAGTGGTTGCACTTCAGGGGACTGCCAACACGACTATATCAGACAGTGGCATGACAACATGTGCCTAAAAAAAGCTACGACCACAGAAGTCCCCACTGTCGATGCAGTAACAGCATGAAAACAATTTTCATTGGTTTATCTTGCTTTGTGCAGGGTGAGAGGAACTAGCAAGGCTCTGTTCCCAACAGCAGTGCTGAGCTGGTATTGCATAAGCATTTTTACAGTGAGGTTGGCACAGATTTAAAAAAACCTCCTCTTGCTCCCTGTTGAGTATTTGTAGACAATTCTGCATAGCCAAATGACACAAACATGGTTTTAACACTCCTACCATCCTTGCAGAGTAAGCACAGCCATGAGAGAAGGAGTAATACTTGCTTTGGTTCCTGTGTCATCAATAAAGCAAATCAACTAACTTTCAGGTGTAATAGCTTTATCTCCAGGTACCTCTATCAAGTAAGTGAGTTTCTGAAACTAGCAATTAGAAAATCCTTTTTCTCACTTGCAAGCTTGGACATATTTGATCTACAAGCCACACAGAAAAAAACAATCAGGAAAAGCTAAAGTACCACTGTTTTTTACAGACACACTTAGAAGCAGAATTATACTGCAAAATTGGCTCTTCCAGCTCCTCAGGAAACATGCACCAAGCATCTAAGAAGAGCAAGAACACTCAAGGTCATAGGCAAGCTCTTTTTGGAGAAGAGATGCCTTCTGACTGTGGTGCTAAACTCTGAAAAGTAGAGCCTGTATTCATTTGAGATGATTGGGAGATGCCTAAATCAAATAGCAAGCTCAGTGAATATTGTACATAAATAAGAGCTTTATTAAGCCCTGTCTCTGAAATTCATACTCAACAGGAGAGTTGGAATGGGAAAGCTGGTTGATGAATCACAATACTCAGCACCAAGCCCACTCTTCATTTTGGCAAAATATGCTTACCCTACTTTCAAGACCCCAAAGCAACTCAGTGATAGGAAAGCACAAATATAACCCCACATCAGTATAGAAAAGGAGGAAAAGGCAGCACTGGTTATAGTTTACTTCCACCAAGCTAGCTCTTTGCTGTCTCCTATTGCATGAGGTTTACCACAACAATACAAGACCATGTGAAGAACAGTTCTCAACACTGTGGATACCACCCATGTATCCACACAAATTATGGCTGAAACTTCTAAAGTCCCATCGCAGCATGTTTCAGAATTGGCAAAAAGACAGAAGGTATCTGAGACGTAAGAGCCTTGAGGTCTCCAAAGTTCTAGGCTGATGTCTCACGGCATACTGCTCCTTCCCAAGCTCAGGACTCCTCTGAAACAGAGAGTACAGTCCTGTAATAATATAAAGTGTAGCTGTAGACAGTGAGAAGCTCTACAGATAATAAAACAACGACCTGTTTCTGGCATCTGCTTTGTTTAGTTTTCCTATGAAAAGATCCACTGGGCCAGACTGAGTTATGCAACCTGCAGTTACTCAGCTGGCAACTGGCTTCGACACAAAACATCCACAGCAGAGACTTCCCAAGCTGCTTAACACTGTGCAGCAACAGAGCCCTGGGATACAACAGAATGGAAGAAGGGACCAGCCTGAGGTTAGTAAATGAGGAGGGAAAGCCACAAATTAAAGAAAATTCACTACAGGAAAATGAATGATAATGAAACCTCGCAAGAGAATAGTTTCCAACAACACTGGGATCCTCAGCTGAGATGGGATTGCCACATTAAGCCCAAACAGGAAAAAAGGTTTCTGGTAGCCCAATTAGTCACTCACAGTATTTCTGACATTGTTGTGACATGAAGAACTACTTGGAAATTCTGATCTATTATTTGTACAAAAAAACCAGTAAGGCTAGCAGAAACGGGTGAAACAGACTGTCAGTTAAGTGTATCATTTGTTCAACTTTTAGCGGAAGGAGAGTGAAAAGGAAAATTACGGAAATTAGCTGTGGATGTGTTATTAGACTAGAACCAGAGCCACAGGGGGAGACAGGGAGCAGATTTTTCCCATTTCTTATGGAGATAGGAACACTGGAACAAAGCTATTTCAACTTGCCTGGCATCTTGTTCTCCAAAAATAAGGCAAAAAATACGCTTCTCCTGCTTCAAAGCCAAAACCTGAATGGTCTCCCTACCAGCAGCTCCAAGTTTTCCAAACTAACAAATAGTTATAACATGGCAGCCTAGGAGTCCTAACATGCAAACAGAAAACTGGCCTTATTTTCTACGCATGCTTATTCATCATCATAGGGAATAATACAAACAGAAATGCATTAAACTTGCAGATATTTAAAACAAGTTTGATTGCAGCACTGGGGAAATGCAAAAGCAGGGGAAGAGAAAGACACATAGAGCATAAGGTTCAGAGGCTAAACTGTTCTGGGAAGAAGTAAGTTCAGCGTTTGTCTATGATTAAGTGGTTGATTTTGCAAAGTCAGGCAGGTATCAAGAACTGGTTAATTGAGGGCAAGAGAGAGTAACAGTACAAAGAGAAAACAGAGCAGTAAAGGGGAGAAAAACAGCTGCCACAAAGTCTGTTTTCCCTTGGGTTTTCTAGTTATCATTTGAGGATAAATACACTTTTCAACTAACCTATTCTGTGGAGCTAATTCCCTGAAAGTGCTGGGAATCCACTAATACTGTTGCCTAATATGTCCTAGATTTGATGTGTCTGTACCTGTGTACTGTGCTTTCAGATTTTTTACTTAACAAAAACCAAAATAACCTAGCCATGATGAAAGCATTGTATGCACATATTTAAACATACCTCATAGCAGATGGCCAGTAGACATCCCAAAGCAAGTGCTAGTCTTATCAGGACAGGATATGTGTACCAGCAAAGAGGAATGAAAGGCACATTCCTATACAAACGCAGAAAAACGTGCTGCCTTAGGTTTTGAAGTTGTGGATGGCTAAAGGACAACAGCCCCTATGATAACATAATGTGATCTTTCCTGCCTCCAAAACTGGCTTTTTACCAAGCAGCCACACGTCCTGCCCAGGAACTGAGCCTATGTAGACTGCATCAGATATAATATGCTGCATATATTTTATACTGCAGTATATTTTAGGAGTCACATTACGGTCCATGTTACCTGCATGCTGCTTTTTCAAAGGCACAATTTCTAAAGTATATGTACACATTTACAAACAACTGATTAAAACTTACTCCAGTTCTACTCTAGTTTTCTGATTTTTTTGCGACTCTACTGTGCCAGCAGACCCATCGGGTGAATTCAAGTCTATGGGAAGAGACTAACTTACAAACCCATGCAGTCCATGCCCTTTGGTGCTTTGGGTGAGACGTCAAGATCCCACAGAAACCTCTGTGTTTCTTCTCACATCACTGTGGCATGCACAGAAAGGGAGGTGCCCAGAAGCAAAGAACGTTTAGTATAATGACTCAGATGGGTGGTTAGCAGTTTAAACCAGCCACTTGATATTACCATAATGAGGATTCAGTTTAACAGTTCTTCTGCATGCATGGAAATCCCTCCCATCCCCAGGAAATCCCTTAAAAATAAAATTAAGTAAAATAAAATCATCTGTTTGAGAAGAAAGAGGTTATGGCTTGGAAAATGCATAAAACGGGTGGATCAAAAATGCCTGTGGGTGTGTAAAATTTATTTATCATAGCAAGAGGATCAGGGAGCCTCTGAGCTTTATCTCAGGGATGACACAGCATAAATAAAACTCCAGGGCTAAATTCAGACCTGCAGAAATCAGCTGCAGTTCTTCTGAATCCAACAGGAGTAGAATCCTCTTATGATAACTCTGAGCTTAGACCACTATGTTTTATATGCACTTTGAGCCACAGAAGTGTTGATTGAAAACTAATGAAATTTATTTCAGTCATGTGTAGCAGAATTACAGAATCATAGAAGATGCTAAGTTGGAAAGGACCCACAAGGATCATTGAGTCCCATCCCAAGAGTTACACCACGTGCCTGAGAGTATCATCCAAATGCTTCTTGAACTTTCTCAGGCTTGCTGCTGTGACCACTTCCCTGGGGAGCCTGTTCCAGTGCCCAACCACCCTCTGGATGAAGAGCCTTTTCCTAATATCCAACCTAAATCTCCCCTGACACAACTTCAGGCTATTCCCTTGGGTCCTGTCATTGGTCACCATAGATGAGAGATTCTCTTCCCTTCATGAGGAAGTTGTAACTGCAATGAGGTCTCCCCTCAGTCTCCAACTTTCTACGTTCACACACAGCACTAACGTCATGATATGTGATAGCCACCCTCAACTTGTGTTCTCAGTAAACACTAGTTCAGCAAACACATAGTAACTGCACTGATACTAGGGAGGATAGGAACAGAACATGAAGTTACCTTCCATGCTACTTGCTCATGATGCAATAAATTATCATCCAGAACCAATACATTCTGATGCATGCAGGAGCAATCCTCATCTTTCAACTCATCTTTCATTAGCTTCTTGAATTTCATAACCAAAACTAATTAATTGAAATAGTCTCAGGAATATGCCTGGCCTATAAAACCCTGAAACACACCCTTAATTTTTATAAGGATTAGGTATAGGCTTTAAGATTAGGATAATTTATATAGGCATTAAATCTATCAAGATATAAACTTTTTGCCAGGTCATGAAGTCAGAGTTCAAGAAGTGTTTGGACAATACTCTCAGGCACATAGTGTCACTTTTGGGGATGGTCCTGTACAGGGCTTAGGGTTGGACTCGATGATCCTTGTGGGTCCCTTCCAACTCAGAATATTCTGTGATTCTGCAATTCTGTTCAGCTTTCTCCTATCTCCCATTGCACTGTTTGCTGCAGGACAAAGTATATGTAGTCCTGACCACAAAAATAATGCTGGAACTGCTGATATACACAGGTTGAAACATTGTAACGTTAAAAAAAAGCCTTATCTGTGCATGCAAATAAAGGAGCTGATAACTCTGACTGGCTATTTACAGCACTTCATTTAAATCAGGCTGTGTTAAATTTTGCATTCTGTCATACTGAAGGTCAGAGAGCTGGTCTCAGATCATTAGACATGATGGCAGGATTTGTGCCATCTTATTTCAGGTAAAGGATGCACACAAACCCTAGCTTTGTTTAAATTCCAAAATCTTTTTAAAAAAGGTGAATGAACAGTTTTTAAGGCATATGGGCATCAGTATCTCACAGCTAAAGGCCTGAAGATACAGAACTACCAGAGTAAAGAAGGATGGCTTTTGGATAATCTAAGAAGAGGTAAATACATGACTCAGAATCAAAACAGATGAAGATTGTATTTGCATTAGCAGCAGATAATTATAGCAATAAGGAAAAAAATAAGAATTAAACAAAAGGTATTGCTGTTCAAAAGATGTGTAAAAATAAGGGGAGAGAAACCAAGCATTTCTAATGATCTGCACCTGGAAAACAAGTGGAAGATAAATAGAAACTGTAATGAAAGGGACAGCTGGAGAGATTATAGACAATGGAGGTCAAGCCTCTGTGAGAACCAGCACTTTGAGAGAGTGAGAAATGAAAGAGTCAGAAATAGCTTAAGACCTCACTAGAAGTGCAGTGAAGGTATGTCAATATGTTCATTATTTCATCTATCGTCTGCTAGTTGCTCCTCAAAAATACTTACAGAACTTATCTATATTTGCAATTTGATTTATATCTAACACTTAAATCAGAAAAAATTCAGTAGTCATGTCCTTTATTACAGACCAGTGCATTTATGATGCCACTTCCAGTGCTAACTCCTTCAGATCTCTGAGATCTCCTCTCAAGACTCCAGGCAGGCTCTAAGATAGCATTCCTGCATTGCCTGCTGATGAGGGTGCTCTCTCGATATTCAAAGCACAAATGAAATGTAATGATTACCATGAGTTCCTTTAGGCTGTTTAAGCCTCAGAGTCCCCTCAATAAAGCAGCCTTTGAACCAGAGTCCTAAACCCTCTTCTTGCTACTGCAATGTTTGCTTTCACCTGTTGAAACCCCTATTCTCTGTATGATAGTCTGTTGATTCTGCTTTACTCATCCATTTTGATTTTGCTGCCTCTTTCCATACTAAAATTTTCTGACATGACTCTTAATTTCACAGATTATTTGTTTCTACCATGTGGCTGCACCATTCAGTACTGTCTCCACAGTTCTCCACGGGACTAAGTTCTTCTTTCAACTCCTATAGATTCTTAAAAACTGTTCTAAGTCTTTATTTGATGACTGAAGTAAGTTTATTTATTACTGAAGGCAATAGCCATGATAGCTGGACACTTTCTCGCCTCACATCTGCACTGGGGTTCAGGTTAGACATTAGGGATGAATTAAACCACAAGGAGTGTAATGCAGCACTGGAACAGGCTGTCCAGAGAGGCTGATGAATCTCAGTCCCTTAAGGTTTTCAAAACCAAGCTAGACAAAACTATGGCTGACCCATGTCAACAGCAGTCCTTGTTTGACTCAGAGGATGGACTGCGAAAACCCTCACAGGTCCCTTCCAGCTCTTATTTCTAGGATTTGGCACATTTGTCCAATATTTCACTCCTGTACCCTGTAACAATCTGCCTATCTTAGAATTCTTCATTCTTAGCATCTCCTCCTTTCCTCAGGCAGTATGTCATCAGCAACAGACTTGACATTTGAGAGTCTGAACCCTGGTTCAGTTGATATCATAATGCATTTGCAGCCAAATAAATGCAGAGAAACATTGAATCATTGCTACCCGCCAAAAAAATGGGCCACACAGCAGTATGACAAAATATAATACATGCCCTCTTGATGCACCAGCAGCAAGTGGCTGTTACCCAGTACTGAGGAAATACTGTGTCCTCGAGTGCTGGTAGCTGGTACTGCTCCCTCGTCAACACTAAGCAAAGAAGTTTTGAGCAGTGCTTTTACCTAAAAGTGCTCTCACTACTATCAGCCCTGCTCAGCCACACAAAGGCATCTTTTTTCTTCAAAAATGAAGGCTTTAATGTTAACAGATTTCTGATGGGTATTTCACTGTTACAGGCAGTATTTAGACCTGTTTTTACCTGTTGCTGGACTTCCATGTCAGTCTCTGGGAAATACATCTTTTTATTCTGCTAAGCTATTGGGAAGGGCCCAGGTACCTTGTCTGTTGTATTGGGCATATTCTGGTACTACAGAGCAATCAAATCTACAGTTTGCCCTGCACTGCTGCCAAGGAGGGGGTTGGTCCCCATGACTACTTCCTAACCCAAGTTCCTCTGTTGCTGCTAAACTCACAGCTTAAAACCCTAGATGAAAAAGAAGTGAAAACACAACCCCAGATGACTGTGCAAACAGCTGTGTGCCACTCTTCCGAGTGTACAATGATCTTACCCAGTTGTTCTTAAATAAATGCTTTTATTTTCTGGATTTGATAAATCAGGGATTGGTTTAAGAGGTGGAAATGAGGATAAAATGAACTTGTAATACTTAGAGGATAATATCCACTCTCTTATTGTGCATGTCTTTCCTCTCTGCTTTGAAAGTGCTGCAGTGGATGGTGAGGAGCAACAGGAGGTTAGTAGAGGACAGAAGGGATTTAGGAAGGAAATTCAGAGACAGCTGAGGGAGCAAGAGTGAAGAGAGGAAATTCATCAAAGAAAAGAGATAAGAACATTAGACTGAGGGGATTTATTTCAGGGTATTAGGAAGGAAATATGAGAGATTGCTCAAAAAATAAATTTATGCTAAAGTATTTTACAGCTGAGGGAAATACACCTTCATTGACAGCAAGTTCTTTCTGTTGGACCAGCTCCACACACACGAGTCTAGAAATGCATACCAGATTTTTAGCCACAGAACAATAGTAAATTCCAGTCTATTACAAGGATCTATGGTAACAGCTTTCAGATAGTGTGACCAGACTTCCAGAACACTGTCAAAATATAATCTATTAGGAATTCTTATAAGACAACTGTGTTTGTATCATGACTGGAAAATCTGCTTCAAGTACAATGGAGAAAACCAGTAACGTAATCCCCATATCCTGGTACATTTGCTATGGTGGTTTTTGCATATTCTGGTGATTCCTCTTCATTTTAGATATTCTGGCCTCGGTTACTGAGTTTTATAGAGCTGTATAGAAAGGTACAACAAGCTATTAGGGACTGGAGGAATAAGTTAATGTTTTTGGATTTCAGTAGTTTTTGATACTGTCTCTCACAGTATCCTGCTCGACAAACACATCTTGTAGTGGGTGAGCAATTGGCTCATAAGTCAAGCACAGAGGATAACAGTGAATGGGGTGACATCAGACGGGTGACCTGGCACTAGTGGGGTTCCACAGGGCTCCATCTTAGGCCCTGCACTCTTCAACATCTTCATAGATGACTTGGACACAGGACTGAAAGGGATACTAAACCAGACTGCAGATGACACAAAACGGGGAGGAGCTGTTCACTCCCTCAAAGGCAGGGAGGTCCTGCAGAGACACCTCCACAAATTAGAGGACTGGGTAATCACCAATCATATGAAGTTGAACAAGGGAAAGTGCCAGATTCTGTACCTGGGATGGGACAACTGTGGCTGTTCATACAGACTGGGGAATGAGGTGCTGGAAAGCAGTGCCGTGGAAAGGGACCTAGGTGTTCTGGTCAATGGCAAGTTGAATCTGAGTCAGCAGTGCCCTGGCAGTCAGGAGGGACCACCGTGTCCTGGGGTCCATGAGGCAAAGCATCCCCAGCCAGTCGAGGGAGGGGACTGTCCCGCTCTGCTCTGCACTGGGGTGGCCTCACCTTGAATATTGTGTGCAGTTCTGGGTACCACAATATAAGAAACACATTAAGCTGTTAGAGAGTGTCCAAAGGAGGTCTAAGAGATGGTGAAGGGCATTGAGAGGAAGCTGTGTAAGGAGTGGGTAAGGTCACTTGGTCTGTTCAGTTTGGAGAAGAGGGGACTGAGGGGAAACCTCACTGCAGTTACAACTTTCTCATGAGGGGAAGAGGAGGGGCAGGCACTGATCTGTTCTCTGTAGTAACCAGTGACAGGACCCAAGGGAATAGCCTGAAGTTGTGTCAGAGGAGATTTAGGTTGGGTATTAGAAAAAGGGTCTTCACCCAGAGGGTGGTTGGGCACTGGAACAGGCTCCCCAGGGAAGTGGTCACAGCAGCAAGCCTGAGAGAGTTCAAGAAGCGTTTGGATGATACTCTCAGACACATGATGTGACTCCTGGGGATGGTCCTGTGCAGGGCTAATGGTTGGACTTGATGATCCTTGTGGGTTCCTTGCAACTTAGCATATTCTGTAATGCTGTGAAAAGCCTAGAGGATTCCTCAGGAGCAGACCTGAGATTCAACAAGGTTTATACATACTGCTATTAGTTATTTCCTGTAGTTATGCCTGAATCTGAAGCATACAGATGATAAAGAATATTTGTGTCCTGGACCAGCAGGAAACCTAAAAGTAGAAAAAACTAGAGAGCTGCACTGCGTTTTGTTACATCTTGCACCAGTGACATTTTCTCACCACTTTCCTACAGAAAGTACAGAAGAAGAGGTACTTGGGACAGCTCCAAGCAATATAAGAACGTTACTGTCTGTGGTATATATGCCAGGAACAAGTGATCCTGTTTTTTTAGGCCAGATCCTCCTTCTTGAGTGTTGACAGCTATTCACCCCTGCCTTACCAAAATGTTCTAAAACCAGACTTTGAATGTTAGTTTTAGAATAATCTGGAGCATCACTCCCAAATTTCCAGAAAGGACAATGATTTTGGGTGCTTGATTGAGCTTTCACTAAGCACTCTTGAAAAAGCCAGACTGCACCCCAGAATTTCTTGCCACTTTCAGAAGTCTCTGTTTCCACTAGGCACAATGCATGACACAATTGCTACATGCTGAGAGACTGCAGCAGATGCAGAAGTTCAAGATTAAACTCAATTTCATGTTCTCTATGATTTTTAGAGAATTATAGTAACATCTCCATTATCCCTCACAACACAGAGCCTTTGCTGCTGCCTCCCCATGCAGCTGTGGAGCACACTGTATTTCATTACACCACAAGGTTCAAGAATACCAGGTGCAGTGATTGCTGCTCCCACATTGCTGAAAAATCAACAATAGTATAACTGCAATTTTGTCACTGCATGGTAGCTGGACCACTGGAGCATAGGCTTGAGCTCTCTCAGTATTGGCACACGTGGAAGATTCTCTTGGAGCTGGACATGAAACCACTTTGAACTAAAACTCCAGAGTCTCCTGTATGTGTGGTGTGTGCATTCACAGCAGGACAGCAGAGGAAGGCAAACAATGGCTTATTGCTAGAGGAGTGCTCTTCAAGAACAGACCAGTGTATTAAATACATGCTAACTGAGGATACAGCATTTCAGGATGCCAGAAGGCAAGGTAGGAAGTTCAAAGGCAGCACCTGGTAAAAGAGGAAATGCCCAACTACCTAAAAACTTACCATTAGAGAGATCGACATGCTCTGACAGCAGCAAAGCAAACCCATGGCAGACTGCACTGAGCTCCATCTGACAGCTCTGGAACTAACAGTTAATTGCACTGGGATTGAGCCTTCCCAGATTTTTCCTAAATTTGTGCCAACTACTTAATAGCACAAACTGAAGGGAATAGACTGAGTGAGGCCTGGTTTATACTTAACAAATGATCAGCAAAATGTTCATGTTGGATAGAAGCATGCAAAACAAAGAGAAAGAGCCTGTATCCCCCTAACTGACACTGCAATGCAAGTCCTTACGTCTCAGTTGTACCAGTTAAATATCCATTAAATGACACATTTTGTCTGAGCTGGGAAGCTCATAAACTAAGCAGTGATAAGAAATGCTTCTGACAGAAAGGTATTGCTGGTGTACAAGGTACCACCCAGTTGTTCCAGGAAAAATTTAAGATAATCTTTGAACAAAGTCTTTGCTTAAATGGCTTGCCTGCTGTATAGAAGGATGGACTGTAAATGTATAGATAGATAGATAGATAGATAGATAGATAGATAGATAGATAGATAGATAGATATAGAGATATATATCTCCTTAACTGGGATGGATCCGTATATTGATATTTATGGTGTTTATTCTACATGACAGATTCAGGGTCAAGTACTTGAACCAATGTGGTCTCAGTCAATCTACTCAAGGATTGATGTCCCATTACTGCTAAGCTTTTTGATGTAATACTGGTTGTCTTTCCAAGAGGAAAGAAAAAAATAATTAAAATGTTTCCAGGCACGATTCTGAAGTATGAAATACAAGCCAGTGTAAAATGGCATCAGGAACCTTTTCATTTGCAACTCAGAAAAAAAGTCTTTAAGACAGAAAAGAAAATGTGCAACAACCTAACCACACCTGCCAACTTACCCTCAGTTCTAATGAAATCACCCTAAAAAGCACATGCTGTGTAGTAGTGCTGAGATCCCAGAATCTTTCTCCTCCTAAACTGTTTACCAGCTTTTGCAATGACACTAAGCAAACACCAGCACAGCAGAACCATGAAAACAGGATATAATAGTCTCCAAAAAACCACAGAGTACATCCTGGCAGAATGCACACTCATTCAATTCCAGCACATGTGGTGGGGTGAGGAATGACTATAAAAATTCTGTGCTGTTGCTCTGCTGCTTATAGATATGTGTTTCAAATGGTTCAGTCAATATTGCATTCACACTGCTGACTGCATCTGAGTTTTGCTCTCAGTCAAGGAAGAAACAGTGTGAGGAAAGGAAACTACTTTTTATAAGTGGCTATATAACTTAAAATTCTTTCTGTAGTTCAGGTCAGAAAACATGCCTCCCTAACTCCTTTTTTGCTTAAAAGATTTGAGAAGTGATTTTGTCCAAAATCTAAAATGAAATTTCTACCTGTAAATGTGGCCAATTCTACCTATAGCTCAATCAGGACCCACTGTACTGTGGCATCCTCTACTCTCTGCAGACAGGGATAAGTTTCATTCTGTACCTCTTCAGACCGATTAATTAACCACAGAACAGAGCTGGTTGATTTTGGCAGAAATCCCATGAAGTGATCGAAATCCAATGTTTTTTAGAATTTTTCATCAACATTCAGTAAGTCAGGGAAAAAAACCCTAGTAGTAAAGTTTTGAATGCACCAAAGAACCTGCAGCTCCAGATGGAAAAACTGCAATCTTCACCAGACTCATGGTTCACATCTGGAGTTAACAGAGACCACAGCTGCAGGTGGCTCTGCTATAGACAGCACCCAGGCTGGGTGAATCGGATGCTTCAGATTCCCAGACCAATTGGGTCTCCAGTCAGTCGGAAATTCTGGAAATACTATAGGATCTGCCCAGGGTTTACAAGCTCTGAATGCGACTCAAGATTTTCAAACTCCACACCCCATCTCTTCAAGATTGAGCCTGGAACCTAACCTTCCCTTGGGGCTCCCCTTGCCTTTCAGGGTAACGTCTACTGGTTGTCCTTTCCAAAGAACTGAGCATCAAGCCTGACAACTGCTGAGGATCCTGATACTTTCTACCACTCCCCCATGTAATGTAGGGACACATCCATCTAGCTGGGGATGCTGGGTCTCCCCCACAGCTGTGGACTCTTGGAGCCTTTCTCAAGACTTACTACATCTTGGCTTGATAACCTAAGGATCAGAAGTGGTGAAAGTCCCTGCAGAGGCAGGACTTTCAGGGTCGCTGCTCCATAGCAGGCAAGAGGGACTCCCTAGCAGCCTGCAACAAATGCAGGGAGAGTTCAAAGGAAACCTGGCCTTTAATATACTGGGAGTTCACTGAGCCAAAGTTACTTCAGAGAAAACATTTTAGTGGATCAGCGTCTTTTGATAAAACTAAGCTTTGGCAATGTAAGAGGAGAATTCCCAGAAGCTTCAGTAGAGAAAGCTATCTGAAGCTTGATGGTCATCCCAAAAGCAAGGACCGGGCAATTAGAGAGGAAACATGTAAAGACAAAAATAAACAGAAAGGGTTTTTATGGGCTAATTATAGACAGTAACTTCACAGGCAGATGAGGACTGGACTGCTGGCACATTTAGACATCTCATCTCTGGGAGCAGTTACTTCCCATCTAAACATTATGGCTGTGATCGAGTGAAATGCATAGAAAAAGCACTCCTTGACTTCATCGAGCTCTAGTCTGGGCTCATGAGGGACATTTATTGCTGTGTGACAAAGGCAGCACACAAGGATGGGTAGACTGTCTATGTCTATGTGTTCGCACACATAAGGCTGTGGGTAGAGCAGGTTGGGTACAATAGAGGTTTCAGCCAGACTGCTATAATACAAATAAAAAGTAGGGTGGGAAAAATAGGGCCAATTATTTTTATAACTTGCCCAAATGCCTCAATTGATCATACTAACTTTAGAAAGCAAAAGGCACTATGCACGCTTGACAGGTTTGTTCCTCTGACAGGTGCATCATGTGCTTGTGATTCCTGTTTAATTTCCTTCTTTAAGAATACCTCAAACTGTGTTCCTTGTGGGTGTGGTGGAAAGTGGAGGCAGAGAGTTATTCTTCTCTGAAGGAAAATACAATTACCCAACTTCTTTAACTGCTCAAATAGATGACAAGTGAACAGGCATTCAATGCTCCCCACCAGTTCCAGTTTAAAACAAAACACTCTGCATTATACATTCAGTAACAGATCCCTAATCCCAGACCCCCTATAGCAGAAGGGAGCCAGGGGGAAAAAAGCGCCACTTTTATTTTGCCTGTGTTTTTCATATTGCAAAGTGCTTTTTTATCTCATTGAACTCAGAAGAGAGACTTGCACACATGAAGCCAGACTGTGCTAACTGGGTTGCTACTGGAATACGAAGAAGGGTCACAGGGGCAGGGGATAAGCACATGTCCGTGCACTCATCATCTGTGATGGGTGCCAATCATTCCTGCAGTTTGTTCACCACCTACACACTGTCAAACACACACACGTACTTCTCATCTGCTCTCAGTGCTAAAGCCAACAAACATGTGGTAATGCTCCAGGTTAAAGCTAAACCACAATGAGGATGAGAGTGTGTTTTTAACAAGCATATGCAGTGAACGTGCAAGGGGCAATCCATGTAAGTGTGAATATATGCATTTATACATTGAAACCTGCAGGTTCAACAGTGAGTAAAAATATGAGTATGTACATGTTTTGGGGGGACTTAATTTCCTTTATTCTTTCATCCTTTTCCTTGCCACAACTACAAGGTCCTCTGGGTTATTCTCTTCTCACAGCAATATGCCAATCAATCAGAAGAATAATAAATGAGCACCAGCAAGTTGGCACTGTGCTTTTTAATCAGGGAGTTCTGGAAAGTTTGATGAATGCATTAAAACCTTTTCTTTGGGACTTCTGTTTAATAACTGAAAGTAATTTCCCTCCCATTTGCTATTTTTAATATAACTACCTCCAAAATCTTGTCTGCCAGTATGCTAGATTAATCTAAACACAGTTCACTGGTTATATCCCATGGTCTTGTTTCTTTTCATTGGTGCCAAATGATAGAGGTACTCGGTGGGATTCAGCAGCAGCTTAATGTCATTTTCACTGCAATCAGTAGCAAAACTCCTAAATACTGCAGCTGGGAACCAATTATGCCACTACTGAATACATCAGAAAAAATATTGATTTGGTGAAATTGAGGTTTGGTGTTGGTGAGTTTGGCTTTGTTAATATCAGGGAAACTGCCCTTGTTATGATCAAAGCTGAACTTGAAACAAATTACAATACTCAGTCCAATGTTGTCTCTGCCTCAGATTTAGCTTCTGCCTGATACTGTTCTGATATTCTAGTAATGATTTCTCCTGTAGATCAGCCTGCAGTCAGCAGCTGAGGAAAGCTATGTCAGCCAGTATCACAGTCTATTCTTTGAAAAATTCCAAAACAAATTCCAAAGAGAAGTTGCTGCTCTCAAGTATTACTTTCTTTAACTTCTCTTGGGGTAGTCTAAATTTCTGCTTCTGCAGACAACTTGCACAAGTGTCTCTCTTTATGCTCCAGACAGAGACATGTGACTTTTTATAGATTTCAAGTGTGTGATTGAAATTCACAGCTCTAGAGATTTTAAGGCTGCTGCATTCATTTAATCAGAGCTAATGCATAGTATGGATCAGGAAACCATCTTCAGCTACTTCCTGCTTGAAGTCCAGCAGCTGAAGTTGAACTAGGATCTTGGTTTTAGAAAAACATACTGCAGTTTAAGAGGAAGTTTAATAGCCTTTCAGAGAAAAAACTCACTAGAGATTTGGGTGGATAGCTCCAATTAGTAACTTCATCCAGTGATCAAACCAGCCAAGTATTTCTACATTTAATGTTCCTACAGCTTACAACTATTACTTTCCAATAAGCTTTTGTACCCAAGACTGTAATATCCTCTGTTATCACATGCTTATCCTCCTCATCTCTATTTACAGACCATGATTAAGTTATGTCTTAGCCTTCTCTTTAATAAACTAGGTGGATTAAATCCCTTGAGTCTTACAAACAAGAACTCTGATTGTTTAGTTACTCTCTTAGATACGTGCTATATTGTGCCTGATTTCTAAGCCTTTTTCCTTCAAGAATGGGCATCTTAACCAGACACGCTGCATTTCAGCAGTTTTGTAACAAAACAATGACAGCTGTTACATGACTTTTTGTAGCAAAAGGGAAAAAAAAACCAGAAAAAAAGGAAGAAATCACAGAATGTGGGAGAAATGAAAAATGAAAGGGTTAAAAAGAAACAAAAGAACAACAGAAAGAAAATGAAGAAGGAAAGCAAAGACTCGAAAGTAGAATAAGGTAGCAGAGAAATAAACACCCACTGAAATAGAAGCTCACGAAGAAGCAAGATGATGAAAAGACCATGCAAAGCAGTGCCTATTCAGAAGAATGCTTCCCTAAGTTATCCTGTCAGTTCCAAGGGGCTGGCACTCGATTCTCCTACCTAACCTTCCACTCAATTATTTCAGGTAATCAGTGATTTCCATTAGTGATTATTGCAAGACTTCGCCTGCTTAAGAACACACACTATGCCTTTGCAGAACTTTTGGAAGCAGAGCTTATTAGCACCACAAGGCACTAAACCAACTGACAGCCTCCCCAAAACCCACTACCTTTGTCACAATTGAGCGCCACTAAAGTGAGGCTGTGTGTTCCTTCCCATCCCCCACCCTGGAAATATCTGCCATGCTTCAAGGCCAGCACTGGAGGACTCAGAAGAAACAAAAGGCACATGGACACAAAGTACACATATGGAGCTCTGGGCTTCAATCATCAAGCCTGGAACATCTGTGGCTTTCTCAGGATGCCCGTGTGTTCAAGTAATTAGACCAAGGCCAGCTGTCCCCTTCTCACTCTTCACCCTTTATGCTCCCATTGCTTCTACTACCTCTGTCTGTCCAAAGTGTATTTTGTCAGATGGATCGCCAAAGGAGTTGGGTTTTGTTGTTGTTTATTCTTTGGAAGGAGGGACTGAAAGAAAACTGGTACAGCAGCAAAGAGGACAGAGGACTCTTCTGACTAAGTCTCATGAGATGGCTCAATGTTTCCAACAAGCTTTTAAAACATCAGAGGAAAGATTTACTTTTATATTCTGAAGCTATAAACTCCAAACACTTCTACTGGTACTGAAAATCCAACCATCAGTAGTGAACCTGCCTGCTCTGGAAAGCTTTCTGCTTTAAGAACACATTTAACTCTTGTATTCTGGGCCTAATTTTCCTGTCAGCGATCCAGAAGTAATTTAGGGAGATCAATGAGCCGTATTTCAATCTCAAGACGCTCACTGTAACACACTCCTTTCTGAAATTTTTCTGCCAATTTGTGCCAGAGCAAGGTAGAGGGATGGTGGGAGGCAGGTCTCCATATCTGTGGGGGTTACCACAGTGCATGCAGGTGAAGAAACCCAGCTGAAGCCTTTACCAGTTGTGTGAAAGCAGCAGAAGAAAGAGAACCAACCCTTTATTCTCAACTGTGAAATTACATTTGTAGCTTTGCCCCAAAGCCAGGCTTCCAAACAGGCCCAGGCTGGAGGTGGGGAAGGAACTGTGCTCCCCAGCCTGTGCTTAGCGAGTAAGGACATGACAAAGCAAAAGGCTCACATGTGTGCTGAGCAGCCCTCTCCTCTGACAGGGCAGTGAGTGCTTGGATGATACATTTACTGCAGCTTGTGCTGCATCGTGTCTGCCTGTGTATCATCTCCATAGCAGCAGTTCTGCTAATTGAGACCAGCTGCTTCAATTCCAAATTCTTCTCTCCAGAAATATCGATACTACAGCATTATGATTAGAAAGCACTTTACCAAATGCCTCTCAATTCTGCACAGCTCAGATGAAGAACAGCTGCAGAGAGAAGGGACAGTTCCCAGAATGTACAGAATAAAACACTGCAAAAGCACTGGAGAAATGAAGGCTACAAGAAGCAAGTCAAAATAGAGTAATGATGACAAGGAAAGCAGCCTGCTGTATATGCTTGTGCCTGTCACTTCAGATGTTGAAAGGACCATGAGCAGACTTCTTCCTTATGCTCCAGGATAAATGGCCACAGCACTGCACTGTTACAGCTTCATGCAGCAGGTGTACATGTTTGTCAGATCCAGTTTTTCTGTCCAAGGATGGATTAAAGCAAAATCCATCACTCTAGGCCTGGCTTGGGAGAGTAGCTGTGGTCTTGAATCATATGGCTCCAGGGACTGTTCTGCACAGCCCACTGGCAATGAAAATCACTAGAACCGATAAGCTAGCGGAAAGATTTGCAAAGTAGGAATGCCACCACACAACTGTGACTTGGCTTCACTGTTGGCTATTTCCCCATGGCTGCTGACTCCACACAGCAAGCTGTCAGCTGGATGCTTCACAACGGTCACACTGGGATTGCCAAAAGCTGAATTTTCCCCCTCCAGCCAGACTGGATTAAGCTGGCTAAGAGTACAGTCAATTCTAAATTCACTTAGAAGTCTCAGACCTTGTCTGTGACCATCAGACAGGAGGCATTCCTGAAAAGACATCTGGTTACTGAATTTATGCAAGAACTGGGCAAACCACTTCAATCCCATCTGTTGTTCCAACCTCCTGAGCACAGAGAACAGAATCCTTGAAAGAGAAACTCTCACTAAGAAGGGTCTGAAAATGAGAACCACAATACAAAATGCGACTTCCTCCTGAGAAAGATGCTGTACAATCCTACAGAAAACACGGCACACTCCAGCATATGACTCTGTAAACAAGGGTCTAACACACCATTTCATTACTCAGATTTCATACTACAAGCAAGGTAATGCAACACAACTAAAGCAGAGAGATTGCTTTGCTATGCTAAGTGATTTGCCTCCTACTCTGAAAATCAATGAGGTAAATAAAATGTTTTATAAAACCACCAGAAAGTGTCTCTCAGCAAACAAAATCCTCATGTTTTTAAAAAATATTTCAATTATTTTACTCTGGAAAATATTCAGTGCTTAATGTCTCATTCAGATTTTACCATTTACACAGTTTTCTTACCCATTTAACTTTCTAACTTTTGATCTATATTAGAAGCCTGTTTGAATCCACAGTACTGTAAGAGAGGGAATACATCACTGAAATTCCAGAAAGGTGAAGTCTGAACTTGTTACAACTGAATATAAACTTTCAGAATCCTTCTCTGAAAAAAAAAACCTTTTATTTTTTGTGTAACATTCACTGACTGTATATTAGCTTAAAATCAATTTTCTTTCTGCTCTGAGTAAGGTTGCTATACTTACTTGTGCTTGGAAACAGCTGACACAGAAGTCCATATAAGAAACAGCAGTGTAAAGATACATTCTCTGTGTGCTTATATAGGGAAGTTACCTCAAATAAGTGTTCCACACTGCATGGAAACCTGCTAGCGTAATTTGCAGGTGACAGTGTGATGGAATTCTGTTGATTGCACTGCAGTTGTGTTCCTTCCCATCAAGCTGAATTTAGCCTTTCTAGTCACCAAATCACATGAATAAACTGTTATGCATACATTTATTTTATTTTTAGGTTTCCAAGATCAATCAATGACATTCATGTGAGGAGAATCACAAGGCTAGGTAAAAAACAAACTAAGCTCTTCTGAACACTAACAGCCATTGGGACTATTGGGACAAACATTTTGATGGTTTCCAGTGGCACAGCTCTGTGGATTGTAAACAGTATTACAACAGCTTTAAACCGTCACAGACCTTGGCACATCAGGTCATAAAGAACCCATGCATCAGAGCAAGCAGAAGGAGTATTCAAGTAACACATTCACCAGCCTCTGTTAAATCTCTTCATGCTAACATTTGTATACCTCAGTTTTTAATGTACCACAACTACACTACTGCAGTGTTGGAAGTCAGATGCACAACACACACCTGCCCCAGCACAGAAGCAACAACTCTGCAGCTGACCATTTATTTTATTCACAAAGCACAGGCATACTCTCACTTAATTTCAGCTGCCCTATCCTCCCCCATAACTAAATTATTGTTATTATGCTCTGTATAATCCTAGTACTGACAGGGATGTTTGTTATACATAATTAAAGATATTAATTTTGCATGGAACAGAAGACAGAGTCAGGGCCTTAATTTTTTTAAAATCTCCCATTAGAAAATTACCTTCATTAGCACCGACTCACTGAGCTTCTCTCTGTTGACAATTTTTATCGCGACCTTCTGACATGTAACACAGTGAACCCCCAACTTCACAAGTCCTGCAGGAGAAACAAAGCAAAATAGAAAGGAAGAATGGGTTAGAAACAGTTGCTGTTGAAGTTTTTGCTATTAGAACACCATCCAGCAGTTAGCTTATATGCGAGCCAATTCCCACCAGTATCTTTCTCCAGCTAAACAAGGTCTTGTGAGTAAGGAAAACCCTGCAGCCCACATTGTGACCATTTTGGCAGTGAAGCCACTAACACCCTTGATGCTCCTGCAGTTTCTGTCACTAAAACTGTATTTCTCTTGAAACACTGTATTCCAGCTCTCACCACTCAAAGCCCATTCTACCAGTAAGAAATTCTGTCAACTGAACCACACTGGACTAAGGGCTTTTGTTGACATTTGACATCAACCAAAGCTCACAAATCAACAAAACTAGATGGTCACATGTTTGCAGTGTAGACAAGGCTTCTACTTTTCTCCAGCTTCTTCCAAAGTTCTCATGATCATAATAAAAAGGTACTTAATTATGGTTTCATTTACTATTTTAATTTACCCTCCTAAATAAACTTAGTACTGTGATGAATGCCAATGTGGTATGGATGAAAATCAGCATACGCTGTCTTCTTTGTTATTACTTACTATATCCTTTTCCTCAAATAATACAGAGTGATGTTAAGTGATTGTATTGCCAAAATGATAATGGATATCCCTGACAGGATCAGAATGTCTGAACTACCCCCCAAATATGAAACAAACGCCCAAGACTTAAAAAAAAGAAAGAGGTAAGTAACATTCATGAAGCATTAACTTCTGCAAAATTTTCATCGAAATCTGCTGACTTGCATGAGAGTACACTGAGATAACTCCCACAAGCAAGTTTAAGATGGTGCCCTGAGCTCTCAACTCTACTGCCATTGTGAAAATTTGTAGCTGGAAGAATTGTAGGTTATTCAAGTGAGTTCTTGTTTGCTTCAGCTTTTACTCTTGTCAAACATGCACATGAAGCATAACACCTGATAGGCTGGATACCATCCCAGTCCACACACTACATGCCAAATTGCCATTTAGTTTAATTCAGTTGTAACTGAAGTAAAAAGAAATGGCAGCTCCCTGGTGTCAGTGAGACCTACTGTGTTTTGCAGAGCATTTATGAGCCACGACATCACAGAGTAGGAAAAAGCCTAACATAGCTCTCAGCTCCTAGACTGGGTTGCAGTTAAGAAGTCAACCCATCCCTTGGTACAATCCACAAAGGCAAACGCGTTGCTTTATCCGGAATTTGAACATGAGATTTGCAGTCCAGTGAAACCCTGAACACAGGACTTCACATATCTTACTGAAGGATAAATACACAGACTACTGCCTTACTACAAACTGGCCCCAGTGAAGAGAACTAGAGCTTCATCAGGGACTCCAGCAATCTCCTGGATCTCACTTTTCCATGCTTCTGCTACACAGTTAATTATAAATTTGAAGCTATTAATCACTGGCTATTATGTGGAGAAATAAAGACCCAACTTGTTTCCAGTCACATCTCTTTTACAGCATTCTTCGTCTCATCTTGTTCAATGCTGACATCCTCACTTTCAGGCATGATGCAAACAAGTCACAAAAATTAAGAATGTAGTGCACTGACAAGTCCATTTGAAACTGTGTATAGCAATAGCATGCCCTCAGCCTGAAGCAAATGAGAAGCACAGCTGGGGAAAGATGCTGCGATGTCCAGCCATACACACTCTTCTGATTTTTTTCCTATTCACTTTATAGTATTAACCTTAACACTACTGGCCCTGTGTTCACTGTTCAGAGCAGCTGAAGCCTTCCTTATGCTTCTTCCTTTTGGCATTGTTCTGTGTTTGGATAGTGGCTACCTGGCACCACCTTGCTGAGTGTGCACCGTTTCCATCTGTGCTGATTGTTTCCTTCCTGCTTCTAGCACAAATCACAGCTCTACATCCCTCTTGCAGCATGACAGCACTTTTGATATCACTCTTAGTTACTTTCAAATCTCAGCAGAACTTGTATCTCAGTCCTTTATATCTAGACTTCCAGGATCTGTGGCACAGTGCTGTATTGTAAGATGGTGCAGACCTATTATTTTCAGAGGTCAATAAAGGTGAGAAACAATTGTTCTCTGTAACTAGTACTTCACCAGTGATCTACCAGATTTCTGGTATCTCACATTTCAGAGCTTGCTTTCAAATCTTGTTGTTCCCAAATTAAGACATCAGTTCCACTGAATCTGGCTGATTTGTAAACTATTTTTCTCTTGTCCTCCCTGAAGCACCCTGTCATTGAGTCATGGGAAAGTTTAACCATGAGCTTCTGGGACACTGCCATGCTGTACAGGCTATTTTCACAGTATCCTCTGTCCTTCTAGCTACTAACATACCACAGAAAAAAAATCAAAAATAAAGATTAAATCATTCTGATTACTCCAATAAAAAGCAAATAAACTGTTAGGAGACACTAAACACTTTGCAAAAATGAAACTGAATCACGCTGATTTTATACTGAATTAATTTCATCAACCTCAAGAAGTTCTTGATTTACACCATGTATCAAAGGAAAGAATGAGAAAACACATGTGAGATTTAATGCATCATTCCTCTTCTCCTGATCTGCATTTTAAAAATCAAGAAAAAAAATGCGCTGTCACTGCTGTTTTGTGGAGACAGAACTTTTAGACAACCCTCTGAACAGTCCAAGATAGCACTTTTCGCTGTACTAAATTCACCAAGTGTAATTTCAGGATGAAAATAAAACATGTTGCTCTGCCTTTCTTCCTCCCTCCTCCCCATGACACTTCCTTTCAACGTTCACATACCAGCCTAAGCAAAAAAAACCCCCAAACCCTCTTAGTAAGTCCATCTGTAGGATAAAACACTCCTGCTACTACAATGAAAGCTTAATTGAACTTGGGCAGGAAGGGTTTGTACTCGGGACTTCTGTTTCTGTCCTGTAATTTCAGTCAAGTGTATAACTACTGAGAGATGACTTACATGTAGATTTGACTTCCTGTGGGCTTATTCTTAAGAAGTCCTTTTACTGACATGGAGAACATAAACTATTTAGGATGTATTATTTATCTAGATAATAACAGACCTTAGAGAGAATAAGAAGCAACTATGTGAATGAACTGCTGAGCTATTACTGAAAAAACTGAAGTGGCAGATTTTCTTGCTGAGAAACAAGTGTCCAAGGTGTGGTTACAGGGTTGTGGAAGAGGCTGTGCCTCTTCCACTTTTTCCTCTCCTGCATATGTAGCTGTAAACGATCACCTTAAAACTGTATAAATCCTCCAATACAAATGTGTCAATAAGTTAGGTACTTGTGTACTTATCTACACATTCAGGCCAATACAGGTACTTGTGTACCTGTGTCTTCCCAAACAAAAACAAACAAGGCTGCTGTTGCTACGAGGATCTTTTGCACAGGCTTGGCTTAAAGCAAGTCTGCCAGGCAACAAATTGAGTTTGAAATTGTCAGCTTCATGAATAATTAACTCTTCAAGTGCAGGCAAGTAACATTCATGACTGTTAAACTCGTGACAGAAAATCTAAGATGCTGTGGGAATCAACCACTTGAAGTTTCTCTCAAGCACCCACACAGCCGTTACACACGCTCCAGACACACTTCAGATCTCCATCCATAGGTCGTTCCTGGGGGCTCATGGATACGGACATGCTGAGGCTTTCAAATAGGTTGTTGCATACTATGAGCTGGAAACATTGGGCTGCTTTTGAACTTTACCACTGAACTGCACCAGAACCAGCCCTATCACTGAAGGTTGGGGAGTAAAGATGAAAACATAAACAAACTGAAAAGCAAGGGGATTGGGAAGTTAACAATGTAATTTCATCATAATTAAAAGCCATGATTTGAAAAACAATAAGCATGAGGAACCCCAGATGACACCAGGGAAAGATTCCACCGAAGGAAGAAGAGCGAAGGGAAGCATATGGGCCTGACACAGCCTAATGCTGCAGTGACCTGCTAGTCATCACACCTGTGCATTTTGCTGCTGGTAAACTCCCACTCTGTGGATGCTTAGAGATACATAGATCTTTTATGAAAAGGACAGGAGCCTATGTGATAAGAAAGTGACAGACGTAGATCAGCTGCAGAGGTGGACAGCCCATCCTGAACAGTACAGAGAGAAGACTTTTCTTTTACCAAAGAAGAATGTTCTGTGGGGATGGAGAAACAAAAGTTTCCCTCCAGCAGAGACAATATATTCGCTGTGAATCCATGACCACAGTAAGTGGCCTATATTGTAACTGGCAATGACTTCCACAACTTTTCAGACAAGGACTTCAGAAAAGTAGTAGGGAAACTAGCCACTTATTTCAGAAGATCATCTGCACATACATGTTGGTTGCTCTTCATTTCACTTCAGCACATGATCGAAAAACTTTAAAAATCCAAGTGGAAAGCCCTGGTCTGGCCAGTACAGTCTTTTTGGCTGGATGAGCAATTAAGGGAATGTCTAGAGAGAAATATCACTCCTCTTTTAACTTGAGTTAGCTAATTGGCATTTAATCCAAGTCAATGAATACTCTGCAAATGTTAATGTAGCACGGCAGGACACAAACATTTGTGGTTTACTTCAGGGCTCAGACTAGTACTGGCAACAACCTATATGGGTTAAAGGAGGAACAAAAGTCCTAGGCTGAATAAACTCAAGTGCACCGTATTTTATAAAGCTTAATGTGTGTACATTATTGCTGCACATGAGCTTTGTAGATATAATCTTTATATACAAACAATGTAATTTAATTTATCCCCACAATTTGGAGGTTGATGTTATAAATCTTAAAAGAGTTTATAGAAGTTCATTCCTGAAAACTACGTGCACTAACATCTACAAGACCTGCAAAACTTCAAGGATGCAAACAAAAGCATTAATATATCTCAATTGGGGCATAGGACAATACTTAAAATGTAATATTCCTCCTCTTTATTCTTAACATCTTCACAAATACTGTAATTTCAGATAGGGTTAAATCAGTTCAGTTACAGTGTGTAACTCTGCTGACTGCAGTGAAGTTGCTTTATATCTGCAACAGTGGAAAATGGATTAAAATTTGGCCCACAGCAACATGATTACCATAGCCATAAAATAAGGATAATAATGCTTATGTACTTACCTTGCAAGGGTTGTAGCAGGATTAACTGATTAATCCTTACAAAGAATGTTGGAAAGGGATAAAAACTCTATGTAAGTTTTACATATTACAACCAGGAAAGCTGCATTTTAAATACAATTTTGAAGGAAAGGTCTAGATCATTTCTTATTATTAGCTTCCTTTCATTTCCTAATTCTTTTTTGAGCATAGAGCTCTGGTCTCCAGTGATACACATCTTATACTCCTCTTAGCAGCAGCACTGGAAAGAACTTTGTTACCGAGCATCCTACTTATGGAAACCAATAATTGCCCTTAATTACTCAGTCTTCTAATTGAACAGATGTTTATTTTTCCATAGCAATTGTTATCTCTAATTATTGCATTTAAAATAAACAGAGACTTATATCAAGTGACAGGCAAATTATATGGTATCAATTCATAATTGCATATGGGAAAATGAGATATAGGAGAAATCTACAAATCTAAAAGGATGAGTATGGAGCTACCCAGGTTGGTAATGAACTAATTTGGCCATGGGCTCTTGTACAGGGAGATTCTAGTGCTACAGGGCAGTTCTGAGGGCTCATGCAATAACTCTTTCTAAATTGCTTAAATTGTAATTACAGTAGGACCAAAGCCAGAGTTCAAATGCTCAGCACAAACATGGAAGGAGAGGTCCATCAGTGCCAAGATTCACATGCCTCAGCTCAGAGCACAGGGAAGCTGCACACTAAATTGCCAAAGCCCAGATTTACTGTCCTGAGTTACAAGCGCTGTCAGATGTTTGCTGGCTCTGCCAGCCAAAGGGACACACTCCTAAGCTCAGAGATTGGTGAGAACAATGCACCAGCTCCGATGTGACTGGATCCACATGCCTGATATTAGAGAACAAGAGACACAAACATGTATAGATATATACACACAGCAGCTCAGCAGGAGCAGGTTTTACACAGTATGCCTCAGAGATTATGGTAGGATCATCCTCCAAGCTCAGCTGGATCAAAACACACAGAACCAACATCACCTCTATTGATTTCTATCTTTGGCTCTTTCTTACAATATTTCATAAATCAATACTTCTCAGAAACTCTCTGTGGTCCCTGAATACAGCAGAACGTGATTGCTGAGTCCTTTCAACGTGCGCCTTCCCATCTTACCAGACACACCCACATATCTAAAGAAGTCCCCTCAGGGAACCAAGACACAAACCTTGACTGGCACACTGGATGCTGCTTTTGCAAAATACCATTATTTCATCAGCCAAACTCTTGAAGTCCTCCGGGATCTATAAGCAGCTTGTGATGTCTAGTGGGCTGAAATCCTATTTGAGATCAAGACTTCATTCCCATATAAAAACACTGGGGAGACTAAGCTTTGCTGCCACAGGAGAAGAACAGACTTCAGTTTCCAATGTGCATGCCTGAAAGCATTTGGGCTGCCCCCCCACCTCCTGCACACAGGGAAGGAGAAAAGTGGTTTCACTGCTTTCAAATTAAAAATATAAATTAAAATACAACAGATGTTTCAATTGATGAACGAGGGGAAAAAAAAATCTTTTTTACATCTCTGGATGGATATTGCGAAAACTCTGCTTTCACCCACAACTCTCCTAGTCAGAAGCTTTTTTTCCACTTTCCAAGAGCTGTACATCTCCTTGTAAAATTCTTGAGGAGTGATGAGATCCATGTTCCCCTTCAGATTTCATTAGTCCTTTGTCAGGAGATGACCAAAGACAGCCATTTTCACATATAGCAGAAAGCCAGCAGAAGTCTGTTAATCCTGCCTATATCTTCTGGAAAACACGTTGCTGCAATTAGGTAACATCTGGGTAACGAGCCACAACATCCCCCCTTGGTCCAGTCATCTACTCAGAAGCGCTGAAGCACTAATAAGGAGGGAACACCAAACACCAGAGAAAGAGAGGGTGAGGAAGGGGGAGGGGAAACAGCAGATAAACTGCTCTTAACATGTACTTTTAGCTGATGTTAATCCCATTTTCCATGCTAATTTCTTACATCCACCCTTCTTCACCACACCTTTCCACCTTCCATCAGGAAGTCCTAACAACCTTTTGACCCTCCTATCAACAAGATTGTTTCAGCTAGGTTATATGTATATTAAGAACGTAATTAAAAACGGGAGTTACCATGGAAAACCTTTATACAGCAGACAGAGGTCATGCTCTTCACAAGATTAGGCTCACCACAGAACACTTCATCTACCCACCTCTGTGCTGATACAGCTTACTTTGCCCTCTGACATCTCTTAATCACCCACTGACAGATTCCTAACAGGATTTTCACTGACTGCCGTTATGCTGCCCTTCAGTAAGGGCTCAAGAAGTGATTGGATTAACTATACTTGCACCTATGCTTGGAACAAGGCACCAAACAGCACGTCACAAGCACAAGCAGCATGTATCAACTTCCATGAATTCCAGAAGGGCTTGTTGATGGCAGTGGAGTATGGGCCATACACAGCCATAAGGGAGATCCATTGGATAGCCATTGCATACATTGTTCTACAGTACAGATATTTTTCCAAGGACGAATTGCCCTCTATCCAGCAGAACTAAGAGAAGCTGATCACTTGCAGATCCACATCCTAAATTTCATTTCATTATCTACCACAAAACTCTGGATCCTCCTCCAGTCCCAAGAGGTACTCACCACATCTACAGACACCTTACTTCTGTTCCCCTCCAATGTCATAAGACCTACAATTTCTTCCCATACCTCTACCCCCCACTGACTCTCGCTTCTTGCCTCTCCTGCACAGTCTCCTGCAGTAACACTCTCCATAGTTTTACTCATTTGACCTGCAGTTCACCTGCCAGTTGCACAGTTTCCTTCTATGTAGTTTACTGTCTCCTTTCTCCTATGTAAATGAAAACAGATGCTGTGGCTAGTCCAGATCTGTGAGCACACTGTCTTGTTGGTCAACCAGCATGCACCAAGCAACATGATCTATCACCTGAGTTGTCCTTGTATTACCTTCTTTCTCCAGTACTTGGTCAATATCCAAAAAAGCCTGAAAGAACTTCATTACATTTGAAAGATTTTTGAGACTGTCAGACGTTTCTGTTAATGTAATTCCATTTATTTACATGGAGATACTTGTGCCATACACTCCTGTGTTATCACATACAAGAAGAGAACCAGGCTGGGTTTCAGGTAAGGGCAGAGTAGGCACACCTTATGTTCCTTGTTCTGTATTTGGCTCCCAAGGTATGGTCCCAGTCCTATTCAGAAAGGTAGTGAGTCCTCCCAGGAGGGCAGTGGTATTTGGAATTTAAACCCTGTTACATTAATGCTGAAGTGAAAACCTCTCCAAAGTGCTAATCTAGTTCGTCTTACTATAGTTGCAGACTTCTTGAGTTCCTGTTTGGAAGCTTGGATGTTTTATTCCAAAAAATATTACTGTGGCTTCCTAGTGAAACAAGGTCAATACAGACAAGTTGCATGTTTAGCTGTACAAACACACTCTAACAATTTTGTATCCCTTTGGCCAACACCAACTCGACTCAACAGTGAGCCCGCAAAAACAGGACTGACAAAATTCTTCATTTGGCCTTAGTATGAGAAAGTTAAGCATAGAGATGAGCCTTGAGACATTCAGATTGGCTAAGAAAAAATATCTTGCTGGTAAGAATGAGCCCAATTGTACTGTCTTGGCTGCATAGACAAGGGGACTAGAGAGGAAAACAGAGAGGGGGTAGCCCTAAGGCTGTTGTAGGGGCAAGATGGCAGGGAGAAGGTCTGGGGGCTTGTAACAGCAGACTTACAGGTTTACAAACACAGCTCCATAAGATGAAATGGAAAGAAATAATTTTAATAAGACCGATATTTTCACATGACGCCTGCATTCCTACAAACAGGCCTGCACAGGTCTCAATTTGAGCAAATATTTTAAGAATTTCCTGTCCTCCATAATGGGTTTTATGCACTATAAAACTATAAGGCCAGAGATCTCATAACACAGTTGTAACACACTGCTTTTCCCACTTTGCAATATGTTCTGCTATGAAAAATGTAGGAAATACCACATTTTCTTAATTATACTGGATATGGCAAACTCCAAGCCTCTGGTTTAGGACAGTGGGAAGAAAGACCATCTGGAAACTGATTTCTGGTTTACAAAAAGGAAAGTCAGAGCAAAAGACTAAAAGGTCAGAAAAATTAGACTTATAATTAATAGAAGCAATCATATTAAAAAAACAACCTAAAAAAAGTATTTCCTTTAATGTGAGAATAGTGGCTCAGTGCACAGCGTGGAATTGAAAGGTTTTATCAACTTCTACACCAAGAAGAACAGGAGCTGCTTGCTCATGTAGTACAAACTTCACTACAGCTGGTTCACTGTGTTCCTTATAGAGAGAGGAAAGCAGAGTTGAAAACATAAAGAGGCCCAATCTCATTAATTTCAGGTAAGAGAAACAATGCACTACCTAGAGAGCATGGTCAGCTGTGCCTCTGCAATAAAAAGAGAGAAAATAAAGTGAATTTAATTTCCTCTCAAAAGAAAGGTGCTTAGATAAACTCGAACATTACAACCCACCTTCTGATACCCAGTTTCATCACTTGGAAATTCATACCACAGTGGCTGAGGCCAAGTGTGTCCTGAAATAGAGTTCAATTTCAAACTCAGGCAGGAACCAGTGATTATAAAAGGACAGTGGCATGAGACCTGTGCTGTCAAAACACATCTTTGTGTCAGGCTTCTGCTCCAGGATTTTTATGCAACAACTCCAGTCTGGGTTGCAGGAAGATATCACAGTGAATTTTTGTATTCTAGAAGAATTCACTGGAAAGGATGAATAACAATTCCACAGGCCTGATCTAAAGCCTTCTGAAGTCAATGCAAAGGCTCATCTACTTCAGAAATTTGCAGTCCAGTTTCTCCAGCAGCAACTTACAGCTACCAAAACCTTGTTTCCTCTAATAGGTGTTGCTGTAGAGAAGGACCTTGAAGTTCTGAAGATCTGACTGCAGAAGACCTTATTCCAGAACCAGCTCAACGGTTCTCAACAGATACCAGAGCATACAACTCCCTGTATGCCTTAACTATCACCAAAGTAAAACAAATCTGCAAGCAGTTATTCTTGAATCTTCAGCACTTTCTACTGCACCGCTTGCCCACACAGAAAAGGGTTCTGCCTTTACTCATGGTAGTTTCTTAGTATCAGCATAAAATCCTTACTCACCACAAGGCTCACCAGAAGGCCACAATAAAGAAAAAAGTAGATGTGTTTTCTAGATGTCAACAGAGAATCTCATACCCTGGGGGCCTTTTCTCTGATTGCTTTCTATTCTATTAATGATTGTATTTCTTAGCCCCACATAGTTATCAAGAAGCATCAGAAGACTCAGAGAGGTTCAATCAAAAGATTCACCTTAAGAAGGACAAGTTTTAAGCCTGGTGAAGTGTATAGAAATAAGCAAACAACCAATATGCATCTTCTCTCTAGAAGCTAAAAACCTGAGAAAAAGTTAAAATATCATCCCTCAAGAACAACACTCCCACATGAGGACCCAGTTTCCCCCACATGCACACTACTATGATCCCATCAGCTTCCTTGGAATTGCTCTCAATTCACTGTGACCAAGAACAGCCACAGTCCTCCCAGCCTCTCCAAGGAGGTGACACAACACAGCACAGGCTACAAACAATGGCCACAGAGGAGCTCAGTGTTGACTCAGATTTGCTCATGCTCAGAAGAGAAGGCAGCTCAGAAATAACTGAGATTGCTGCGCCCGTTCAGTGTCCCAACACACACAGTGGATAAACACGCTAAAATAACACAGTATCACCCAGCAGTAATGGCGTTAGACAATCATGTATTACTTCCTGCAAAGCCACTGGCCTTAAGGGATACCATCTGTAAAGAACACAGAAAGTACTCTTTTGTCCTTATGAATGTTACACACACTTTAGTTCTTTCGCTTTGTATTATGAGCTCCTAAGCAACGAGAAACTGCTATGATATTCTTTACTCGAACTGTGGGGTCAGGCCAAGCGCATTAAGGCTATGGCCAAGTTACACAGGGTGGTGTATGAAGGGTCTCTCCCTGAACACAAAAATCATCAGCAGCTGAATAGCACATACATCTGGCAGGACAGGTATCCACAGAAACGTTATTTGTGTGTGACCCTCTATGCTTCAGACACAAGGGTTAGAGGTTGCACTTCAAGTCTTATTAGGGGAATAATTCAAAAAACTCTCAGGCAGAATAGAAAAAGACTTTTAGAAGAGAATCAGGAACTTTTAACAAGGTCAAACATAGGAAAGCCTCAGACTTCCGAGCTGGAAAGTCTAATTCTAGTAACTCAGTCCACAAACCAGTAAGCATATTTTGGTCAGATGGACAAACTAAACCAGTTTGGGAAACACTGTGGCCCGTACAATATCAGAAAATGGTAGAACAGCCACATGCACAGGACCTGCTTCGTGAGATCCAGGCCAGGTCAACAAGGCCTCCTGCACAAGCAGGCTGGCTGTGTGCATTAGAAACAGGAGTGCATGAAGGCATGTATGGACTGTAAGCTTTACCAACAGCAGAGTGTAGCAGATACAGGCACACAGGTTTCAGCTGCAGAAGAACCTGGTCTAAGTTTCCTGAGGGACCATTTTTACTTGCACATACAAGACTTTTAACTCTTCCCTTCCATTTTACAGGGATAAAAAACCCAGCAAGCTCCAGAAGACAGAAACACAGACAGAAAAGCTACTTCTCAGAGTGGGAAGTTAACTTCTCTCCCGAGAAAGAGCAGAGGAGCTCCTCTCTGGTCATATTAAAGGGAATTAAGGCAAATCTGTGGCCTCTGTGCAATTAGAAGTTGTTAAATGCAATGGAGAATCCTTCAGCCCACATCATCAACTGTAAATCCCACTAATAACTACATGAAGAAGTCTAAAATAAGGGTTATTTTGAAAACCCTTCTCTGCAGTATACTCTACTAAAAATCTACCTCTTCAGCTGTATGTGAATGTTGCTGTGAGCAGTACTTAACGCTGAACCAGTAAGAAAAGATGTCTTCTGAAAGCAGAGGCAACCAGGTGAGTGAATACTAAAGCAGGAATGTCCAGACTGTACTTGGTGACAGTGCACTGGAAACAGCATAAAGAAAATCAGGGCAACAGATGGCCAGGTATTTAGCAACAGAGTTAAAGAAGTAACTGATGTCTTTTCTAAAAATGCTCTCTGATTTGTGTTAGCAGTCCACAATTCACTGCTGAGAAGGAAAAGAAAAATCTAGAATCTGCTGCTGGTTACAGAGTCACAGAATTATGCAGGCTGTGAGGGACCTGTAAGACATGATCTAGACGAAGCTCCTGCTCAAGCAGAGACAGCAAGAGCATGTTTCCCATGACCGTGGCAAGTTGGGTCTTGACTGTCTTCACAGATGGAGACTCCCTAGGCTCTCTGGCTAATTGTTCTGGTTTTTTGATCAACCTCACAGTAAAAAAAGTGTTTATTGTGTTCAGATTAAATTCTGTTTTAATTTTTGCCCATTGACTTTTCTCCTGTCAGTGGCCACTACTTGAGAAGAGTCAGCTCCCTCCTTATTTCCCCCCATCAGGTATTTACGCACACTGATGAGATCCCCTCAAGCTTTTTCAATGGGACAAATCATCCTAGCTCTAATCTTACAAAAGAAGCTTCAGTCTCTTAATCTCTGTGGCCCTATCCTGAACTGACTTCAGTAAGTCCATGTTTCTTGTACTTGGGGAGGCCCAGAACTGGATGCAGTTCTCCAGTTGTGACCTCATCACTGCTAAGCAGAGGAAAAGGATCACTTCCCTCAATCCGGTTGATCCTGCAGCTCAGGATACCGTTGGTCACCATTGCTACAAGGGTGCTTGTCTGGTTTATGGTCAGCTTGTTTTCCACCAGGACCTTGAGGTCCTTCTGCACCTTCCAGGTGGCTGTTTCCCTATCTGTAGTGGTCCCTCAGTTATTTCTCCCCAGGTGCAGGACTTTGCATTTCCCCTTACTGAACTCCTGCCTGCTCAGCTCTCCAGCCTGTCCAACTACCTCTGGATGGCTGCACAATCACCTCATGTAATAGCCATTAGGAGAGGTTTTGGTCTCAACAACACAGTGTAATTAATTTGTTTCATTCAGTGGTTTTCTTCTATTCAGTCTCTACAGGTTAATGAGCAAAGAATATTTTCAGAGTGTTTTAAGGATGTTTATTGGAACAACAATGCTTCTTTGCAGCAGTTTTTAAGAATGTTATCTAACTTACTGTAAGTAATTCTTCATATTTTCTACATGTTTTCTCCTGAAAGAGAAATTTTCCCTTAACATTTCTCTGTGTTTTATCCTAAAAGAGAAACTTTTCCCTAACATTTTCTGGTTAGTACAAGGCAACCCAAAGAAAACTAAAGCAGAAGCTGTACAACAAAAAGAGAGTGAGGAAAAACAAAGACAGATCTGAACCAGCTGGTTGTTTTTCTTCAGCCATGCCACAGTCCACTCACAGGAGTTCTATAAGCAGAGACTTCACTGGGTTAAGGTGCACTTTCCATGCTTCTCTGACTAAAGGCAGCGCTGTAAAAGGGCCACTGCTGTGGTAAATTCCTGCTTTTACTAGCTGGATGTGTGAAACAAGACTTCTCCTTCCGCTCCAACCTTCTCACTTGTTCTTTTGGCTTACATGCCCTCAAAAGAAACACAGCCATACAAATTGCTCTCAAATTCTTCCCACACAGCAGGAAAGAGCCACTGTGGAAGAAGAGCAACAATACACATAATCGAAGCTGAGACTTCCTGGACCTCCAGAGATCTGGCTTTAAGGTTTGGTTGGTCTCGTTCTAATTACAAGTGGGGATCCCAATGCAAGACAGTCTGTTTTCCAGAGCACAGAAATGCCAGGTGAGCAGTGAGGTGCACTAGGAAGCAGAGAGAGCTCTGCATAGTGTCTGCTTAGAGGTACCTCACATGCTGTTATGACTGTTCAAAACTAACTGGTTTAAAATATTTTTTCCTTTATTTTTAAATGGCAGCACCACACCTGGATATTACATAATGATTTTTAATCTTATTATAAATTTGATTTCACTTAAACTTCCAACGCAAATAGACATTGATGTGAATTACCTAAAAAAAATATGTTCAGCTGCTATGAGTAGAAAATGCCAGTCATCAATCTACTACATAGCAAAAAATTTTCCAGAATGGATGCAAGCAAATGCACATAACTACACTATGACTTCAGTGAACAGGCAGAAAAAAGAATGTCTTCCTAGCCACAGAAAAGAAATACTAAATTTTTTTTGCAAATCATCATAAATGGATGGCCAGCAACTTGAAAATCAACCTTTCTTCAGGAAAATAGCTAAAATGTACAAATGGCAAATAAGGATGGAATCAATAAATGAAATCAAGATTCTGCCCTTGATGATTCAAACCATAATAAAAATTCACAATTAAACTGCCCTGATTTAAACATAAATTATATACATTCATCAAATGTGTTTTCAGATGATAATTCTCTTCACAGCTATGAGATAAGCCCCACGTCACAACTCAACGAGAGAGCAAACAAGAGTGTATTGCTGCAGCCAGACTCTGCCTCCTCAGCACTGTCCTTGCCACTTCTGCACTTAATGGACTGGCATCTAGAGCCTTGCTCTGTGGTTTGAGATTTGTGTTTCCTAATCTGTTGTTCAATGTGGGAACTCTTCAAGATGGGGAAACATGAGGAACTATGTCAGTAGTTGAGGTGGGTTACAGCTTTAAGCAAAGCTTAATCTTTAAGACAAAGTCAGAGAACTATACAAAGTGATGGAGTCATTGAAGCAACCAAGGTAGAATCCATGCTAACCAAGAAGCAAAGAGATAGTCGTATTTACATATATATAAGAATTTGCACTCTCTCTCCTGCCTACATATAAACAGATAAAGCACACAACAATGTCTAGGCTGCTTTTGGAAAAGCCCAGCTTTATGACATAAATAAGGACAGGATGTCACAGAAGGTAATTGTTTTCTCCAGTAATTTTCAAGCCTCATGAATATACTTCAGGACTACAGAGAAAACTATTTTTAAATAGAAAATACATAACAGAACATAGAATTAATTATGTGAACAAGAGCCCCATGCAATTGTTACTGCTGTTTATATTGGAAGACTCAAGTCAAGACTAGGACTCTACTGTCATACACATAACACATACACATAATAAGGGCTAGGCCTGCCTTGGGGTAGATGGTTATGATCCAAACAGATAAGGCAGGCAAAGTACTCCTAATTGTATGCTACTTCTCTGTTTGAAGATAAATACTTCAGGCATTAAGAAAATGGGCAACCTGCTGAAGGTCACACAGAAACCCCATGGCAGAGCTGGAAACCAAGCACATGCCACCATCACATTTTAAGTTGGTGAGAATATGCAAAAGCCACAAAACCATAGCAAATGTATTTTCAAATACAAACTATATGCTAGAGCATAAATAACTGTTTAGTAGACTGTAATTTTTATTAAATTTCAGATAAACCTCACACCTACCCCCCGCTACAGAAGTATAAAAGGATAATAATTCCATTTATGCACTAGATCTGCTCCTTACTTACAGCAGAAAATCTGAGAGCAAAAATGGAGTGGTTTCTATGTTACAGGTGAACGCATAACTTTGGTGAAAGAACTTTCAAGTTTATGATGCATTTAATGAAAACAGCAATAACAAAATTGAAATACTGTATTTTAGGAGGAGAAAAAGCATGCTGATTTCCCAAAGCAACGACAGAAGAACAGAAAAAAAACATGAAGGAAAACCTCTCTCCCTGCACCGATTATTTTACTCACTCTATTGCAGGAAGAGAATTGGTCTTTAGCAAAATGATAGGCAGCACTAACAGACCAAGCTCTTCAAAGTGGAAAAGGTTAAGCTGGCTGAAAGAGTGTCTTAGGGAGGGATGTTACAAACATCATGATCTTACCAGCAGCAGCAGAATGGCTGCCACAGCTCGGTTTCTGTGCCTTAGAATCGTGGAGTGTCCGTTCAGCTCAGCAGTGGCGCCGGGGCAGGTCTATTGTGCTGTGTGCGCTGGGACACGGAGGGCTCACAGAGAGGGTAAGTGCTGCTCTGCAGAGCAGCAGGAGTACTGACTGGCACATGTAGGGAGGTACAGTACAATAATCTCCATATGCATGATATAGATTTGAATCTCTTCCTTTACAGCTCAATAGGTGCATCTGCTGCCCCTCTGCTAATCCTCAACATTGTTTAAAATGCGTATCAGTGGAGATCAGGCTTTTTCTTTCCCATTACAGACCACAGCCTAATAAAAGAGCTTTAATCACACAGACAATATTTTATCTCTTGCAGGGTCTGCTGCTTCATTCTTTCCTCTTGCCTTTGTTGGAAGCCAGATCTTTGTCAGGCATTAGCAGCAGCAGAATATAATTTTGCAATGTAAGGTTTGAAGCCAGTCAAAGCGACTATAACCTTCCCCAAAACTGTGGCAACATAATTAGAAGACTGTGACTGCAAAATATAAACAGCAGGGAACTTGGGTCATAGGAACGTCCTGAGAAAATGCATCCTAAAGTCCTGAATATGTTGCATGATTTTAAATGTAAAAAGCACTATCAGCAGACTTCCTTACTTGTCTTTGTCTCCCTAGAACTAATGCACCATGACAGTTTTTTAGATGTCAGAAAGTACAAGAGCTACAGAGAAAAGCTATGATTGGTTACATGACTGTAGGCTGAGAAAAATGACAATTTATTTCACAGAAAGAGCATATTCATGAATGTACATATGCATAAATGCTAACCTGAAATAAATAGCTCTTTCCAGGCAATTCGATTGCCAAATAAATGACCCTGTAAGCTGGAAAGCTGTTCTTGCTGTGACGAGAGGGAGATAATGCAAGTCATCACTGTAAAAAATAAGACTGTAAGAACCACTGTACTTGAGCCCTGATCCAGCTCTGAATCTTCTGAGGAAGAAGTGGCATCCCAGAGTGCTCCCTTCTATGGCTATTGTCATCAGTCCATTTCACAGGGAAGGACCCTGGAATTCTCCTGATTTATTTTTATCAAAATAATTTTCTTCTCTAGCAACTTTAGATCCCACAAATAACTGTAGAGCATAAATCTTGTCTCTCCCTGTATCTATAAACTGCAGCAAGAAAGATAAGCAAACCAATTATTTTACTGATCAGGATATGTCTGTCTTTCACAAATGTACAACATATGGTGGAGAGGAGGGTAAAGGAATCCTTCCTGTGTTCTTACATTCCAAGAAACATGTTCATGGCATGGTAATAAAACATAGCACAGCACTTCCCCTACCACAAGGAGCAAGAGGTACACTGAAAGAATAAAAAACACACAAGGCATGTGGCTAAGAGGGATGTACTCCTTGCCATTAATACTTCTTGAGACACCAGATCCCCAAGAGGATAACTGAGGACAACTCATTGCTTGCAAAACTTCCAGATGCTATTTGGAGTTTGGCAAGCCCCAGACTTTCACTTGTTGAGATACCAGCTGCTCTGCAGGGACTCTGTGCTGTAGCAGAGCCAACTGGGCATCACAGAGCGTCTTAAATGGCACGATCCTATGGGAAGACACAGGCCAGAACCATTCAAGCCATTCCTCTCCATAAACACATATGCTCTGTTAGTTCCTTAAGCCCAGGCAGATGCTGTGCTAACCACTGACATCCAGACAACAGGAAACCCAACGTATTCTGCCCGGCTTACATATCTGTACATAAATTGTTGGAAGCAGCAGTCCCATCCTTCAGAGTCTCTTTCGTTTGAACTCACAGGAGTCCCTAACAGGAGCTCTGCGTATGTTAAGATTTGCTGATCAAGGACAGCCCAGCACGTGGTCCTCTTCTGCCAGTTGCCATCATAGCAATTAAAGGGGAAAAGACTATGAGATGAGTCAGTTCATCAGTGCACAAATGCATATTTATTTGACTTATCATGGAGACACAATGTGATTTTCAATTAGCTGTCCAATGGTACGAACGAACAGAAGATACTTTAATTATGTATTTCATGGACATGCTTCAAAGGTGCCATTTCTAACTCAAAATAATTAGCTGCATGCACAGGCAACATAGAGAGTTCCAGAGAGCCTGTGGTTACTTTCCTTAAAGACATAAAAGAGTTATTTTGAGTTTCCTGAAGTACAAAGATAACTGCACCTAGTCTATCCGTGCAGAATCACAGGTACCTGCACATGCGCCTAGGGTTGTGCTCCTAATGAAACATGGAAGGCGGTCAATAGCTGCCAGATGGTGTACTTGATACTTCAGACGCAGCCCTCTGTGAGTATAAGGTCCTGCAAGGGAGCCTTTGATGAAGCATCACAGGCTGCATGCCCACACAAAGGCACGCACATACCCCCACACAGACTACTAAAACCAAATCCGGGAAAGCAGAACGGAAGCAGGGATGAATAAGGCAAAAGGTGGGGAAAGGATGAAAATAGCCAACAAAGCTGAGTCACATTCATTTCTCTTACAGAACAGCGGTGCTGACCTACAGCAGCAGTGTTTCATTTGGTGTTTGTATATGCAGCAGTAAATTACTACTTCCTGGTGAAAAAGGCAAGGAAGATACTATGAAACAAGTTTTCTCCAATTAACAAGTCCTCCTGAGACTACTTACATACTGTCCCCTCCTAATGAGGGCACCCAAAGCCATAATCCAGTTCTCTATAATTAACATCTGTAATTACTAGTGTACAACACTATGCCTTAACTAATGCCACTACTCAGAGCATCAAATATTTATATCTGCACTTTTGTGCATATTAGATGCAAAGCATGCAAGTTTTATAGCAAAATAAAATATTTCCCCCCACTCATATAGGAATACCAGATTTCCATTTCAACTGCTGGCTTAAGCATCTGAGTACCACTAACAGAGTTTAGAGGGAAGGTTGAATCATGGCAACCCTACACCAGCATATGTGAATAGGAATTGGTTTTCTTGCTCTAAATAGCAATGACTTGAAGGACCCTACCTGCCAATGACCTCTACCAAGGTGAACAGGTGACGCTTGCAACAAATGTGGAATTTCTTAAACATCTGTTCTGGAGTTGCCAAAAGTAGTGCCAAAAGGAATTAGAAGCATTAACTGAAAGGCTAAAAATGGCCAACATAAATGTTGCCAGGGGATACTTATTGTTCCCACAACAAGAATGCCATATGATATCTCTCCCAAGAAACAGTCAACTTGTACACTAACTACCCAGTAACTCAATTATCTGTGTCAATGTCAAGGCAGAGCTCTGCCCCTTCACATCCTTTGTCATATATATTTATCTACTACATCAGAGCAGTTCTGCTGACCTGAGAAAAGAGATCCCTTGGTGGAAATGAGGCCTGACAGGAAAACAAAGAACAGATTTTAAATGCATAGAGGCATCTTTTGTAATTAAGGGGTTTGGGTGTTTTTCCTGTAGGTATTTATAAGAGGTTAATTTGTTTGTTTGTGAAGTGAAGCTACTAAGCTTCAGGGAATCATTTCAAAACTGTTACTTCTTCAAATTTAAAGAGATTTTTCCACCACTAAGCTCTCTGCAAATTATCACTTAGGGACTGGAAGGAGCTAGTATGCACCTTCAGAATATGCAGAATGGGAATGGGTACCACACAGGCAGAAAACTAAAATTTCTCCATGCATCCCTGCTGTTTTACAGCATGATTAGCTGGGTGATCCTCAGCATCAGTGAAAATGTCAGTGAATCTCACTGACATCAGGTGCCTGTTTACATGGAGAATGTGTAGTTCAGTACATAGGACATGTAATAAAGCAGAAAAAAATTATTTAGCAACACCAAACTCTGAATAAGGTCATGTGTTGCAGTTTCACACACACTTTAAAGTTACAGAAGCAAAGAATAATGCAGTTCAATCTTCTTATGTCACCTGCATGTGTTTCCTTCTCCAGTTAGGAAACCAGCTCAGAGAACTGATGCAGGTGAAAAGACAACCCAGGAAGAAAATAAAAAAGGTTTCACTAACTCAGGTCTGTACCCAAACCCAGCACACAGAAAACCCACATAACCTGCAGGGGAAGAGAGGTCACTTCCACTAACAGCAATGCCAGCTTTGCCACACTGACAGGTACTCTCTGCATACACAATGATGCATGTATAGCTACAGCATGACCAAATTTCCTTCCTCTTACAAATTCCCTTTGGATCAGCAATCAAATGCTTTTTTCCAAGCCTCAATTCCCCACTAGTGATACAAGGGAGTGTTATTTCCTTTGTTCTTTCCACCTATTTGGAGCATAAGACTTTAGCACCAGGGCAATGGGTTGGTACAATCCGTACAGCAACAGGTACGGCTCATCTCCAATTCTGACCAAAAAAGTGTAGCACTGTTGTATTACAATTAAGATAAAACAGTAAAAGAAGGAGAGCTGACAGTTACACTTCTTCATAACTTAATGCCGTGGTATCTCGAGTGTTCTACTAGTTCTTTTGGAATAGGTTGAGAGAAGCTGTGTCCTGCATATTTTGTTCTGCTGTCAAACACGACAAGGCACTTCTGGACTACGGCTGACAACAAAAGGGGATACTTACCCTGCTAAGGCAAGAGATGAGAATTCAAAAGACCTATATTCCCAAGATTATGGAGACTGTCCAGTGTGAGCAAGTCATTCAAGTGCATCAGTCAACATCGACCTAACTACTTCAAAGTATTTTTGAATCTGGGCCTCAATCTTCCTGTGTCTTTGATTTTTCCACAGGTAATATTAACCTGCCACACAGAAATACTAAGGATTAATGTACTGAGGGTGGGAAAATGTCAAAAGGACTTCTAAAGTGCTTTTGTAAAGGTTCTTTTTCTTTCTCCTTAGAGCTGAGCAGGAAAGACAATTTGCCGATCTTACTATTTCTAACTATTCTACAGCAGCAGATGTAGAGAACCCATCAATTCTCACTGATGGTTCCACACTTGTAGCATGTCCACCCCAAGTTCATAATTCAGTCTTTACATAACACATTCCTCAGAATATATTATGCCCTTTAATGCTAGAGTGGGCCAGCAAATGGAGAAAGCATGTGTGTCCCTTTTTGCAAAATTTATACTTTCACTTAAGCAAGTTACTTTCCTTTCAAACTCAGAGAGGTACCGGTAGACCACACATGGCTAATTCAAGTCTAATTATACAGGTACCATTTTTAATTGCTTAAATTGATGGATTCTTTGCTTCAAAACTAACCGTGTGTTTCATACAAAGGCCGTTAGTCTGTGCTGGCTAGCATCTCCGAGCACATACCACCATGAGACAGAAACACATCTTCCTTTGTCCTCAGACATAGCTCTGAGATCCCCAGTTACATAAACCACGTCGTGTAACTTATAATGACAGCAAATGTTCTTGTTGTTTGCCCTTTACCATGTATTTCTATTGTCTGTATCTGAAGTCCTTTTCCATTAGAAAATCAGCGAACAATTCCTTTCCAAACAGCACACCAGAATTTATACCTGCGTATTGAAGGATGTATCAGCCTTTGCAACTTACGTGTTTATGTTGGGGACACTGACAGCTGAGTTCAAGTCAATAAACAAAATATATGCAACTGAAAAAATAAACAATCTGATCTCAGTTAAAAGCATGCAAACAAAGAAAAGACTAATTGAGATTAGTGGAACGACTTATGGGTTAAATCAGTACTAACAAGGGAGGACTACAATCACCCTTTGTAAGCAATTGAGAACACAACAGTACCATCACACTGCTTGACAGGTTGATAACTCATATCCTGAGTGGAAGGAAACTATGCCAAAGATTTTTCCAGCTGGGAAAGCCAAGGGCCTAAAAGGTGCATATATTCCATTCACTTACAGAAAGGCAAATCTACTTTTAGACCTATGCTTCCTATTGCTCAATCTATAGATTAATTTTAAGCTTATTTTGAATTTAAAAAAATCCCATAGAAATACATTTCAGACTATAGAGCAGAAAAGCATCATCAATTAATAACTGGGATCCCTTTACTTGAGACAGTCAAGCTCTAAGCTTTCTGAGAAAGATACGGAGTACATGCAGACACACACACACAAGATTATGCATATCAAGAAACCATCAGTTTATGCAAACAAAAATTACTTTGCTGTACACAGGCTCATGTTTGTCTTTATGACAGTCACACATTATGCAATATCCAAATTAAAAAACAAGATTTCATCTTTTTTTGAGCTGTTGAAGGTCTTACAGCTACATACACATCTCATCTGAACCAATTTGCAAACACAGCTCTAAAGGTCTTTTACCCCAGCATGATTTTCACCAGAGCTGCAATCAAACATGAGCCAATGAGGACCAGGATATTCTATTAGTGATAGTGTAAAGCAAGAATAACTCAAATCACTCCAGCCAGGTTTGCAGAAGAGCAGCATTGAACCTATTCAAAGACTGTCTTCAGTGCCACGGGTTTTCCTATTTCCTCACAATGATTTTCATATCAAATTTATAACACTAAAAATGGCATGCATGTGATCTCCTCATATCATTATCAATGCTCTTTATTTGGGGGAAAAGTTTGGGCAAGATTCTCTGGCTTCTGAGCATTCAAGTCACCTGTCCCTCCAACTTCAGGTCTCCTAGAAGTAGACAGACTGGTTTCTCATTGACTGCCATAGTGTAAAACTCTTAAATGTTTATGCCACCTGACTCAAGTCTGAAGTACCATGAAGTTTTAGTAACATGGTCCTAATGGAAGTAGCTGCAGCTGTTCATAAAGTGACTTCTTAGCAGGCCCCAAAGTGAACTCATAGTTTTGGGCCTGTGTTATGCAGGGTTTCCTTCATTAAGCCACTTCTGTCATATTCAAAGTCCTTTATGAATTAGGAGGAGCCTTCTCCATTGACTTCAACAGCAGTTGTCCTAATGGAAGGAATCAGGCACCGGCTGTGAAATGTTTCAGCCCCAGTGGCTCTGTCTTAAATCTGTTGAAATTAGACAGGACTCCTGAGAATTTTACTAGGATCTGGCAGAAACAAGACCTTAATTGCAAGCCAGATGAACTTAAGACCTATAAGGTAAGATACACTACTTAGTAAATCACTTGGCTTTAAAAACCTAAATTGCTACAGAAAGAAGAAACATAGCGTTTTCTCACTAAGGTATTTTGTCTGGATTTCAGAAAGCAAAATTCAGTCCAGATCCATATGAATTTGCTGAAAAAATAAACAATCCCACCGGATGAATGCATTTTAAAGGAGGAGAGCATTATATGAGAACACCTTTAAAAAAAACCCCAAAACCAAACAAACCAAACCAAAAAAACAGGACCTGAACTTCTCACTTCTAAGCAAATTTGCTAATGAAGGTTACCCTCAAACCAGTCATGCCTGAAGCATTTCAGTATTCTGGATACCATCTAATTCTCCATCAATTCTCTAATTTCAGCCTAGTTTAACAAAATGTTCACATTAAAAAAACAAAACCAAAACTGAAAGAAAAAATACCTAAATCTCTGGCAATGTCCTCCTACTTGTCAAGCACCAGGAATGACTGCCAGATATTAAAATAGCTTAGGAGAGCTCCATTTGATCTGTGTATCATACCATACCATAGAAGCATTTCTAAATCTACATCCAGTCCAAGGAAATCACACTGGCAGGAAATCTTCCCTTCAGGCAAATGCAGCTAAAAGACTTCAGTAGCGTTCAACATCTTTTGGCCAGTCTACCAAGCTCAATGATTTCTGTATAAAAGTGCCTAAATAATAAAAGCCAGTGAATAGGCAGTAGAAGCAGCTACAAAAACATTTTCCACAGTGAAAAGTGTGAAAAATGTTTCAAGAGTCGCAAACTCCCTTTTTCCTTGTTTTTAACTGGAGACTGCACATCTGTGCTTCCTTCGTAGAGACTGGATTTTTTTTTTTATCTCCCAACTCTAAATATCTTGCTTTCAACCCCTAAAAATACGAGCCTTTACCAGTTCCCACTACACTCTGAGACTAGGCTCTTTGCCCCAGTTATACTTTGGATGCTTTCAGAGCTTCTTAAAGGTCCTCTAGGATTCTAAATCATACCAATAAATTGAGTGGTGCTACACACCCTGATGTAAAAAGGGAGGCAGAACACACTACCTCAAACTCAGAGTTCTGTAAGTCAAGGCAGAAACAAGGACCCTGACTGCTTGCCAGATGCAGGTACCAGTTCCGTTGCCTGCCATGTAACAGTCCTAACCCACCTATCTATGAATCTCACCGCACATACACTTTGTGAAACCCAACTAAGAAGCACAGTGAGAAGCAGAAAGAAACAATCCAGTTCTGTTTTCCAGGGAGTTGAATGGCCAACAAAACCACTTTTCAGGATTTTACTTTACAGACTAAAAATGCAGTTTCTGAGGGCTAGCGAAAAAAAAAAAAAGGGGGGGAGGGGGAGGGAATGAACTCAGCAGTAGCTGTTCAAAGAGATATCTTAAAATCTCTTATGAATAAAAGTTATTTTTGTCTAAAAAGAGGATGTTCTTCTTCTATTGCCTCCCAGCCTCCTCCCAAATATGCTGACAAAGAAAGATGAATGGGAAATGCAGTATCAGAAACTGCCTACAAGGACTTGAGTTTTGCAGGTGGAGATGCAAGATCAGGGAACTAGGGGGTCAAATCACCAGATCATATACTTGAATCAAACATTACATTAAAAATTCTGTTTCTGGACTTGGTGCCTGGAAACCCTAGCAGGAAGTAGAGGTGGTAGATAATGGCAGATCAGCATTCTCACTCTATTCCCTGTTCTGACCTGATGTAAAGAAAAATGGCCAGGAGACGCCTATCTACTGATGAATAAATGTGAGCTTAGGTCAATGATATACTCAAACAAATTTCAATCAATGATATTTGCAGATAAGCAGTCCTGTAAATTAACAGCTTTGCTTTTCTAAAATAAGAACAAAGAAGGAGCTCTATAGCTAATGACGGACAACACATTTCAGTCAAGATTATTTTTCCCAATCCAGTGTGCAGATTTGGTGCTAATAACATATTTTCAAATTCGCATCTTTCTGGAAAACAGTTCAGAACATTATTTAAAACAATAAATTGAAAAATATGTTCTTTCTGAAATCTATGTTTACATTTCTTTTTGCCCAGAAAATGTTCATCAGTACCACTGACTTTTCACAAGAACACTTTAAAGTGCCTAATTTTACTACTTTTCCATTATTTTTGACTTTTCCTCTGCTTGACAAGCCTAAAGAATAATAAATGTGCAGGGAAAAAATAATCTATGTTGCTAGTACAGTGTCTGATAAAATAAAGCCAATTCAGACAGAGGGCTTTTTTTTTCACCTTACAACATGCAATAGAATTAAGTCTCCCTAGAAAGACATACTTTTCTTCTAGGTCATGGGGCCATCCAACTCTAATTTGACTCCAAAACAAGCCCTCCTACTCTTGACCACCTCACAGAATAGCAGTGGAAAACATCTAGGTCACATAATCCTGTCTCATCCAATTTGGATGCAGTTCTTCCAAGGACATAAATTCATTAGAGAGACAGATTGTAAACAAACATATACATACACAAGGAAAAAATATGCAGACAGATTCTGCCTGCTCACTCTGCATATATATGACTACTTGACCCAGAAACCAAAGGTATCACCATCTAGTCACTGGGTTAGAGTCATTCACCTACATAAATAACTCAGGAAATTTAGCCTCTCTACCACGTAACAGAAGGTCGCACAACATTTCAGAGGAGATTGTGGTTCACTGCAATTTACTTATTACTCAGAGTTATTCCCAAAAAACCAAGCTGCCAGTCTTAAAATGAAATAGTGTTTCACTTCACTGAGAGCCCCAATGGTTTCCTAGTGACATCTCTTGAGGCATGATGGTAAGCAAACAGTACAGAAGACATCAGCATCAGTTCTGGATTATTTCTGAGAGATTTAATCACTCCAAAATAATAATATTCAGCAAGTACTGGATACACAAAACATAGATAGTGGTGAGTTGTGTTTATCCTACGAGCTAGATCCCCATCAACTGAACTCCTATAAAAGAGTAACTCACTTCCCTCAATCAGCTGAGTATACTTTTCAAAGTTAGAAGGTCTAAAGGAAAAATCACTGCATATCCAGGCATTTGCAATTGCAAGGCTATTTTTATGTCCATTAAATTCCTTCTGTGTCAGGGCTCCCAGGGAGCTCCAGTCTAACCACTCTGTCATGCACACTTCTGCCATGTGGATTTGTGAATTTACTGGTTTGTCATCACTACAGTCAGAGGCACAAAGTAATTAATTGGGCATACACAGCACTCTCGCTCATGCTGCTGTCTAGCACAACTAATTACCTGTGCCAGGTTTGGAAAAGCCAATCATCTCACTATTCCCTGTCCCACAGCAAGCATATCACTCAGTAAATAATTCTGAACAAACACAAGAAGCACATTAAGTCCATGTTTGGCAGTCCTACACACATTTCATTCATGGTAACAAAAACAAAACAAAAAAAAAGAAGTGAAACCCAAAGCTCCTGAATTTGGCCATACTAATTTAAAGGCCAAGAAACCTTTTAATTGAAGATAAACAGATAAATTTCCTTAGTATATGAAGGAATTCCTCATGTTTCCTGTAGAAAATTCCTGAAACCTGTGAGTACTGACTTTTATTCAATCCAACTTACATTTTGTTATCCAAAACAAACTCCATTTCTCTGCCATATGCTCAAGGAGCAAAGGGAATCCTACATTGCCAACACTAGGTGTTCATCTGTTGCTGCAGTAAGTCTGAGATATCCCAGGATGCATTTCCATCTGCTTTTGAATTTTGCTTCAACTAGCAAGACAAATAAATTCCCTAGTTTGTCCCATGAATTCCCTTAGGAGCAATATGTATGCCAAATCCAACCTGGCCAACATCTTCTGTGCACAAAGGTGGTACACAGCATTAGGGGCATAAGGATGGCTAGAAAGTGTCTGAGTTACCCAGTGGGAAGACAACTGTCTTGAAGCACTCACAGTCCTAGCCAGAAACACTGCCCATAAGGAGGGATGATGCTGGGAATGTCAGCACCCTGCAGGCTCCAGCACCTTTGAGACTGGACTGTACAGCTGAGACCACTTTGGGTAAAGGAGAACATTAGTTGAAATACTTAGGGAACAAGCCAATGAATTAGCCTTGATTAGGAGAGAAACTACTGTTTTCCCAATTCTCCCTGGTCTGACAAGAAAAAGTAGAAATTCACATCAAGTACAGTGACTGTTTCCCTGTAAGTTGCTGAGGTGGGTCACAGACCATAGTCTCCTCTGTATGTTCAGTGCCTGAGATCTGTAGGCACTTAAAAGAATTAAAATCTGCTAGCTGTAGAATTAAACATACAGTTTCTGTTGAAAAGAAGTTCACAGACTGGGTTTCACATCTCCATTTCTTGCCTTTTTACATGAACAAACTGCATATATGTATAAAATAAACAACATGTATATAATTGCTCTATTTGTCTTTACATGAAAGCCACAGGACAGATTCAGGCTTCCTAGCTTAAATGCCAAAAAGGTGTTAAAAATATAAGATAAAATAATGAATGCAGGACAGTCCGTAACATTCAAAGGAACTCCTCAAAAGGCAATTTTTGTATGCTTTCCTAAATTTAACTAAAAATAAAATAAATGCACATTTTGCTTTTTCTTTACAGTAATTAATACACTGGAGGCTCAACAACCTCTATTATCACTGTGAGAATTTATGTTTGTGGTAGCAGTGTTGTTCTTCTTTCCTCTTCAAAAAGATATTCACAAATCAGAGGAGAAACTCTTTGAAGTATGCGGTAGGGACTTCTGCCCACTCCTTACGCATAACTCTTCTAACATGACCTGACCAAGACGCAGTTTTCCCCCCGCAGCCGTCAGTGGCATGAATCTTGCATCAGTCTGACACGGTGGATCTCACAGCCCAGCACCTTAGATCCACTAAGTAAGTGAGGAGAGAACTGAAGCTCTCCAGGGGCCCTGGCAATTCTAAGCACCACCACAGCCTGTCAGAAGCACAGGTAGCTGAAAGCAGAGTTCAGCCCCTCATGTGATTTGACTGTGACACATCACAGAACTTTTCTTGACACAAGCCACATATATATCAACTAAGGTGGCGGCAAAAAAGTGGGCAGGGGATGAACAATTTTGTGAAAATTTTCAATTTAGTTTTCATTGTAAATAATTTAGTTCAAAGACAAAAGCTCTTGAGACAAAGGTGGAACTTTATGTAAATCACTGAAAATGTGTGGCAAAGGAGTCCAAATAAATTATGCTCATACATAAACTTGGACAGGGGGATAAAAAGAGATGGGGAGTCATTAATAGAAACAATGCCAAGTATCTCTAATGCAAGTTTTAAAGTTCACAAGTGACATGCACTTGAAAACCTGTGATCCTGGGCTCAGCAAAGCCAGAAAGTATTCAGGCCCTGATCCAGAAAAACATGTTTATGCAGGAACATGTGCAAGTCCATGGCCATAAAACAATTCAAGTGAGGGATTGCCTTTGATCCCTCAATCCTTCTGAAGTCAACCGAATGCAACAGCACAACATTAGATGGGATAATGTGGGGCAATGAGTACAAAATACAGCTTCTATCTGCTTTCATAAACTGTCTTGCATTTCTTGTGCTGGAGAGACAAAGGAGTGGCATTTGTCCATGTGCTCTGGACAGAGTGATGGCTTCGGTTTAAATGAAACAAACTCATACTGATTATCATTGCTCAGGTTTTAAAACTCAGGCATTTTCACAGGAAAACGAGGCACAGATAAATCTGAGAGGTCAAGGGACTAGATTTCCTAGAGTGGGAGGGAGGGGAAAAGAAAAGTAGCAGCAACTTAACCTACATTATTTCTGCTACTTCTGTAGTTTTCCACACTATGCAAAGTAAAAAACAACCCCTACAGCGAAGACAAAACTCTTCTGATGGCAGAAATCTTCTTTCTACTGTGCCTCCTGTTATGCAAAAAGATGAACACTACTTCTGTGCAAGGAACTTTCTAAAAAGCATTGCTGGGTCAACCATATCTGGATCACACCAGACCTGAATGAAGACTTTCCCATACTCAGGTCAGTATCTGAACTTAAATTCTCCCACAGTAGTTGTAAGGACACTTCAGACAACAGGAGCAGAAACAAATACAAGAGGAGGAGAAGACGGAACAGATTGTCTTGTCAAGCTCTCTATACAGTTCTTGCAACTCCTGCAGGACATAACAATGGCTTTCCCAGCCAAGTATTTTGAATCTTGGGTTCCTGTATCCTGATTGGCAATTATAATTTGCAATCCCAAATTATTTTTTGCTTGTCCTTTGGCTATTTGGCAATGAAGTATGAGGCAGAAAGACAGAAGCTCGGTTCTCCAAGCCAGGTTGGTGCTTCAGGGCTGAGGGTAGCAGAAACTAGTTTTGACAGGTTAGCCATGCAAATATTATGCCCCAGTCATTGAGCAAGTATCTCTGTGTTGCTTTCCTCTGTCAGTGACACAGAGACTGACGCATTGTGACAACTTTCATACCCAGAGTTAAACTAAGCTCATTTCAATCATGCTTTAAAACAAACAGAATTAACAGCAAATCCTAACACTTTAGCAAAATAGATCCTAACAGTTTAGAGAAGCAAAATATTTACAAGCAAATGCAGACAGTCGCTCAAGCATGAATCCCAAAGCTATCTGTTCACTCACAGTGAGACCCGTGGAGTCACCATCACTCCAGCACAGCTTTAACATACCTTTCTGGGTGGGAATCCTTTCCTGGAAGAACGTAAGTGCAGGTAAAGTGCTGCAGAACCTCAGCGTAGGTAGGACGGGGGACATAAATTACATAAACAGCACCTAACATAACACAGACTTGCTTCCCTCTTGTGAACATTTAGACCTCATCATAACATAAAAAGCTATTACAGCAGTCAGCTAGAAATAGGAATAAGAATCTTGCAACAACTACATCAGTTGTCATTCTGCAAGCAGCCAGGTACAGTTTAAATAAAATCCTGATTAATGAACATTTGCCAGAGGACCTCACATTTCAGTGCTATTCCAGCCAATGCTGAAATCATGTAGATGTTGAAAGGAGCATGAAATAGGTCATTTGGGTGACACTTCCTCATAGGGCAGAACATCATTATGAACAAGAAACTGAAACAGAAACAAGGGTTACAATGATTAAAACTTGTGTACAGAGAGTAGAGGCCACACCACAGCCCCTCCGATTTCCACGAAAGGTCCCCTTGGGTGGGAGTGGTGAAAGATTCATACCCTGAATTCTCTGCATTCCTCTGAGTCCTGGCCATAGTGTTTAGACACAGAAATAACAGCTACACTTCTCATGGCCTTATGCACTTTACACACTGTGCTTCAAGCAGAGGAAGTACATGCTGCTTTTGGAACGCCAGCATGGAGGCTCAACTGGATGCTTTGAAGTCCCTGCCCTTTAGAGGGCTCCCTCCCTATGTCTGTTAGTGATGGCCACTTAACTCCATTTCATTCAAAATTGGAAAAAAACCCTGATCCTATGGCTTTCCACTTGAAAGGGTAACATGCTGCTTACAGCAAAGATGTCAACACCCTCAGCCATGGGACAGAAACAAAAGAAAGCCATAGACAGAGAAGAAAGTTTCTGAAGGAAATAGTACTTCTCATTATTATATTTATGTTTCATTTACTTTCTAGTTTTTACTAATGGGACACTGAAATGTTCACAGAATTAGCTGTAATGAAGTTTGAATTGGTGGGGTTTTTCCATTCTGAGCTTATTCTAAACATCTAAAGCATAGCAAAACCGGATTTAAAATATAGTCTTTAGCAAACACAACAAGGAAAGTCTTTGTACCATCACAGGTTTCCACCTACAGTTCTCCTAGTGGGACATGAGGAAGCCAACAGCAGTGGGCACAGTGAAAGCCTGCCTTGACCCATGGCCCAACATCTGTTAGAATAGATGAACCGTCCAATATCCCATTTATATAGAAAAAAGTTGCCCACAAAACATTATTTATATTACAGAGATGAGAGAACAAATCACAAATGCATAAAATATTAGGGCAGATAAGAAAATATTTCACACTCGGTAGTAAATTCTTCCTAGCCCAACAGCTTAGCTTTTCAACAGCTGTGAGAAGTACAAAAATTCACAAGGGACAAAGATGTATGATAGGTATTACTCAAGGAAAGAAAGGAGAGTGATGAAGGCTAACAATTTCCAGTTACATTAACCCCCTTCTGCTTCAAAGATCTTTATTTTAAACTGTTGAGGTGTATTAGAAAGCTCCAGCTTGGTTTCCCATTATATTCCCCCTGTGTCATTGTACCTAATAACACAGATAGCTTTAGAAATGTTTCTGCTTTCATTATTTTCTCCTACTGGATGCCTAGTTGTTTAATAACTTTATCATTTTACAGTTATTGGTATTCAAAATAACCTGCAAATCAAATTCAAATATAACAGCTCAAAGTGGGGGCAAAGAAATATAATTATTTAGTATGGCCTGAAGTAATAACTCAGTTCAATGTGACAGAATTGACAAAAGAAAATGTAGGTTAAGTACCAGGAATCATTTCCTAACAGCAAGATCTATGAGACTAAGAGAACAACCTCTCTGCAGAAAAGGTGGCATCCTTCTATTTTCTTTTGAAACAGGACAGATGATGGCAGTGGAGCACATAACAAGGAGTCACCTGTGAAAGGAAAGTGACCTAAACCAGCTTCCATTTCTATCCTCTTAGAGTGATTCGCAACCTCAGGGTTAAAAACCATGTGGGAATACATTATATTCCACCTCAGATGAATGGAACGCCAGAAAGTTACAGCCCAACCATCCGTGAACTCACGGAACCCCAACAAGCTCCTGCATTTTTATTTTGCTTTTCCTGCTTTTTAGGAGTCCACCTGGGAAACTGCCCAGGCCATAAATGGATTTAAGGATCTGATCCAAATTTACTGAAATTGCAGATGTTTGTTCATATATTCATCTTAAGCTTGTTTCTAACTTCTATGTCTGAGACAAATTTCCTGTTGTGCTCTCCTGAACTGGGGCTCTTCTGTATAAGCAGCTTGCAGAATGAACAACTTACTGTGCATATACATATAATGTACACATATATATTAGTAAATCATATACTTTTTAATTTTTTTATTATTCAAGCTATTATTAAATGAGATATCATTTATTTGATGTAGATGCCATTTCTGTTTTCCAATTCATTAAAGGAACGAGTCTACTAAAACCATTATTTTTTTTCAAACTCCAAGAATTTAATTAAATAAGAAAAAAACATGCCTAAAATGAATAATACACTGTAGTAGCCTGTCAGAGATAAAGAATATTTTATTGTGAGTGAAAAAATACTTATCTAAATTCATCAACTGATTTTAACTAATTCCAAAATAGCCATATGAATTTTCACCCTCATTTCACAGGTAATAAGACTCAGGCCCAGAAAGATTAGACGTTTTGCTCAAGCCTATACTCTGAAGCTAACAACAAAGATTCATGTGTAGTTAGGAGCAGATCTAATTTATTTCTATCTATGTTTTTATTACACTCAGGAGCATGGTATTTCAATTCCTTACAGTACTCACAATCAATAAATTCTCGCACTTTTCCTGTCAGAAGGGATTTGTGACTTTCACCATTACAGAAGCCAAGAAATGAAGACGCAGAGGAATACACTGACTTGTTCAAAGCAACTTGCCCAGGGGAGTCAATGATCAAGGCACGAACAGAAGCTGGACCTCCAGAGTTCCAGCTCTTATGTTCATGGTCCTCCTTTCCCATGAAATTTCCTTTTTCTCTCACTCCCTTTTCCTATCTTAAGTGGATCGGTCTAGATGTCAACATGATTTTCGTGGAGATTCTTCAACTGTACTTTTCACAAAAAGGCATCAATATGTACAAGAATCAAGTCAACTTGAAAGCTGGTAAAATTGAGCAAAAATGGTCTTGATTCATGAGGTGACACCATGAGAAAGGGGGGAGAGGGGATGCTGCAGCTGAAATACAATTCCACAGGACATCATCAAAACAAACCAACTTATCCTGAAGTTTTCCCTCTTACCAATTTAACACACCAGATTATTTTGTCTTGTTAATAGCCATGCCTTGTACCTACTGAATTGCTTTGAAGCAGCAGGGATAGGTAAGTGGTAATTCAAGATCTGTTTCCAAGCAGTTAATGCAGATTGTCATTCCACATGGCCACTTTCTACAGTTCAAGGGAAAATGAAACCCGGGCTACCAAGTTTTGCATGAGTTGTCCATCACAAAGCATTGTCTGTACAGCAACCCCCTTAATCTAATTGACTTGTTTTTTACAGCTTCTTTTTACTTGTCTTGTAGGGTAAGCAGAGAAAACTGACACAGAGATGGGAGATCTCTGCTCACTATTGCAGACACCACTTCCAAGCCTCTAGGCACTGAAGTACACAGTAAGAAAATTGCTACACAGCATTAAAACTTGTTATTCTCCCTTTTTAATCCCCCCCTCCCCCCCTTTTTTTCCTCAAGCCTTTTACAGCAGCAAATACCTCATGGAACCCCAACCTGTTTGATATTTTAATGTTGCAATGTGTATCCTATGGTATGAGCTGCGTTTAGGGAAGTAGCTACAGCTTCACTCATCACAGTAATGAACCTTAAGTAACTTCATGCTGTAATGATAGCACATTAAGATGTGTCCAGAGGTGCTTTTTCCTAACTGCTGATGAAGGGATAAACGCAGGCCTGTGGCAGCTTGCAAAAATGCCTGCAGGGACAGCCATACAACACATCCTCAGAAGCATCTGTAGTCAGGTTACAGGACACACAGCTGGCACTGCAGCAATCAACCACCCTCTCTCTCTTACCGCTCTTCCAGTACATCCCCTCCTAGTCCTCGGAATCGCCTTCTCGGCTTGGGGAAAAGCAAGGAACTGCTACTTCACTATTGTTTTAAACCTTGTGCCACCACAAGCATTTCACAAAGCTCTAGGTGACAATGCAGCGTGTGGACCCTGGAATGTCAAGGCACGATTTCAAGTCATAGCTGGCCCTATAATTTGGTCCCTCTCAATTCTTGGAGTTAATTGTACAACAGGTCACTCAGCAGCTGCATCCACAACAATTTGTCTATCCAAAACTCCATTCCTGGTTTAAAAGCAATGTGACAAAGTGAGTTGAGCAGTCACAGTCTACAATCAACTGGCACAACACTCCAAAATGAAAATTCGACCTCACTACCAGGCAAAACTCACTGACAAGTTTTGCATGAGGAAAGAGAGGTGAAGCAACAGGACCTGCGGTAGACATGGACTTCAGAAAACTTATTTATAAATCTGTATTTAAAACACATTTGTTTTGTTTTCATGCTGGCACAATGGCAAATTTGAGTAGGGATGAGAATTTGGAGATGTCTCAGTCACAAAGTAAAAGGCTTAGTACACTTCTCTTGGCATAGAAATACTAACTGCAACCTACTTTCAGAACCTGTACATGGTAAATTTTAGCAGTGGGCGTTTCAGTTTCTAGAGTATTCCATAATCAAGAAAAACAAACAAACAAAGCCTAATATGAATATTTTGTACTGGTTTAACATATTCCTTTGAAACAGAAGGTTTAGCTATTTGTTTTTTCCTTTTTTAATCTATGGTCATTTGGCCAAAAGTGTATAATTTTGTTTTAATCACTGGCATAAACTCTGAATAGCTATGTGCATTCACAATTAGTTCTTTGGGAGCTAAGCTGCTCTGATGCTACAAGTCCCTGTTGGAGGTTGGTACCTGCTCTAAATGAGGGCAAGATATGAAACTCTTTTACTGCTATGACACCTGATGGGCTGAAGCTCACTTGTGACATTACGCTTTTGTATGCGATGTAATATTTTCATTACACATTTCCAAACCATAAAACTGTCATGATATGCATGTTTTTAAAATTGCTTCCTGCTAAAACCATCACATTACATTATCAAAATGGAAAAACTATCATGATTAAACCACATTTCACCATTTACTTGCTGCTAGTTGATTATTTCTCATTTCCCCCATCAATTTACACAATGAAAGCAGGCAGCCACATTCATGTTTATATCACATCAAATTTTAAGCACTACGCTGTACTCTTAGTTTTGCAGAGAAATCCTTAGGCTAAAATCTTCAAAAATCTTCCAATTCTGAGTAACCACCACCTGTTTCTACATGAATGAAAAAGTATCTCCAAGGTTACTGCAGATTTACTTATATATTTACTATGAAAGGCCAATCCAGTCTTTCATTCAATTGCACAACAGGAAGTCTGATGGTTAAACAACAGGAATAAGACTTTGAAGATCTTTGTTGCTTTCTTTGGCACTACAGACAAATAGGTAATTTTGCAGTGCTTCTGTTTCCCATTTACACAGAAGGGTCATGTTCGTTCTCTCACCTCCTCTGCCTGTTCTCAGTGTGTTCACACCAAAATCCATGGGACAATGACCACCTCTCATTTTACATTAGATGTCCCAACTGGGTGTCTCTGGAATCTGTGTACTTTTCAACATGTATAAACATGTTTTCTAACATAAGACTTAACAGTGCTCCAAAGATTCCTGTATGAACAATTCTTGACAAAATCTATTCTATAACTTTAATTCCCTAAAATTTGAAGAGAAAATAAACTCTGATAAAATTCTGAACATAGTTATCAACTTGTCTATGTCTCTATGGCCAGACTTCGCGAATGAAGATTTGAGCAGGGCTCTCCCTACGTGGGCGTGCCCTTCCCGCCTGCACAGTGGATGTTTTAGGTGAGGCACAGCGTGCACAGAACTGGCCCCACCATTTAAGTCCTAAGGTCCATCTGCTATGGCCGAGTGAGCTTGGACAGTGACAGTGAAGTCCTCGGGACTGTCACAGCACCCGGTACTAACCGGAGCTGACCCTGCTGAGCATCCGAGATCTGACAGGATGGGATGGCAGGGAGGCTTGAACTGCCAGGGTACAGTCCCCACTGAGACTCGAACTCAGGACCTTGGGATTCAGAGTCCAGAGTGCTCTCCTTTACACCACAGCACCACCCATATATCAACTTAGAAGTTATGTAAACATCACTTGCCTTTCTCTCGCATGTTAACACGCTCTAGCTGTCCTGTCATGGTCCCACTTCCAATGCCAAACTAATACCACAAATCTCTGGATTTTAAGGAACACAAGACTTTTTCCATGCTTTTTTTTTTCTTTCTTTTTTTTTTTTTTTTTAATTTTCTGTGCCTTCCAAGTTTGAAAGCTAATGCCTAAAATTGAGGGAGAATAAAGCTGTATTTGTGACATCAATCAGAATGGTGCTGTGCTTAAATCATTGTCACTGCAGAACAAAATAGCTATCCTACGCTGTATTAGCATTTACAAACTAAAATTAGGAATTTTTCTTTCACTAAAAACACTTTTCCAACATCTTAAAAATAAATAAAAATAGAAAACACAAATTTACCTTTTTGCTGACAAGAATAGTAAAATTCTAGGACATCTAAATGTTTGTTCTGGACAGGTTACAGCCACAGAAATTACACACTCTGAATTATGACATCAACTCAAGCATAAACCATTAATGAAACCTATAATAATTAGATGTGTTAAATTCAGAAAAGATAAAATGGCAAAGTATGATTTGGACAGAGAAACATTCTGAAAGGTAATCAAGAAAATAAAATCAAACGAATGATTATTCTTGTTTGTAAAGAATCTATTCCAGAGAGAAATTGAACCATGACTCATGAATCCAGAAGTGGTGAAGGAACCTACTGGACTAAGATAAATGTTCCTTTTTTTTTTTCCTGGCAAAAGATCTATCTGAAACCTGTAAAGATGAGAGTAAGAACAAACACTACATATATGAACAGACTCCTTTTTAAACCTCAGAGATTTCTTATTCAAGCACTGTTTAGATCAGACCTTGCTTTTCTTTTGTAACTAATAGAAACTGCAGATGCTCAAACCACAGTCTCATTCTGCCACACTCTCTGCTCTTACCTGTCACTTGGAGCAGCCCTCACCTCTCAAGCATCGACATCCAGCAGACACCAAATGAGTGGTAGAGCCCAGTCTCTAAAGACCAGATGCAGTGCTTTTTAAGGAATGAGACAAAGCAGATCTGTGAGCATATAGTCTGGATGCATGAAGTTCTTTGATCTGAAATTAGGTCAAACTATTTTACCCTTCTCCACCAGCTCCTTGCCTCTTTCTACATATTCAATTACAAAGTTGCTGTAAAAGGAAAAATTCTGCCAGGCTTTAGCAGGTACGCATTCATTCAGCAAAGCACTTTGATACAGTCCATAGACCAAGTCCATACTTAGCTGTCCTGTAATTGAAGATCTCAAAAGTTACAGAAAATAACCTATTGAGAACTAGACTACATCTTCCACATATATCCACAGTCTGAGAAATTGCTCCATGCCAAAGATGAAGGTGCAAGCACACATGGGGGCAGGGCTTCCTATCCACTCTTTCTCCTAAGTCTCTTATAGCTCAGAAGTTGAAATAACTTCCACACACATTCAAAAGCTCTATACAAAATGTTGTACCAGAGGCAGTGCAGAGGAATTCCTTACCCATTTCTCTATGTATTTGTGACTGCGCAGCACTAAGTAAGATCTGACTCTGAACAATTTTCAAACACGTTAACAGAAAGCAAAAATGTCCATCTTCCTTCAGAATTACAGAATCACAGAATCAAGTAGGTTGGAAAAGACCTCTGAGATCATCGAGTCCAACCTATGACCAAACACCACCTTGTCACCCACTGAGTGCCACATATAGTCTTTTCTTACATAGATCCTGGGACAGAGACTCCACTACCTCCCTGGGCAGTCAATTCCAAAGCCATGTCACTTTTCCTGTGAAGAACTTCTTCCTACTGTCCAGCCTAAACCTCCCCTGGCACAGCTTGAGACTGTGTTCTCTTACCCTATTGCTTGTTGCCTGGGAGAAGAGGCTGATCCCACCTGCCTACAATCTCCTTTCAGGCAGTTGCAGAGTGCTAAGGTCTCCCCTGAGGCTCCTCATCTCCAGGCTAAACAACCCCAGGCCTCTCAGCCACTCCTCATAGGACTTGTGTTCCAATCACCTTCCTGTCAGGATTACAATTCTGACATTTTCTGAGTTAGTGAAACCCTTTCACAGGAAAGAAAAACATCATTGTACCATTGCCATTTTTAAGAAGAAACAGTTTCTCATCCATGCAGAAATACCTCTATTTCTTGGTATAAAGCAAATATGGCGATTTTAGCTTGAAAGGTATCGTTTTGTGAAAATTTTTAAATGAAAAAGTGTAAAAAGTTGCTGATGAAAATGCCACCTCAACCTTAAACACTGCATTGCTACAGCAAGACTATAATGAAATGGTAACGTGGCTGCTTGCTGAGGAAAGGATTGAGCCATATAGCAATGAATTATATGAAAAGTCATTTCTTTGCTATTCTAAGATTTGAAAAAAATTACAAAAGCATTGTTTCCTCATATGAAAAAATTTTGTCCCCACATAATAAAATTCAAAAGGGAAATGTCAACACTACAAGTACTTAATATGAAGTCTGGATTAAATTTTAAAATAATTAAATTAAGTTCTCATATGGCATGTTTGTGAGAGCAGGAACCATAGAGATTTACTGCTTACTTACAAGCTGGCTGTAGCACATTAAGAACACTCACTATTTTGGGTCCCAGAACTGTTAGCATGCCAATTTTAATATGGTAAAACCCAGCAGGATACAGACACTGTCATTGGCACTATTAGACATGCTACATGCACTAATGAAGAGTTGTTGGTTTCTCCAAAGTAAAACTGCCTTTGCTCACCATATACCTGTGTGACACAACTCCAAGGTTTTTTTTTTTAAATTCTTACTTCCTCATATTTAAAAATTACCATTGCCAGTGGTTTGGGTATGCATGTTACAGCACTATTCTTTTTAATTTGGAATTCTTTTTTTTGTGCGGGGGGCTTGTTTGGCTTTGTTTTCAATTAACAGTTGGAAAGAAGCAAAGATAACTTAATGGAAATAAGAAGAAATATAATAAGGAAGTAGTGATTGCTACTAGCACAGCTTTCTGTTGTCAAAGATGACACTTCTGGGGAGATTTAGAAAGACTTTCCTCACTTGAAAAAGGACCCAAAATATATTTTTTGACAATATCTGTACAGTGTTGTAAGTGAAAGAGAGTGTGCAGTGTCAGAAGCCTCCTGTGATTCTATATTAAACAAACACACTCATTCCTCCAATCTGCTCTCCTGAAGCCATGAATTCTGACTTGCATTGCAACTGAAACCTCAGGAGCTCCCATCACGGCAGGCCTTTTGCTATATAAACACTCTTGATTATTTACAAAAAATTCCAGTTGAAACTATAGTGTGCTTTTACACCACAGGGAGCACAGAAAAGTCAAATGGACTAAGGTGGGTCACTCTGTTTTGAGATGGTGGGAGGAGAATTGCACAGGAGCCTGGGGAGTGTGGCACTTTGGCAAAGCACAGGCTCATGTCTCCAGTGGCAGTGACCAGCACAGACCTATTTAACTCTCAAACACTTTCTGCTCCTGACTCTGAGGAACTTAAAATTGCTTTATAATAAACTGAAGAAGGGCTTAACAAAAAGTTTCACATTATTTCACAGTCACATAAGACTATTTCATGAATGCTTGCTGTCCTACCAGCAGTTCACAGGACTCAGAAAGCTTAAGCAAGGAGAAGTTACCAATGACTTATAATTGATGCTGTTTTCATATAGGTGTCCACTGACAGCTGTACTCAGTGGTCTTGCAAAGATACCTAGCTGTTATATCCCAATGGTAGTTTTCTTTCCAGCTCTTGGTAAGAAGACTCATGATGTCTGTTTTTCCCTGGATATGAAAAATGTTTTTCTTCTTTTGTGTACTCCTTTACTCATTTTTACACTGCACATAACATTTCAGTCCCCACCTCGCCATCACATCAGAGGAAAATGATCTGAAGTAAACATACAGCTTTTAGATTGCATCGGTAATGGAAAGAAGCAACCAAGACACTTGAGCTCAAGCAAAGCAGCAGAAAAATACTGCCTGAGAAGGTACTTTAGAATATTGTATTAAGGACCTCATGAGCTCTCTATTTTTAGGATACTTAGGCACAAGTTCCCCTCAAAATGATTTAGCATATCTTCAAATTTTAATAGATTTGATAGGTTAGTACTATAAACGAATAATAAAGAAATAAGAGTGAAGGGTACAGATAGCATTCAAAATCATTTAAGGAAAGATGGTACATAAGATTTTAGAACAGTTCTCCAATAGCATTGTTATGGACAAACAACCAAATAAGGAAACACCTGTCTAGCTCAAGTCTGAGAATTTTCTGGAAAAAGGTTAGCTGACATTGTTGCCTGAAGAAGAGTCCTTCCAATGTCTTGTTTTAAGCTATGTTAGTAATGACTATGGAGTCCTGTAAGAACAGTAAAGTTGAACATATAGTTCTCTCCTTGCTCAGCAAGGGCTGTACTGCAAAAACTCTAGAGGAATTTTTGTGATAACCAGAACTCAGGTTTAATTCTCTGCAGTTGCCTGACATTCTCCCAGGACAGGCATTTTGTAGATTTCTGCTGCAAGTCATCAAGAGAGACATCTTTGTATATTATCCACCTACTTGTTCAGCTACTTAGAGTTTAAAACAAGTTGGGTCTGCATTCTTTAGGGTGAAGGACAGGGCATACACTAATTACAGTCAGCAGAAAAAGGAAAATTCTAGAGCATCCCTAATTAGTATCAGAATAAGGATCTGAAGAGAGAGAAACACAACGAAAACCCAACCAAAAAAAGGTAGGAGATTTCTGACCCTGTCAGCTTCACACACACAGAGAGAACAGTGATCAGCACCATGTGAGAGCACAGTGCTGGCTCAGGAATGAATTGCCAGTTATGTTTAGCCTTCAAACCAGTATGAAGAGAAACTTCATATAAAGGCTGCTGGTTATAAACTCATTTGTAAATGCAACTGTTTGATGCCAAAATCATTAACATCTCCTAAAATCCAAGTCACTGGGCCCTTAGGAAACACCCTAAGAGGGGGGATGAACTACTATCTTATGACTATTAATTTAACATGCTTGACACATGCACCTCTCTTCCACAGGCAACACAGTGTGAGAAAAAAAGCACTGTCATTTTTAGATGTATTTTCTTGATTATGGAAAAATTTTTTTTTCTTGTGTTTTCAGCTGGAAAAGAAAGGGAACTGAAAGCTACAAATTTCCAGTCCATCAGTCCTCTTGGCTAGTTGTAAAATCCAGCTTCTAAAACCAGGGAGTGAAGGTCAAAATTGGAACCTTAATGTTGAACTTTACAACTTAACAACAATTAACTGAGGTAAAAATTTCCAACCCAAGTCCTCATTACCACATTCATGGAGGTATGAGAAAGAGGGAGTGTGAAAAATCCACCTCAGCTTGTATTAAGATATGATGCTTTGAGGACTATTAAAACTGCAGCTAATCATTCTTCTGCACACCAACAGACAGGAAGTAATAGGAAAGGAGGACCATTCTGTGGTGGAAGAAATAAGTTTAAAAACTGAAATGTTTTAAGCAACATGGGACAGCAAAAAGCAGGACACATATCTCAGGTCTTGGTCCTGTGCAGCTTCCCTCTATTCCTCATTTATCCATTTGGGCACCTGAAAAACACATAATTCTGCAAGATGCTCTGCTGAAACCACAAGTACTTGTAAAAGAACGAGGAGGACAGGACTCATTGCTTTGTTGCAGTGAAGACTGTCTGAGGCAAGCTGAATGTTGCTATATTCTCCTATTTCAGTACATTTACTCCACAACTGTATCAACAGCTGGCACTTGAATCATAAGGCATCCATAGAACCTGTTGGAAATACTCATATTCGCTTCACGCAGTTGACTTTATCTCTTGGACCAAAGTAACTCACCCACAATAGGATTATGGGTTTTGTTTGGTTGGATTGTTTGAGTTTTGTTTTCAGTTGTGCAACACAAAAGTTAGCTAAGTCATTTCTAGTAACTGAAAAGATTGTTTCAAATGGCAAATTTTGTATGTTTTTCAGCAGAATATTACCATTATACCCTTCAAAGAGAAGAAAAATTCAAACAGAAATTTAATGGTGGCAATGAGGCAACAGAAACAAATGTTTTCATCCTGCTGCTTGCCAAATCTAAGGGATTAATTAATCACATGGCAATAGCAAATACGAGTGAACTTGCCTTTTTAAATGAAGGCACCAAGGTATCACAAAAAAAGTCAGTCTGAACATCACAAGTCTTTATATCCTACTCCAAGGCATATCGGTATTGAGGGAAATCTGCTGCAACAGTGACCATGCTCTGCTTAAGAAGTAAAAATAACTGTTGCTTGCAATCACCAAATTGTTCTCATAGTCACAGAAATTATTTCCTCTTTCAAAGACTTTATTTTCTTTTTTTTCTCCAGACTTACCAGCATCACTTCATAAACCTGTAATTCCCTATTGCATTACACGCAAGGAAGTCAGTTTCTGGAAAGGTACAGACCATTACTTCTTTGTTTTCCATTAAAAGAAAGTGAAACCAAACTGAGCTCATACAACTGTGTGAAATGGCAGAATATAACATTAAGGTACAAAACACACCTCCTGCTCCTTATAGTCAGTGAGGTTCCTGATGCAGCTCTTTTATACTAATTATCTTTCAAATTAACTGTTTTTCTAAAGTTATGGGGTTGAGGTGTTTTTTTTTTTTTTTTAAATTTTATTTGTTATAAGCCCAGAGGCTTCTAACATCAGTGCAACATAACTCCTGTCTCCAACTGCAACATTAAATGGATAAAAAGTCATCATCTTCTCCCTCACAGTTTAAAAGTAAACTTGCTCAGATATATGAATAGGCATGAAATCTAGACACACTGCCTAGTAGTGGCTGCTGAAGTTGACACCTTGACTAATACTGCAAAGGCAATGTTTGGCAGATTTAATCATGATACTAGACTCTAGGGGCAACAGAGGTGTGAATAAAACTAGTTGTAGCCATAGTTCATTCCATCAGTTAGGCTATGACCAGCTGATACAGATGATCACAGCCTTGACCTCAGGAGGTGGTTTTCATAGATCATGAAATCCTGCTGCCCTGTTCTTTGGTTGAGAGCAATTCTGGGGGAAACAACGACATTAGCTACTCTTAAACAGAAGTGTCTCTCTCTGATGTTTCTATTCCCAACTTACCTTATTAACTTCATATATATCCTATTACCATGGGGGTTTTTCTAACAACATAAGGTACTGAGATAAGTCACCCCACAGTTGTGGTTTGACTCGAATCAAAACTGACATAGGAATAGGCGCTACAGCAGAACCAAAGTCATTCTCCAGCCCCAGATCACAATAATGGGAATGCAGCAAAAATCTCTCAAAAGTCTACATCTGTTTTTGCACAGCTTAAAACTGCAAAATGTTACTAAAAAAGCACACAGTTCTTCTGTAGGAGAAACTTTGACAGTCTGCTCAAAACAACATAAAGTACGTGTCAAAAGGATCTGATCCAACAATGTCCAGAGACATCAATGGGAGACTTTCCACACACTCAGTACAACAATAAATCCTGAAACACAGTGGTGTCTGCTCAAAGCGACAAATCCATCTGGTTGCCAGAAAAAGACACCATGCTTCAGTGCAGCAGCACAGACATGGTATCAACACTTAATGAGACAGAAAAAGCGTTAGCCACTACACAGAAGTTTTTCATAGGAAGCTCGAGGCCACCATACATATTCAAAAGGATTTGGATAATTTATTTGACCTGTGCCCCAGAATGCTGAAAGCTGCTTCTGGTCCATCATTTATGATACATAATGTCAACACATCCCTCCACTATTCACAGTGAAATGATAGCATGATACACCCTAATCAAAGATTCTCTTTTCTCTAACAGTGTGAGAGAAGAAAAAAACAGGAAGACAATTAAAAACTGGTAATGAAAATAACATAGAAAGCTGTAACGGGCCTGGATCACAGTACAACTTCAAACATAGCATTAGAAGTGAGGGGGAGAGAGATATAAAGGGAATTAAAATATGAATAAATAAAATCAAGCACTCATAAAATCACAGAATCACAAAGGTTGGAAGAAACCTTAATGATCATCAAGTCCAACCATCAACCTAGCACTACCACTGTAATCCCTGAATCTCATCAGTCAGTGCCAGATCCAGACTCCTCCTGAACACCTCTAGGGATGGTGATGCCACCACCTCCCTGGGCAACCTGTTCCAATGCCCTGCCATCCTAACAGTGAATTTTTTTTCTAATATCTAATCTGAATTGCCTGTCTTAGTTTAAAGCCATTTCCTCTAGTCCTCTCACTGCAGGCATGATAGAACAGGCTAACACCCACCTTGCCACAACCTCCTTTCAGGCAGTTGTAGAGAGCAATGAGGTCCCTCCTGAGCCTCCTTTTCTCCAGGTTAGACAACCCCATCTGTCTCTGCCACTCCTCATAGGACTTGTGCTCCAGTCCTTTCACAAGCCTTCTTGCCCTTCTCTGGATACTTTCCAGCACCTCAGTGTCCTTTTCAAAGTGAAAGGCCCAAAACTGAACACTCACACCACTTGCTGCTTGTAGTTGAGGAAAGGATGCTCCTGTACTACATCTTGATTCATTACTGTTTATATACTTACTTAGGGGCTAAACTTTTCCAGTGGTCTCCCAACATGTGCTTTCTCAGTGCACTGGGAAACAAGCAAAATGCAGAGTTCCTGACAGGTGCTGAGGCTTTTGAAAAGCCATGGAGGAAGAGCATAGCAAAGAGAGATGACTCAGCTCTGGCGTTTCCCAGCTCTGCTGCTGGTGAACCCAGCAGCTAAGAACCGTGCTGTGTTAGCAGCACTGGTATCACAAAACATACCAGACCACAGGAGCATGAGGGGAGGCTTCACCACAAGGAAAAGGTAACTGCTGCCCAGCTCTGACACCCCAGCAGCTGCATCCCTTCACCCAGACCACACGCTACCAGCACACAGAGCACAGGAATCAGAGCTCAGCAAGGCCACCTGCCAGGTACCAGCTCTGCCGCATTAGTACAGAGACAGACATCTGGTGACTGACGAGGAGCCACTGATCCTAAACATTTCATGTTAAGTCATTCATCTTCTTTTACTCTCTTCTGCTAAGCAGCCCCAGCTTTCAAACAAATCCTTAGGTATGCCAGTCTGCTTTGCACCCAAAGCAATGTACACAGCATTTACAAGACAGAACAGCAGTTTACAAGTGCAGATATGCTTGGAAAGCAAAATTCAGGGTCCAGCATTTGATACTGACAGCACCTCTTTGAGAAGTTCACATATTTTTGCCTTCAAAATTGCTGCTCTCTCACTCTTGCTTTTCACACTCCAGCCAACCTTGGAATAAGGGGTGCTCTGTAGTCTCAAACCCCTAAGACCAATGAAAGCTAGAACCAAACATGAAGAAGCAGAGCTGATATATTCAGATCCACTTGCTTCACTCAGCCAACACAAAGGAGACAGACTGTACAAATAAATATGTCTTTAAGTCTAAATCTAATGACTTCAATGTTCATCAAGAAAGATAAGGAAATGCTGACTAGCCTAAGACTAGCAAATTTCCTGAACATGACAGGAAAAAAATACCCTCCTTGTTCCATTCATAGGACAGAGATAGAAACCTGCCAAACTGAAACTGGCACATATTAATCCTTTCTTACCCACTGAATTCTCTACACCTGCACAACGCCTTCTGTGATGAAAGGCATGAAAACAAAGCCACAAAATACTAAAACATTTGGCAGCAATCCTATGAAATACTTTGCTGCCATTTAACACAAAGATGAGGCCCTGGTTTCTCTGGAAAGAGAAGCCAGAACTGACACCTTTGTGTCTTCTCGCCAACTATCCTCTAGCATTAGCAGTAAGATGGAACATGAAGCCCATAAAAATTATTATGAAATTAGATGAGCATCAGAAAAGTAAGGCAAAGAAAATAACAATCTATACTTCTCCTTGCAAAAGGATGTAGTATTTCTCCCAGAGTATTTTCCATGAAGAGTAAGTAAACATGTCAACACTTACAACCCTCTTTCTGTGCTAAGTAACTGAGTGAAGTAACAAGCAGTGTATATACATAACCGAAATATGATGCTAAATAAACTTTCATCACGAACTTAAACCAAACAACTAAAATACATAATTTTTTTTTTTAATGTATTTAGTGAAAGTCCATTGTACCTGAAATAGGATGCAGTAGTTTGCAGAAAGACTAACAAGAACGAAAAAGCCTTGTGAATCATGAAAAATATGGTAACATTCTTCAGAAGTGTTGCATGATCTCTGATGGCATTTTCTGACATTGTTGAGCAAAGAACAATTCTTTATGTCAGAAAAAAGAAGCTGTGCTCATTAAGAGAACTTCAGGAAATAAATACCTACATCACTTGCTTTAGTTAATATTTCTGTGGTTATTGTTTGTTGCTTACTGTTTCTCTGATGAGCCAATTTCCATTACAGAAAGCAGTAGAAATCTGCCTATGTGAGGGCTTGCAGAAGTGTTAAGGTAGTGTGGCAATTCGCAACCTTATTAAAATAGCCTGAAAGAAATTAATTAAGGCCTAGATCTCTACATGAGGCAGTTAAATGCCTCCCTGATGCCCGATCCCGTCAGATCTTGGAAGCTCAGCAGGGTCAGGCCCAGTCAGTACTTGGATGGGAGACCTCCTGGGAATACCGGGGGCTGTAGGTTCTAGGCCTGAGGACTTCACTGTTACTGTCCAAGCTTGCTCGGCCATGGCAGATGAACCTCAGGACTTAAAGGGTGGGGCCAGTTCTGCGCACGCTGTGCCTCACCTAAAAAATCCACTGCGCAGACTTGAAGGGC
>JAWWEV010000167.1:16594558-16625733 GCA_035583235.1 Hafferia zeledoni
CGTGGCAGATGAACCTCAGGAGTTAAAGGGTGGGGCCAGTTCTGCGCACGCTGTGCCTCACCTAAAAAATCCACTGCGCAGACTTGAAGGGCACACCCACATGGGGAGAGCCCTTCCCAAATCTTCATTTGTGAAGCCTAGCCATGATGATGAGACCTTTATATGTTATTCAAAATCAACTAAGGTATCTATGATCTTTTTTCTTTTCCTGAACTGTCTTTAAACAAAATACTTAATGTTTCTTATAAAAAATGATGCTTGAACGCATTCGAACTACAAATTTTGCACTAATTGTAAGAACAGAAGATAGTGAAAATGAGTGAGGAATCACTACAGTACCTCACACAACTCTTGTAACTAACCAAGAAAAAATCCTGACCTACAGGAAGCATGCCCTGCAACACACAGCTCACAAAACAAACTGAAATGACAGCATAGTGAGTAATTAATTTTCTGCAATAGTCTACAGCTAGCAAACCTTAAAGTCCTAAGCAATAACAGAAAATACTGACAAAAGGTGCAACACAAACTAACAAATTGTTGCTTGTGCGCAAAAGTATTTGTGAGCACTTCCCTGCTCTCCATCTCACTCCTATTTTTTCGTTTGTTTGTTTTTATTCCAGAATTTCCACTAAGTTCCATCCCACAGTTTAGCAGAGGAAATTGAGCCGACATCCCATTGCACTGTAGAGCAAAGCTCCCTACCATCTCAAATGCTTGATCTCAACAGGAAGAGAGACCAAAGGAGTATCAGTATGAATGGACCATTGCAATTTATAGGCTGTATTAATAATTAAATGCTGGGAGTGCTATTAGCACCTTCACTGCATCCCCACCCACAGGTTCTTCAATCATCCAACATCATGGAACTTGTATTTTGAGGTATTTCTTCTCAGTGCTTTGGGGCATCAAATGTCCTGCAGTGCTACAGTCCTTATTTCTTCAGTGTGGTGATTAGCTCAGTTGGTTAAAACTTGGTTGCAGTAACACCAAGGTCATGGGTTCAATCCCCTGTATGGACCACTGACTGAAGAGTTGGACTCGATGATCCTTGTGGGTCCCTTCCAACTCAGAATAGTCTGTGATTCTGTGATGTTCATTTTGTGTTGCTGTTAGGATTTAGATGCCTTTTTTACAAGAACAATCTTTCTAAGCCAGACATGCAGCAAAGTGTTCTTTGTGGAAGGAAATATGAGACATGAGAAAACAATGCCTCTAGAGAAAGGGGAATCAAACCAAGAGAGATTTGAAGTTCGGGCCCTCCAAAGTCAAACTGGCAATGGCTGTTTGAAAAGAAAAATCCATTGCTACAGAGAGTTGAAAACTGTTTCAGGTCGACGTATTTTTTTTCCTTCAAGGCTACCTGTGGCCACCTCCCAAACAAGAAAATCACCAGCTTAATTAGGCTCCTCCAGCAATCTTTAACAATGGAACTATCCATTCTCCACTTACCCTTAGCAGCAGACACTTAAAGCACTTTCTGCAAGTCTGACAATGAAGGTGTTTGGCTTTGCGAGGCTCACAACACAGCAAGGAGCCATCTGCAGCCCAAGAAGACACAGGGCAGAGCCTGATTAGCAATTCTGTGCAGGTTTCGTATCTTCTATCACTGCTCTCCCCTCCTCCTTTGCATCCCTTAGGGAGACCAGTTCCATATTCAAAGCAGCCTGGGGTCTTCAAGCAGAGAAATGTGCATGATTTGTACGCAGCATTAAAGCAGGGAAAGAGCTCCAAAATTATAGCAGCTGCATCCAGCCCTTGAGACGGCCTAGCACCGATAAGGGATTCAGAGGGTCGCATAATTCATTTCACCTGCAGCAGTAGCATCAGGGGAGGTTAAATATGTCACTCCATCACCGTGAGGCAATGCGTTGGGGGAAGCCTTCATCATTCATCCTGTCAGCTCTACACCTCCCTTCACCTCACATCAGCAGGGGGAAATGGGGAAGATTTTCTATAAGCATATGAACAACACAGTGGGGGACACAATGACCTTATGAGTCTCCCCTTCCAATTTGTGAATTAATTGTCAACACCTGCCCTGCTCTACCAGCTCTTCTCCCCACACTCCATCTTTCTCCCACTACCAAGGGCCTGATTCTGCAAGACTGACTCCAGTACATAAACTCAGTGCCCTCCTAGGACTACATATGCAAATGACATTGCAGAAAGGTCAGTACTGCAGAATGAGATGTCCCGTCCAAATACAACTCAACACATTTAAATGGCATAGGGAATTTGTTCCAGGACGTGTATCTCTCTTCTTTGGACTTCCTTGGTGATTATCTCATTGTTCTTACTGTTGTTGAAAGATTTTGTTGATTCTTGGCAATCTAAGGGCCTGGTTTCACACAGAACGTTTTCTAAGCAGATCTTCTCCACTGCCATATTTTCACCTAGGCCTAACACTACTCTTCTCCTTGTTGCATTATTTGCTGGAGTTCAGCTGTGACCACCTTACCAGTGATTGCCTATCTTCATGTACTGCATAGGTTCAGGGAGATTTGCACTCATGTACAATAAATAACAGCTTGCCTGTAACAGGGTCTTTTGGATTCCAGCTTGGGATTTTCTCTTGAGAATTCAGCTTTAGAGGTGACATGTCAGTTGTGCATGATCATTGTGCAATACAAATACAAACATTAAAAATAAAAAGAATAAAGGAAGTTTGTGAACAGATACCATGTCTTAAACCCTGCCATCACAAACGATCCTTTTGACACATAACACAGATCATTTTCCTTTAAAAAAAATAAAGGTGTTAAACTGTACAAAATTAATTTCTTAAATGGCAAAGTAAACCACAGAAGGACTTTGATAAGAATACACAAGCATTTAGATATTGCAAATTCCAGTATAGATAGTACATAGAAAACCAGCAAATTTCTGAAAGTCATTAGAAATTAAGAAGGATATTTTTGGTTTGAATATACAATTCAGGCACAGCAAAACCAGAGAGGGTCAGCTGAAGTAAGTGCAAAATTAAATATTTTTAACATTCAAAGGTTAAAAAACAATAAGCATGCAAGTCTTTAGCAACTTTTTTCATTCTGTCCTATTCTGGACATAGAGGGCTTTATAAACATGTCAAAATATTAAGAGTTGTGCTCAAACAAGTTCTGTACCTACAGCTTAAATCTTCCAGCACTCATGAAAAATTAAAGCTTGTTCTCTTTCACTCCTGAAACTACACTCTTAAGGAAAGAACTAGTCCATTAGTCTCCTGCAGAAAAATTCAGCATATGGCATTTTTGATGTCTTGACTAAGATAAAATATAGTCTCAATCAGTGATTTTATATGCAAAAAAAAATACATATAAATGTTTCAAGAAGTTGTTTTTCATGCCTTAAGGCTAAATCTTTGACTGGTTCTCACTGTATTTTCCCCTCTTGCTTGAGGTGCTAAACTCAGTATCTGTATTCTTCTCTATCACTTGCAGTATTCCAAACGGTAAAGACACCTGAAGGATAAAGAGATTGTTCATAATCAAGTGCATACTGGGGAAAAGGTCTTTTTGCTTCTGCCAGTAACCCACATACTCATAAACAAAACAATGCATCAGCAGGTGAGTAATTCAAAGCATCCTTTACTTCACATGCTTTTCCCAATGAGACTGCAGAGCACCCTGAGCCTGAGTACCAGTGGAGTTGTATTTAAAACAGACACGGACAGAAGGAAGAATAAAATGCCCACCTACTTCATCCTCCAGAAACTATTTCAGCTGGACTAGTGCTCGTTTATGATGCCAGTTTTGCTCATGCAGCATCTATGAGTCACAGCTGGAAGTCGTTTGCTGGATTCCAATGGGATTTCCACAAGGTCAATGTGGAAAATGAGCTCACATTGGTTTCATGGTATATACCTTAAGAGGGCCCACAATAGCAAACAATGACTTCAGCTGTATTATAAAAATATTTTACAGCATGGGACAATTTTCACTCTTTCAGGAAAGCTTAAATTACATTCCAGAAACAGATGTAGCAACCTAGGACTCTGCCATGTCCAGTCCAGCAGAGTCATCACTCACTAGATCCCAGCAGACAGCATGCCAGAATCACCTGTACCCATCATCTCTGAGCAACACTCTTGCCCACATATTCTACACTGCCAAGGACTCAGCACCTTCTTATACCGTACTTCAAGGTTGTGGGTTAAATAGAGTGAATTCAAAGGAGTATAAAAGAACCATAAAAGAAGTTGGAAAGGTTTTAAATTACAGCGGGAAAGTTTCAGTCCAGGAAACCTTTTCTAACTATGAGATCAGTTAAATACTGGAAAGGTCACAGAATCTCCACATTTGGGAGGTCTCTCAGAACAAACTAGGTGAGGTCTGCCAGAGGTGGTGTGGATAAAGGATGCAAACAGATATCTCTCGATGTCCCTTTCATAAAACCTCTAGCAGCTGACCTGTGCACAGTCTATGATGAAAAACTGTAAAAAGGTATGAGTTCAAAGTTCTGAGCAGTGACCAAATGCAATAACCTTGACCTCAATTTGCACTTTCAAGCCCTCTTTCACATGCATTGAAGTTTAAGACATTTAGAATTGCACTGATTTCATTCTGATTCAAATGGAATAGCAAAATTGTAACCAACCAAATCCAAAGTAGCTGATGAACAATGACCAGAGTATACACATCAGAGAATTAATCCTTTGTTTTCCAGAACCACGTAATTTCTTAGAGCACAGCGTGCACTAGTGCTGTCCTACAGCCTCACTTCTACTGCCAGGACTGACATTCTTCTCCACCAAGCACCCCAAATGACAGTTTTTCCACCCCACAAGTATCCTCTTGACGAAGTGGCAAAATTCTGAAGAAAAATCCCATTATATGTAACAATATGGCTACAGTTTATTCAGGATTCCAAAAGATCACATGCACAACTACATTCCTGAGCATTCTTGAAAATCTCATGCTAGAACTGTACAGTAGTAGCCATATCTATCATTTATGTAATTGAATTCAAGCTTTCTAACTGGGATGAGGCACTCACAATGCAAGCTGCAGCTGAAAAGGACAAGCCACTGACTTTAAAACTTTAGAACTGAATCACAAAACAAAAACTTGGATAGAGCGTGGGAGGAAAGATGAAAATAAGGATAAGGTTATCTAGATCAGCTAATCACAATCAACTGGATGCTTTATCTTCCACAAGGACCATGAATAAATAAATACCATTAGCAATCCCTAGTCTGCTGCTAAACCTAGCCATCATTAGCAAGCTGATTGCTTCCAGACACTAAAGAGGAGTCAGTCCTAAGGATGTCTTAAAGAAGGGAAGATGATGTCAGGAGCATAAAGGACATAGTGCCACAGGCAGGGAAGACACAGATAAACACAGCGATAGGTAGAGAGAAGGGGGAGAGGGAGCGAGAGAGAGAGAAGACAAAAGAAGGACAGCTAAAGGGCTCTGACGGTGAGAACCAGAAGCTTGAATTTGAAACAGCAGAATAACTGGAAGAATCAAAGAGACTGTGACATGCTTAGAGTTCTAAGCAATAAAGACTATTTTAGCACAGACACAAGTTGGGGTGACAGGGGTGTTTGTAGAGACCAGTGAGGAAAAGGTTTCTGTGATCAGTAAGCAGTGAGGAAGAAAACAGAGCCATGATTTTAACAATGCAAGTAGATACTTGGAGTTAAGCTTGGACCTGGAAAAAGATACTCCTCAGAGTTTAGCTAGCTGGATTTGCCTAATTATGTTCTCCAATGAGAAACAGTGGGCATTTTAAAGAAGTTCCCTATGTCAGGATTTCCTCATTACCTTAAGAAGCCTTAAGAAAGGCAAAACTTCCAAGTTTAAATTGCTGGTAGGCAGATTAAAAAGACAGTTACCTACTTTAGGAACATTGTTTGCCTTGAACTTTCTTACTTCAAAAATCTGCAAAACTCAATCAACAAACCTGCACATGATGTTTCAAAAAGCTGTACACAGAGATGATGTGAGAAACAAAATGCCTTTTACTTAAGCCTGTGATCTTTCAACTGCATTAAATGCCTCCTTCTTTTTATGTGATAGAACATGAATAACAGCTAGAGCCAGCAGACAAACACTGGTTTCTCTCCTGTAATATGAATTTGCCAAGAAAACAGTTCCATCAGTACCCAAACCCAGTAAATGCACATCACAAGAACTGTAAGGCTGAATTTTGCAAAAATAGGCAGGGGTCATGGACACCTCAGAGAAAAATACAAGGAAAAAGTTACCTGGAATAATCTCTCATGAGAAATTATTACAAGAGGGTGTCTAGAGAAGTCTGTCTGTTACTGATTGTCTCTCCTGTTTTGATGGCACCTTTATTGCTTCTTCATTTTAAAACCACTCACTGTACTATACATGATTTACTGTAACTGCATTAGAACCTTTTAGTTTTGGACTTACTGTGTTAAAGTACAGTACAAGCCCTTATCAGATGCTGTAAAATTTCTGTGTGAAAAACCCCACAGTTTTTCTAAGGGCATGGAATAGTTGCTTGAGTCACTTGGTTATACCTACTAGAAGAACTTCCCTTATGCTAAGATTTTTGGAATGCAACCACTGCCTACTGATTTCTTAACTAGTTAATCTGTTAACTTGGCCAAACAATTGTCACTTGGGAGAGTTTGTGAATCACCTCAAAAACCTTCAACAGAAACCCCACTCCTTCTCCTGCCCCCACCCCAGGAAAGCAAAGCAACAAAACACTCAGAAAGAAAATCCAAGAGGATGATCAGTTTGAGTTTTAATCTTTTATCTCTCAGAATCACTTGCATTGATGCACTTGATGAAGTGAAGAAAACGTACTGTTAACAGCTCACTGATTTTAAGTGTCTTGTCTGGAATATGTCTGGGACTGCTGCATAGCATCTTATTTATTTGTTTTTAGAACCCTCTTTTTCTTCTTTCTGAAACTCATCTCTGAATGTCATGCTCACAATCATCCAACCATGACCGCAGATCTTCTGCACTGAGTGGTTGTTCAGTCTCCTCTAACCCTACTGATGGGATGGCATTTAAACAAAATACCAAAAAAATATCAGCGCACATTAGAAAAGAGATTCCAACAATGAAGCAGCCAGCTCACCTGTACAACTGCTGGCAACAAGACTGTGAACATATTCTCCTTGCATTTCACAAGAAGGAAAACAAATGCAGATTACTGGGCACTCATCAGCCAACAATTATTCTGGCCCCATCATGAGAATTTTTTATTATCACTGTTCCTCCCTACGTATGTACATACACATTTATAGGAAGACAAAGTTCTACAACTTCTTTCACAGTAAAGAAAATTAAAGACTTAACATGAAGTTATCAGCTTCAAGCTGGAGAGCCACTACAGGAGGTTTTTCACAGTCTGCAGTTTTAGGCAGTATCTCATGGAGAACACTGGGATGATGATGAGACTCAGACAGCCCAGACCACATTGCTATCAGATACGACACAACTACAGCATAGTGGTACAGCCAGTGTGACTTCACTGCTCCCAGTAGTCAAACTAGATGGATTAAAGCCAGCTTGGTTAAGCCTGCCTGCATTTTGGAAAGATGGGAGGGGGAGAAGAAAAGAGGCTAGAGGACAGAACTGAAGAAATTTCATTGTAATATATGTTATATTTTAACAGCATCAGAACAGAATGGATAAGCTGTGGCAACACAGCAAAGTCACGAGTATACCTGAAACCATGCACCAGCTTTTAGTGTGAGGAAAAAAAAGTTATTCATTATGATAGATAAGACTAGTCTCTATTTTTCATGTTAAAAAAAAAAAGAAAAAAAACAGATGAGAACTTTGCAATGTAATTATTTACAACTCCATATACTAGTGCTTACTACCACCAACCATACATATAAATAGTAGAATGTTTGCAATAAGAAGGACAGAAAGGAGAGTCAATGGTAAAATTTCTGCTATGTATCTTCCTGTTCTGTACAGCAATCCTAGACTTCCATCTGGTGCCAGTTCCCACCCTAAAGATTAACAGCTGGATTCTGGGGCTTTGTACTGCTGTGACCTTCACAGACACAGACTGTCACTTGAGGCAGAGTATGAATTAGAATCACAGTCCCATCCTATTCTGATCAAAGAGCAAGACAAAACTGGGTCTCATGCCCTCCACAAAGAGGTTATATATGTACATTGCACTGTTCAAGAGTGTACCCCTAAATCCATTGCCCTCATTCTTGAAAGTGCAACAGACATTGGCCTTGATCTCCTCTTGGTGACTTGTACCCTGTGCATACAATTCACAATTCACTCCAAAGCACTAGAAGAAATCACTTTATAGAAAGGGCTGTTACAGCAGGGCAGTTCATCACAAATCCATCTAAATCTGTGAAATTAAACAATGAAAGAAAATACCATACGTTATTATACCACTAAAAGTAAAACGCGCCTCTGAGCTTCAAGTATAAGGAAATGAACATCTAGAAGCATTTGACAGAACTGTCAGTCCCACTGTAGTGCCAGCAGTGATTATCACTTTTCCCCCCACCACATTATGTTTAATAGAGCTTGTGAGTTCTCATGACAAATTAGGCCATTGATAAAGGGACCTCTCAAGAAAATGGATTTTATCCTTTCTCCATAAAATCATGGTCTTTACTAATTTTTAATCAGACCTGTAGTAACTTTGTATTTTATATTAATTTTGATTTTAGCTTGTACCTTAGTCTGTCAGTTACCTTAACCAGGCATAGCTTTAGACAAAGATACATTTAACCCTGCAGCTGTAAGATGAACTTTAAGAAATAAACCAAACCACTGTTTAGATTAGAGGCTAAACTGTAAGAAATAAATCAGAAAACCTGTCTAGATTAGAGGCTTGAAGTTGTAACACTGTTTAGTAAAAGGAAATATAGGGCTGCAGAGATAAGAGTGCCCATTAGAGCTGTTAAAAGTCATCCAAAACATACTGCTTAACTTTGGGGAAGGGTTATCAGCTGTAACTAAGTATATAAACCTGGAAAACACAAAAGTCTCATTGAACATGTCTTTGGTGGGCTTAACCCCCCATGTTCCCAGCACTGAATAAAAGGAAGAATTTTGTTCTATTCTATTGGATTTGATTATTTCTTAATTCACCATCATGAAAAGACTGATCCTGACATGAAGTCCTCTACACCAGCAGAGTTGGACAGCCTGCTGGCATTTCGCCCTGAGCTGCTACAGCAGCCCCTAAAACACACTGCAGCACACAGCCTTCCATGAGAAGGACTTCAACTAGATGAATTAATCTAAATGTGTTTCAACTTTAGTTTCCCTGAAACAACGCCTGATTTTCACTACAATTCCAAAATTTCGCTACAACTCCAAAAGCCATTTGTAGGGAGCATAGAAACAATGACATCTGAAGAGGTTATTCAGTAGCTTTTTGCTAACTCTAGTTTTTTTTGCAAACTCTAGTTACATCCATTTTTAAATTCTCTTCTCATGCCTATTTCCAGAAAACTACAGCCCAGTGAGTACTTGGGATCCATGCACATCTGACTCAAAACTGAGAGATGTCACACAAGAACCATTAATGTCAAAAAGGACAATACCTGGGCTTGAAGTTCTGACAGAAGAATTAAAAACATTTATCTGCTACTGTCCCTCATGCACCCAAGAGTGAGTTTATTCTCCTTGAAATTCTCTGAAAAGCTCTTTCTTAGGTTTGGTTTATACATGCCAGCACTTTCACTTCAAGCAGAGGCCTTCTGAAGTTAATGTAATTTCCTGGTATGTTAAACATACGTGAAATACAAGTACTAGGGATGTTTCGTCTGTGTTTCATATCATTAGAAGTATTGGCTTACAACGTTCAGTGACATTTTAAGAGATATCCCAACCACCTAGTTCCAGCACATTTATATGTTTTTTGTAATCTGCCTAACTTCTTTTCAGCCCTGACACAGGAGCAGATTACAGTGTCAGTGCTGCACATCTGAATCTACTTCAGAAGCAGTCCTTCAGGAGGACCATAGGAGCCAGAGCTTAAAACTGTTTGAACACTGAAGTGAAAGGGTCTTCCTTATTCCTGGTAATGGAAAAGGGTGACAGATGTCATGAAGTAACTGCAAAAATAACTCCTTTTTAATAGGCCACATGGATCTACTAACGTTCCTAATTCACAATGGTCTCCTCACTAAAACAAAGAGACACAGAAGATGGTTTCTGCCTTTTCTTCACACAAATCAGAACAGGCATAAAGTAATTTAAGGATTTTAACTGTTCTCTGAAGTATTATTCTGAATTGCATTTCAGTTCCATTCATGCCTACTTCAAAACTCTAGCTTATTTTTCTTCCATCTCCTTCTTCCTTTTCCCAAAGCCTCTGGAAACATAACATTAAGCATAATAAAACATCCATACCTATTAAACCAAAGCAAAAAAAAAGTTCTTTTTGTCTGAGATTCTGATTTTGATGAACTGGAGCCTTCCAGGACCTTTACTTTGATGTTTTCAGAAACATCAAAAGATCAAGCTTGTTATCAACATCATTAGTGCAGCCTGAAGATGTTAAATACTCCAACACATACACAAAATGCAGCACAGAATCCCCCAATGGCCTTTGCCTTGTTTTTATTCCTTCTTTTATAATTTTGTTTCTAAATCTCATTTGCATTTCTCATTCCAAACCATTTGCCTCTCTCCCAACCTGCCCCATCGTCTCATTAATTCACCAGAAGAGTTTTCTAGTGCTGACCTATTCCCCCTTCCTGAGGGGAATTTTATAAACTCCTTTCTCCCCTACAATAACATAATATACAGCAGTTCATAGAATCATACAATGGTCTGGATTGGAAGGGACTTTAAAGATCATCTAATTCCAAGCTCCTCTGCCTTTCACTAGACCAGGTTGCTCAGAGCCCCATCCAACCTGGTCTTGAACACTTGCAGAGATGGGGCATGCACAACTTCCCATGGCAACTTATTCCAGTGTCTCACCTCTCTCACAGTACACATTTTTTTTCTTAATATCTAATCTAAATCTTTCAGTCTGAAGCCATTCCCCCTCATCCTGCCACTACATGCTCTTGTAAAACGTCCCTCTCCACCTTTCTCGTAGGCTCCCTTAAGGTACTGGAAGGTCACTCCAAAGCCTTCTCTCTTTCAGGCTGAACAAACCCAATTCCCTCAGACTTTCCTCACAGGAGAGGTACTCTATCCCTCTAATCATCTCCACAGCCCTCCTCCACACTTGCTCCAACACATTAATGTCCTTCCTGTGCTGGGGACCCCAGATCTGGATGCAGAAGTCCATGTGGGATCTTATGCAAATGAAGCAGAGGGTTACTCACAGTGGGAAGGACTTTACTCCCCCAGTCACCATCCTGCCGCCCATCCACTTGAGAGATATGAGAAGAGAGGTTGCCATGGAAGATCTCAGTCTACTCCTCACGGCTGTTACGAGTTTTAAAGAATTCTTTATCAGTGGGGGTACACCTTCTTAGACCTTTCTTTTCTCGTTAACATGCCTGTAGAAGCCCTTCTTATTCTTTGTGTTCCTTGCCAGGCTCAGTTCCAGCTTCACCTTGGCCTTTCTCACTCCATCCCTACACAACTAAAGCTCATTTTCTACACTCTTCCCAGGTTAACTGTCCTTGTTTCCACTGCCTGTGCATTTGTTTCGTTCCCTTCAGTTTGACCAGCAGTTCCCTGCTCATCCATGCTGGTCTCTTGCCCTCTTCCTTGGCTGATTTTGGGATCACTAGCTCTCGTGCTCTGTGGAAGACTTCCGTAAAGATTTCCCAACTCTGCTCCCATGTCTCTGAGGGCAGTTTCCCAGGGAATCCTACTGGCTAACTCTTTGAAAAATTGGAATTTTGCTTTCCTATGGTTAACAGGCCTAACTTCACTCTATACCTGACCCATATCCCTCAGGATTGCAAACTCCATCAATACATGATCACTGCGGCCCAGGCTGCCTGCAATCCTGACATCCATGATTAGCTCACTTAAGGATAGTGACCATCAGATCCAGTATCCAGCCCTCTGGTAGGGCTGTCTATTACCTAGCTCAACAAGTTTTCCTCCATACATTCCAGGAGTCTCCTGGATTGCCTGCACCTCACTGTGCTACTTTCCCAGCAGATGTCAAGGTACTTGAAGTGCCCCCAGAAGGACAGGAGCCTGTGGGCACAGTGTCTCCTGTGGCTGGAGCAAGAAGGCTCCACCAACAGGCTCCCCTTGATCAGGCTGGCAGTAAACACCGACCACAAGGCCCCCTTTGTTGCTTCCGTCTCTGGTTCTTACCCCCAGGCTTTCAATCTGCTCATAGCTATTCCTCAGAGCTGGATTTTCACACTCAGTCCACCTCTTGATGCAGAGGGCAACCCTGCTGCCTCTCCTTCCTCCCCTGTCTCTTTCAAACAGCCTGTAGCCATCGACAGACATACTTAGGTCATGGGATTTATCCCACCAGGTTTCAGTAGTGACAACAAGGTCATAACTTTCTAGCAGCACAATGGCTTCCAACCCCTCCTGTTTCTCACCCCTGCTGAATACAGTGGTGTAAAGGCACCTCAGCTGGACTGCTGGCATGTTGGGCCCTCTGTTCTCCTTAGAAGGGAATTGCCTATGACTATAACCCATCTTTTCTTCCTCTTGGAAGTAGTTGCATTATGAAGTGTTGACCTCTCTGTTTGTAGTGCCACCTTTGGTGTAACTGAAACTTCATCCTCTTGATCCTTAGGCTGGCCTTCCATGTACAAAGCCTCACACCTCACACTTCTGCAAGTGCTTACTGACATATGGAAACATGGCACTTGAGTTATTTTGTTGAAGCAAGTGTGAAAGAGGTTTGGGTTTTATTTTGTTTCAAGTGTTCATTGATCCTTTCTTAAATAAAGATATATCATTTTCAGGTAAAATCTGAAGGGGAAATGAGGGGAAAAAATATAGAACTTGAAATTCTTCAGAGGAAGAGGCAGCAAATCTGTGATGCTTCACGTATTAATTTTGGGAAATTTGCTTTCAAACTACATTTTAATGACAACCATTAATTTAGACCAAATAGAAAGGTAATGCATGAGAGACTACACTGATTTCACTCCACAGGTTTTTCTTTGATATAAAATACACCATCCATAGATCAAGCCCTCAGCTGTCCAAACCAGACAGGCACTTACAAAGACTAGGAATGCTCATGACACCGGACTGCACTTTTCCCAAGAACAGGGTGGTTATTTCATTGTTTTCAGCACATAAACTTCCCTACAAGAGTGCAGAGGACTCAATAGTCTTCCTGCATAAAAATCTTGTAGCTAGGTTCCTCTCCTGTTCACCACCAGGATCAGTCATACACATGTGACAGAATCTGAAATGCTCTTTTGAAGTGATGCCTCTTTCAGGGCACCATACTTCTCTCCAAGTAAGTATCTGAGCACCAGCAACCTAACTGGTTTCCTGAAATTGCCACTCTTAGTTGAGCAGGCAGCACCTTACACAAAAAAGCTTGGAGAGAGGAGCAATGATGCCAACAAGACTGTATGTAGTTTAATTTAAAATGCTGGCATCAGACTGAGCTTGTAGTTTGATGATTACTTTTGTTCTCCCTATCAACTATAAGAACCAAGCAATAATCTCTGAGGAATAGTCAAGCAGTGAGATGTATTCCAGTGCTATCAGGCTTCTTTCATTGCAAACATCATCATTATCAAAATATCACTGCATAAAAGGACCTACCAGTAAGAAAAGCTGTACAGGCTAAGTCTGCTCTGCTGCCCTTGATTAGACAGTCTCATGTAATCGTCTGAAAGAACTGATGCCTTCTGTACTCCTTTGCCATGAGCAACCTACTATATCTGATTCTTTTCTACAGAGCTATCAACACCTGTTCAGTTACACTGCTTAAAGGGGAAAACACAACAGGTCATCACAGAAGTTAAATAAGAAGATGAGGAAGAACAAGCAGATGGATTCAAGCCGGAACTTAAAACTTATGTGGGCTGCAGTACCTCACTGTTTTGTCTAGATCTAGTTCTACATTTACATAAACTACTGAAGGTATGACTGTAGCATAGTCCCCACAGCCACATGCTCATTACCCCATTGGCCCCAGCAGGTATGTTGAGGTTGGCATGGACATTATCAGCACTGCAAACACACTATTCATTGTCTACATCAATACAACTTGGTGACAAATGAAGAAATACTGAAATATCTGAAAACTAAATGTGTTCTTTTCCATTTTTTTTTGTTATAGATCCTTGTTTACAAATTTGCCATGGAATACAAATCACTTGCATCTGAAAGGTGCTGACCTTACACCCTGGAACAGATCAGATAGTTTGGGTTGGAAGAGACCTTTAAAGGTCATCTACTCCAACTCCCCCTTGAAGATGTAGATATAGATGTATTTCTTTCCCATAGAAGCATCAGCTATTTCAGTGTGAGTACTTGTTATTGCTACAGAGCAGAAATGCACAGATGGGATAAATAGGAGGTATTTTGCAGGTCCAGGAGGTAGTACTCATTTGAAAGAACAGCATGCAGAGAAACTTGCACAGTAGTTGCCCACAATACTACATGCCTGACCTTGCAAAGACTTACAGTAGATATTTTTCACTTGGAATTATCTTTCAGACAACAAAATTCAATCACAATGCTTTAAAAAGTACAAAAGGAGAGATGCATGGGATTTTTTATTAAGTTTTAAGAGGAAATTATTAATACAGAATCCACCTCTGTCCCATGCTTTTAACAGGAGAGCAGCCATGACTGGTAGCTTCCAGAAGCACTGTATTGTTACACGTATAGCTCTCTGATATAAACAGATCACTTTATAATGCATCTGCACTCTGCCCTTTAAGGACTGTGTTCTTCCTACTACTTCATACACTCAGTTTAAAAGCACATTGTCCAGAATTGCTGAAGAACTGGAAGACTACCATTCTTCACACACCACACAGATACTTTTGGCTGACAGAGCAAGCAGCAGCACTGCTCTACTCCTAAAGAGGATGGACCAAAGTCAGCGCCTTTTTAGGCTGAAATACACTGCCTGTTGGTCTCTGTGGAGTCTTGTGCCTGCATCCTGGAATCTGGGACAGAGTCTAGGTACACAACAGCTTCAAGAGAAATGATGAGAGGTACTTACTCATCCCAATAACAAACTGAATGTATCAGAAAGGGCTAGACAGTTGCCTGAGCTGTTTGTGATAGCGGTTAAGAACATACATATCCAAGATACAGTAAAATATACTTTATAACCTTCTGGTTTCATATGGTGGTGAGTCACTCTTGCTAGGCATAGAACACTAGACTTGAGACCTAAGCTTGTGTCAGTGTCCCGCTGCATCGTTTTTGCAATTCACTTCGCCTCCCCTCCCTTGGTTCTCCCAACTGCAAAATGGAATTAGCGCTATTTGCTTTCCACACTGAATGCTTTGAGAGCTACCTCTTACAGTTGCTACATAAAAGCATTACTATTAAAGTCATTGTTCTGACTATATTTAGGAACTCTCTGTGTGAAGTGCTGAAGCACATTTCTGATGTCAGCAGGATATTAGAGGACTCTTTGTCTCACTGGAACAGCTTTAATGAGCTACTGGAAGGAGCTCAGTACATGTTTCTACTGCCACAGTGCTTCATAGCCTGTCCATACATCAAACAGTCTTGGAATATTTACCTTCTTTTCTCTGAACCCTCTTGGCTTCAAAGATACAAAGGCTATTCATATGATTTGTAACGCGCCAGTATGGAAATTTGGGCAGCCTAACAACTTACTACAAGATGTGTGAAGATAAGATGGCAGAGAGACAATAGGAGGCAAATTAAATTCCCCAAACTCCATCTTTCTTAGACCTAGAAATTAAAGAATTAACATTTTGTTGTGCAACCTCTTTCCAGGTCAAAGATTATATGGAGACACAGAAGGGACAGATTCCTATTTCATTCTTCATTACTGGTTGTCACAGCTTGACAACCAGATTAAGCAGTAAGAATAGCCAAGAAGGTTACTATAATATTCTGAATTTTGGAGTATACTAAAGCAATTATTTAAAATGGCAACAGCTAGTGAGGCCCAGTATAAAAAAAGAACACTTCTGTGACAATGTTCTATTTCCATTACAGAGAGAAAATACTCTTTCCTGTTTCTATGTTTCTATCTCCACCATCTAAACACGCATGTATGAATACATCCCCAAGTAAGATAAATGGTTGGTGTTATGTCAACAGCCCCTAACCAGGAGGGAGAAACAGGTACCAGTGGGAAGGGTGGGGGGGGGGCGAGGGGAGGAAGGGAGGGAGTGGGTCAGAAGACATAACTAGCAGCTTCCTTCTCTGAGTGCATCTATGGTAGAGTGCATCTATTTACTTACAAGACTCAGAAATGAAACAACAAACCTTTCATTAGCATTCAAAGCCATGTGAAATCCCAAGAAGCTTTTGCAAAGCCTGGCAGTACAAACTAGCCATCTGCATCTGCACTAGGAACACAGCACACAGACATGAGAGCGGCAAACAAAAAGGGGATCCTTTCTGTAGGAGCCTGCAGGGGGAAAAGAAAGGAGAGAGGACATGTTTCCTTCCGGTGAGAGGTTGCAAAGGTAAATTCAAAGGCAGTGTGCCCACAGGTTCCCTTCCTCTACAACAACCACTGAAGGGATTCCTAAATCTAAACAAAATACATCCTTCCAAGCTTTCAAACAGCACTAGCAGAGAGGAAGCACAAAAACAGTGCCAAAATAAACACAGAAATTAAATGAAAATTACCTTGAGGAAAGTTAACTGAAAAACATAGGCAAGAGATAAGTGGTAGAGGCAAAAACTCCAGCTTCAGAGAAATTACACCAGCTTAGAGCAGCTGTGACACAGACCTAGGTGTGGAGAGACTGCATAATTAGACAGGAGAAGACTAACAGCATATTTTACGGAATGGGGGAAAACACAAAGTGACAGAAGGGAATTTTATGAATAATACCCTTTCCCTCAAGGTGTCTCTAGTTTAGTCACTCTTATCTTCAAGGTTTAATCTTTCTACTCTTCCATTTGTAAAATGGAGAATGTATTATCTTTATAAACTCCCCAAAAATGGCAGACAAAAATGTTAATGTAAATGTAAAGAATTATTGTTGTTAATATTATCAGGGATGCAGTAAGCCCCCCTCTTGAGATGCCAGAAAAACTGATCCTGTTCTTGACTTAAGACTCCGTGCTTGGGCTTTCAACTCTAGCTATTTTTGCAGAAAACATGATGGGACACAGTATCTGCAATCTAAGGTGAACTACAATTATACTGTAATTTCTAGGGAAACAGTTCCTTAACTGACCATAGATAACAACCTTCTGAAGATATGACAAAGTTCACTCCCAACTACAGACCTGCATCACCCATTGGTAAACAATCCGGTTTACCATGTCACAATGCAACGCTGTCAAAATTAGTGGATTCATACAAGCATTAACAGGATTAACATACTAGTTTATCAGTCACTATGCACACAATTCCCTAGACAACAAAGCATTTCCATCACTGGGATGAAGCATGGCAGTTATTTAACTATGCCACAACACAACATGGTCATTTAAAAACTGGGATCAAAGGCTGCTACATGCAGGAAACTCTGAGGGAGGGAGTCAGACAAGGCATAGCAAGTCTCTCTTTGGACACAGGTTAATATCTCAACAGCAAAGCTGCATTGGCTTTTGATGTCCATGAATAGACAGAGCATTGGCTCAACCTGTCATTTTTAAAGTAGTGTGGCTTCTGTATCAGATTGTCACACTGAATCTGTGTAAAAAGCTGCCTTCTGAATCAGTGACCTTACTCCCAAAGCAGAAGTTTCTTTGATGATAGATATTTTAAGCCACTGCTGACCTCAACCAACCTCACCAAATAGACAAATTTTAAAATCTGAGGCTGCATGCTCTCTTAAAAAGCACCACAAAATTTTAAACATCAGCAGAATCCAAAAGCCATCCTGCCATAGATGTTACCCAAGGACAACTCCCAACAAAGGGAGGATTCCTGTACTGTTCAAAAGCAGTTCAAAAGGCTTCACACAACTAAACTATGGCTGATACCGAAAGCAAGATCCCTTTTCTTGCTTTAATCAACAGCAACATGAGCTTGCTTGGTGCCCAGAATGGACTGTAAGCTTGATTTCACCTCATCTCTATCCTAAACTTAGACCTTCCTAGCCTCTCTATGGCAGGCAGAGAGCTCTCTTCCACTAATTCCTGTGTCCTTGCATCCAGTAGCTCTGTCCCTAAGCCCTAAGAAAAGGCATTCCCTTCTTCACAAGTTCAATCTCTGCCAGCAGCACCTACTGGAAGAGTTCACAGAATAACTTCCTGCATTCCTATATCCAGCTCTTCGGAAGAACAGTGATAGAGTTGGTGGGGTGGTTTAAGCAGAGAAAAAGTAAGAGTAAGGATAGAAAGCAGTGAGTCAAATAGCTTTGACAGTGGCATCTGATGAAAGTCAAGGGAAAACTGCTGAACTGGGGAGGGGGGGGAGAGGAAAAAATTGTGAAACAATGAAATATCAATGATAAGGGAGAGAGAGCATGCAAGAACTGAGCCAGTGAGCAGAGGAAGAACAGAGCTAACATTATTAACTCCAGGTTTCCTCACCTTTTATATCCAAGTATTGGAAAGGAATCCAAGGCTGCTTCCCAGGGGTTCATTACTAACCCTACCTGTGTAAGTAATATACATGCACTAATGAGGTTTTTATAATTTAAATTATTTATTTTAGAGCAAAACCAAGAATAGTACTTGTTAGCTTATAGTGACTGCCATTTACTGATCCAGTAACTTGCATAAATATTCTAAAAAAAAAAAATCATCAATTTCACATACACAATCCAGCAAATTATGGTACAAATCAATCAGTTTGTCAGCTGAAAACTGATAGAACTGCAAACTTAGTGCCTAGGATGGCAGGGAAAACACAAGGATTCAACTGACACATTGTTCCAGGGTTGTGACAGAAAACCAAGCAGCAGCATAGGTAGATTTTGATATTTTTGCCTCATATGATACTAGATTCCAGGATACTATGAGGATGTTCTACCCTACAAAATTAAGAGTAAGATAGTTAATAATGTAAGTCCAGTGATGATATGTCTGAATTCAATGAAAACACAGCAACTCCCATAACTGAATTTGGTTCTGAGTTTTCAAACCTGCTTATCTTTGTTCAAGATTTATTTTGCCCATTACATGAAGTGATTTCAATGTGTTTTATTTTTATCACAATATTGTATGAAATTATCTTCACCATTTTTTTTCCTGTTGAAGAGATGCTTCGAATAGGGCAAACAACAAAGATCCCCTTCAGCTATTGCAATGAAACTACAGAAAAGTGACAAGCAGGAGTGAAACAGGGGTGCCAGAAAGGGCACAATAAAGATAAAATTATGTGACTCTAACCACTGCTTCTTTAAGTGTTGAGAAATTCAGCTCTGCACAAAACTGAAGGAGTGCTTTAAGCTATTTTGACTAGCTTTGGACCTAAATGGATAATGGAGGAGATGACAGCATGGAATTATTCTAATTTCTTTATACACTGAACTGTTTACAAGTATTTTGGGGATAAAAAATCCTGAAAAATAAGCAAACCTGACCACTGTACAACTTACAAAGAGAAGAGAAAAAGAATGAAAAATGCTTTCTGAGTGAATGAGGTCATACTCTTTGAAACACCAATTAAAGTCTTCAAAAGCTAAAGCAATGGTGTTCTGCTAAATCTAACCCTTCTGCTGAAGAGGAAGAAGGCTGAGGGGTGAAACTGTTTAAATTATTAATCTGACCCCATGCTAGTGTGCTTCATTGGAACAATGAGATGAATTATAGTAATGGCAATAGTGAGGGCAATGTTAATTTAAATTACTCTCAGCAAGGTGTGGAGCACGTACTCATTTCCTATGGGTTGATGTTTACATGTGTTCATGCATTCCTCTCATACTCATCCTGCATATACGTATTGCTCTAACTCAAAAATATTTCATATGTTCAAAGCAAAAAGTTAATTACTGAAAGAGCAAATTCACCCAATAAAAAATAATCTTTTTACTTGAATAGCTTTGTTACAGAAAGGTTGGCATTCATAAGCCCTCAAGGCAAACTCCTCTACAACAGGAGACAATGGACTGCTATGAAGGATGGCTTAGTAAATGAGACATGGGGTTTAGGATTCAGGACAGCTGAGTTCAAGCCCTCTTCAGTTAATGATTCTCTGTGTGACTTTGAACAAGTTGCTTAATTTATCACACCTTCTAGCTTCTTCTTTGTGTAATGTAGCTAACTGCTTCCTATCACACAAGGTGGGGAGTATAAAATCTAATGATTCAATGACTCAAAGTCAATCAGGCGCCATGGACACTACTAATTATTGTCATTTTTAAAGACTACTGAAATTGCTGAATGACTCTTCCAGAAACACTGCCCTGGCTATGCAATGTCTGTCTCAACTTCCACCAGCATGCTTTGTACTCCTCGCAGTTTCCTCTGCAAACATCTCTCCAAATCCCAGAAAGTATCTTTTGGAAAAGGCAAGATACAGGCTGGAATTCTTCAGATTTGTTTTGATAAAGATTAAATGAGAATCAAATTAAAATCTACTTCCATCCTGAAATATTTGAAAGGTCACACATACCAAAAAAGGAACAAACAGTAAATAATGGCAGCCACTGCTAGATGTGGTATGCTACATGCCAGACTACAAACTAATACTAAATGAGAGAGTGAATGTTCTCCTCTACTTACCATTTAAGTTAGAGTCCACTCTGAACAATGAAAATAAATTACATTAAGCACAGAATAGTCTCATGGGATCTGTAATCCTCCTATGATTCTGCTGTTATGCTTCTACATGACTTCAGCAAGTCACTAATCTTTTGCACTTGTACTTTCCTCAGATCATTTCCCACCTTTACCACCCAAAAGCAAAACAATATTTAAAGTACTTTGTCTTGCAGACAAGAATACACAAAGCACAACTATTTGAACCCCACAATAAAACCTCACATTCAGCTTTTTGTACATCTATAATACAAGCTGACTGTAACACAGATGAGTACTCCCCTTCAGCTTGGTTCCACTCGAGCTGACTTCACTTCCAAGGAAATTAGCTTTGCTGGTCCTATTTCTTAAAAAAACAGTATACAGTTGCAGTAAAAGAAAAAGTTGTGTGACTTCAGGGGAGAAAGAGCTGATAAAGCAGCATTGATGTGCAGCATATATTCCCGTGGAACTATGCACATTAGAAATAATAATTTCTAGCAGAACTACTAACTTCTCAACCAAACCAGTCAATGATAAAAGCAGAAGACTGGCCATACAAATGCATCACTGCTTGGGCAGAGCAATGACAAACCTGCACACACAGCCTCCATCGTGTCTTAAAAACATGTAATTACATATGCCTTAGATCAAGCCCCACAGCAGTCCCTCAAAACATCTCCAGTCTCCCAAGATGGGAAGGTCCAGGAAGTTACTATTACTGCAGCTCAACGTATTTTAATACATTTTCTTTTGCTCTTCTTTTGTCTTTTTATTGCCAGCACATAATGCAGAGATCAAGACCAGCAATAAGCAGACTTGGACTGCACATTTAGCAACAATGATAAGGCAGCTCAGTTAGTAACCATCCTGCCCAGCTTCTTCATACTAGCACATGTGTGTGTGTGTGTGTGTGTGTACATAAACCAGATTTATTTATTTCATTTTACAGCTTCTGTTAGTGCAGCACAGAGCTCTATAGCCTACTCCTTTTGCCAGAACACATATTGGCATTCCAGTGGTGCTTTCCTAATGGCAGCTTTTAAATTTTTAATCTCCTTTTTTTCGTACAGTAGAATGGGTGTTAAGGTATGATTCACATTCTGTATATAAAACATAACATTCTCACCATTCCTCTTCCAAACCAGTGGAGATCAGAAATTGGCAACTTTTTTTCATTTGTTTTCATCTGTACTTCTCTGTTCTATCACTATGTCTCCCTTCATCTCAGCCTGAAGGAAAAATAAAACTGTGGCCATTAGTTACAGAAAACTATGATTATTTATCACTTTCCAAGTCTGGATAAGAAAAAAAATAGCAACTGTCTTCAAAATACAAAATGTTAATGCAAAGTATTCACTTCAATTTATCTTTTAGTATTTATTTAAAAGAAACACATTTCTAAAATACAGTAAATTTTTGCAACCTGCTCTTTCCCTCCTCCATTATTATTTGTACTTTTACAAACCTTAAATATCTGTCAGTGCAAAAATATGAGTTTTCAACCTTTTATTTCATAGACTGAAAGGCACCTTTCAAACCATCATGACTGTTCTTCCAATCCTGAAAACAGAGGCCTGCAATCCAATACACTTGGAACTGCATCAAATCTGATAAAAGATCAAAAGAAAAATTCACACTGAACTATAAAATATTGTTAGGAAAACATCAAGTGTTTTGTTATTTAGTTGCCATTCACTCCCCCAAACACGCAAACGCGTTCCAAATTGTCCCTGAACTCCTCTGCTTGTGTGACAGCAGGGAACAGGACAGTCCAGAGCAGAAGCTACTGAGTCAGCCGTGGCAGCTACAGACAACCCTGCAGATATGAATTCCTGTTCCCCACCATTTCCTGTGTTCCATCTTGAGAGGAATGAGCCCTGAGTGAAGTGTTCAGACGTGCACATACACACACACCAGCCTCCTGCACCATTCCTCTAAAGCCATGCTGCCTTGCAATCCAGTGAAAACTCAACAGGCTGCTTTCTCCAGCTCAACAGCAGCAGGATTCTTGTCCTCTCCCTCCTTGCTACCTTCCCAGTCACTGCCTTGAGGCAGGATCTGCCTTGAAGAACATCTTTTCCTGTATCTCCACCGAAACTGACTCCCTCTTAAGAACACACAGTAAATACCTGGACAGTACTTCAGCAGGTGACCTGGAATCTAAGGCTTGCATAGAGTAGCAGCATTCGGACATCACTGTTTGGATCACAGGTTTGGATTTGATGAAATGTAAAGCTGGAATCCTAATTGGGTTTTGTTCATTTGTTTCTCTCAAGCATGGTGGCCTAATAATAGCATGGGAAATTCAAAATGCCTCTTGTGCTATTTACCTCAGTTCCTCTTTTCTCCAAAAAATCTGGACAGAGCTAATGGGAATTCAATAACAACTGCTTTACATTATTTGGTAGTTTCTGATAAAGATTAGAAACATCTTCTTGAGAAACATTATAGAAGTGTCATGTGGAATTGTATCAAGGAAGAGCAAACTTTTCTGCACCTTCAAGTGTGAACTTCATTCATGACAACAAGATTTAGGGCGAAATACTGGAAAATAGGTTGATCTCAAACAAGAATGCACTTTTACAAAAGATATCTCCAATTCTTACTTTTTTCCCCATTATGGGGGGTTTCCCCATCCCCCTTGTAACAATATTTTTGAGTAGGTGCCCTCAAGCAAATAAATTTAGACTCTCAGTCTCAATTTTCACTTGTGTAAAGCAATAAAGGATTTGGACTAACTTCTGAACCGAGAATTTCTGGTTTGAAAGAAAAGCTGGCTACAGTGTACTAGATTTCCTGCTTGACCAAGATGAATATACTAGAAAACACTGACAGAGAGCACCCTTAAATAATGCCTTTCAGTATCTACCTGGATCTCTCACTGCAGCTGCACATGTGAAATGCAGAAGAGGGGCAAAGCAGAAGTCACATACGTAGGAAAGGTCTGTCATTTCCAACTGTTTAAAGTATGACAGTGAAAATAAAGACAGACCACACCCCCAAATGCTGTTCAACTACACAAAATACAAACCAAAGTGTAAAGTGGTCACAGTAACACACAAAAAGTTCCATTTGCTTTAAATCATTTCATGCAACATTATTCAGTTGAACCATCTTTCCCACTCCACCATCATTAATTACTACTTGAACATAAAACACTGTCTCTTTCGGGCAAAAATTTTCTTCAACAGATAATAGTCACATTAAATCTACCGGTTCAAAAGGAGCATTTTACCAAACGAGCCATGAAATTCGTTTTACTTTTCTGCCACTACTATGTCAGAAAGTCTATGTCACCTTCAATAAACTTCTCCAAATGAGCATGCTGATAACTGAACAACATGACATTTCTAACAGTGAGAAGGCAGAAAACCAGAAACAATTACATTAAGAAATGAAGGGGGAAGGGGAAAAGTAGTCTGGAAGTATCTTGCTGCAAGTAAAATCTTGTTAAGTTAGGATTCTGCACTCTTCTGGGGGGAAAAGAAGACTTCTAGGCCTAAGAGTGGCCCATGTTTCAAATGTTAAGGAAACTTCCCAGTCCGACTGCCCAGGAGCCAATCTGGCAGTCACACTCCCACCACCCCAGACTTTCCCTGCTGGGACCGAAGCCCCTTCACACCACACCAGGTGGCTCCAGTGACCCGAGGAGTGCCTCCCCTGACTCCCTGCACAACCCACACTCACACTGGGACAAGTTTCCCTACCAGCTCACGCCTGGGTTTCCCACAGCAGTGTCCCAGCTGTCTGGATCCTTAAAGCAATTTAATCATGCTGCAATAACACAGAAACAGCTCGAGCTGGTGCCTCCAGGGAGAGGCTCTGAACAAAAGAATCCCTGGGCTTTTATACCCTCACAGCCTGTTCCCTGCGATAGTCTGGGGTCCTCCTGCTGAGTCCCTGAGTGCCCAGGGGCACAGTCCCGACATCTCCCCCCACCCAGGACACAGCCCGAGGCTCACACTGTGCTGCACACGCAGCTCCTGCACTGCGTGTATTCCTCAACAGGGGTTTGCTTTCCACTCTTAATGAGACCACCCCAAAAACACAGGACAGGACTGAAGTGTGAACCAACCAGTGTATCACCACCTGAAGAGCCAGAAAAATTAGTGTAAAGCAGTGAAAATTATAAAGGCAGTCATTTAAGATACTTCAGCAACGTTCTCACTCAACAGATTTCCTTGCCAGCTTCCAAGAAAAAAAGAATTCATACCAAAAAAATAATGGAACAAAAGGAATCTGACAGTTTCATGGAATGGAAAATTCTAAGTTGAGTTCTTCTCATCTTTCTGGACACAGATATTCTACGTTGCTTCACATTCTCTTTTATATCAGCAAAAAAGAAAAGCAAACATAAAGAAGAAAAAAAAAGTGACAGTCTGACACAGAGCATAAGAAAAAATCAAAAGTAAAACAAAAACAAAATAAAAACTTTGGGAACAAATGGAATTAAACTGAAATAGGTATTTTCTCGTGGTTGATTTTTTTCATTGCCACTCCTGTTTTTCAATCAGCTCTAATCCTTGGCTGGAGAATTCAATGGAGCCATGTCAATTTATATTTGCTAAGGATTTGGCACATCACATTAAGTATTTCCCAGTGTGATCATCTCTCTAAGTTAAGTAATTAAAACATTTCAAGCAAGTAGGTAGAAAATCTATATTTCAGACTCTTGAGTGATCCCAGCACTGCCAAAAAGGCTCAAAATTTTTTAAATGAGATGAACTGGAACATTTATTTGCACATTGAAAGTTTTAATGCCATATCCCTGGTGCCTTGATGTGCAGGGTGCCTTGATTTACTTTTGTATACTACATATACCCACTCAAAATATAATGGCAAGTACTGAATTCATACCTTTGTCTACTTTTCTAAAGTCATGTAAACATTGAACTAAACAGCCTTCTTTTCTCTAGTCTAAGGCACCAGAGACTGTAGAATCCAAGAGTCCAGACTAAATCTATGTAACATAACCAAATATGGCACTTTCCTCCATGCAGTTAATTTTTACCTGCCTGCAGTGGACTGAAGTGATTAGACTGAAGCTTTCAGAGTTGAATTTCTCTGGAAAAATGAAGAGTGTGGGAGAAGCAAATGTATATTTTCAATTTTGATTCTATTTTTTCTTGCTTTGACTCTGTCATGAGTATCATTAAAGTTACATGAAGACAGTTTTAAATTTGAGACCACTCAATATGCTCATGCATTCTCACCTAGAACAGCAATTTTGTCTATTTACCAAACTTGTTGAACTAATTACAAAAGGAAAATCCACTGCAGTTTGCTTTTTGGTTAAGGTTGTTGGGGTTTTTTTTTCACTCTATTATGTGGAACAGACTGTGCAAAGTCTTGCCTTGTTAAAAGAAGAGGGCCCTCACTATGGGTTTGAAAAAAAGCATTGAGAATTATTTAAAAGGAAAATTACTAGAACAGTAATTTGTATTTCATCCTAAGCCACAGGAATCAACAGAATTCTGTTCTTTGACCAATGCAGCCCTATATAAAGTTCCTTATGAGGTGGATCTTTGATGAACATTATATATCTAAAATTTGTTACTAGAATCTAATCTTGTTCTGTTCTCTTACTGTCAGAAACACAGATTTGTACAAAACAAATATTTAAGCACTCCAAACCAAGGAAATTATTACAATAAGATAGACAATGCTCCTCCTAAAGGTGACTGAAAGGATGCAGAACAAAGGAAAGTAAAGAAAATCATCACAAAAAAATAACAGGTATGGAAGAAAAATTAAAGTGTCTGTAATTTTTCTCAGGAAAGAAAAAAAATCTGTCTGACAGCAAGTTAACAAGTATTTCTATTTCAGTTCATGCTGCTGGCAATTTATTGTCTCAGTATGTCCCCTTGTCTTTAATAACTTGATGTCTAAAAAGGTTTTCTTTTTCTATCCCATGTGTTAAACTCTGGCAAACTGTTTGACCACAGGAAACTTTTAAAACAACATCAGGACATTCAAAGGCCAACATAGAGTGGAGAGAAAAACTTTTAGAAACTCAATCAAGGATTGCAAATTACAGAAAGAGTAAAGACAGAAAAATGCATTCCTAGTCCCAATATGTGAAAAAAAGACCATCATGTGAATCAAAACAGTATCTCCAATCTGAAGACCCTGATCTCTTGCTATTCAGGTAAGAGATCTGAGGCCAGAAAGAACCATTCTAATTACCTCATCCAATCCCCTACATAGCAGTCCTGCAAACTGCTGTCAAGATTACTGGCTACCTAATTTAAAAGATAGCCAGTTTCCATTTACAGGAAGGAAACTCCTCCCTATCGATTTGTACCACTGATAATGTAACTGTAAAAAGAAATAAAAATAAAACCTGCATGTTATTCCTAATTCATGACTGTCTGACTGACTCTATTCTGATGCCTTTGGCAAGTTCTCCAGTAAGATGGAACAAAAATCATGAACACACCTGTCCCAGCCATAGCAACAGGTTTATTATAAAAATGTGGCATAATGAAAACTTCCATTCATACTCCTCTAGATATTGGTGATTAATACTAAACGAGACCTCAGCACTCACCCAGGCACACAGCCAGTAACAGCAGCCATCCTTCTCAGGCTTGTGACACTAAAATCTCTGTACTGCACTTTGAAAAAACTGTTTTGAATATTTGTCTTCAAGGGAAGAAGGAGGAAAACTCAAGACTGATCAAAGGTACTGCATGCTCTTTGGTCTTCTCCAGTCCACTCAAAGCAAACTGGTTTCAGTTCCTCAGGGACTTTTACTGCATAAACCTGAACAATGTAATAAGTACCTAAATGCCTACACAATTTACCAAAGATAGTGTTCTTTTATCATACTACTACTATAGAAATAGACAGATTGATTTGAGTTTTAAATCTATAAAAGGCTCTTTTTATATGCCTTTGTGATCAAGCTCATTTCCATATGGAAATAAATGTTCTGAGCACAGAAACATAAGATAATAAGTTAGAGCCCTTCTGAAAATCTGGCTGTGGCATGCAATTACACCTCTCATACATAAACTACATCATGCTGTTCAACCACTCACTGGTAGACTAAGTATAGACACTAAGAGCTAACCCCAAGTCAGAACACCAGGACAGAATTTGCCTTTATGCACTCCACGTAACCCCAGTAGTTTTATAATCTTCCAGCTTTATACAAGGCTGCAAGATCTTTCACAGATGCTGGTAACTAATCCAATGAAAAGAACAGGCATGTCAGAAGATAGCTGTGAGAGGACACTGGCATCACTGCATATTCTTCTACACTGAAAAGCAAATTAGCAGAGACACAGAGAGAGATATGAAGAAGAAGGAACCATGTGAATCACAACTGGGAGGCAAAAAAAGGGAACAGCTGTATTCAGAGAGAAACTAGAAACTAGCACTCATGCACCACTTCAGAAAAGCACTGTGCTGTGTGGGGAAAAAAAAGGATATTGGAAGAGGAAAAGGCTGGATTCACACATTTATTCCCATCTTTGGCACTGATACACTTTTCTCTCCAGATCTGATCCCACTGCCCTGTGCCACAGCATACCCACCAAGGCGTGAATTTCCAAATTCAGGCAACAAGTGCTAAGGTATTCAATTGCTCAGGGGGAAAACAAACAAGCAAATAAAAACCACGCAGGTCTTTAATGCTTTAATGCTCTCTGAGATGGTGTGAGGATTAATTAACTAATGCCTGTAAAACATTTAGAGATTCCCAGATAAAATGCTGTAGACATCAGAAAAAAAATTTAAATAAAATGTCATGTAATCAGTGACTCTGTTCTGGGGAAAAGAACAAAGAAACAGAAGGTTGACTAAAAATACAGATAAAAAGTGGACAATCAAAAAAAGTCTTAGCTCATCTAAAAAAACTTAAGACATTCTCCCCAGCTTTTGAAGTCAAAGTTCAGTGAAAATTAGAGGAATAAGAATTGTTTAGGAAATAGACCTTATTTGCCATCATGGCACACAAACAAGACAAAAGCAGGAAAAGATGACAGCAGCACCAGCTGCCCACCACTCTCACCCCCGCCCCTTCCACACCACCCGCACGCACACGCACACATAGATTGCCATCTTTCACCCGATTAATCCTCTCCCAGGACAGATTAACGCTTATCTGCTCAATATCCATCTGCTTTGTGATTTCAGGAGATTGTAACCAATCCCAAGGCCTTATCAGCGCCTCTCCCCTCACAGGCAGATGGGAAAAGATGGAAATCATCGTGTTCTATTAGTGATGGCAGTGACAACAGGCTAACACAGCTGCCCCTTTCCCTTGTTTCCTCATTCAGGCTCCACAGCACAGAAAGATTGCAGTGTGGCAACACAGGAAAGCCACCTTCTCCCTCTGCTTGCTATTCACCTGAATTAATGAGTTGAGAGGGGACAGCAACTGCTAAATGCTCCTTTAAAAATAATTTTAATACAGAAGTGTTGCTGTTTCTGCCCCAGCTATAAGATCAGACTGGATTAGGGAGACAGAAAGCAGAAAGGAAAGCCTTAAACTATTAAGATTTAGGCATTTCAGACATCTGTGGACGTGCAGCACAGAAACCAGCAAACAGAACTGCTACAGCAGAATGCTATTCTCTCATCACCCACTCCTGGATGGGAGACTGAGACGGTCAATAATGGACTTCATTCGTTTTGTGATCCCACAGGAGACAACACAGATCTGTCCTCTGGATATCCCTACCCACAGGTCACTTTCTCCAGCTCTTCAGGGGTGCGTCCACCATATAATTCAAAGCAATTACAAACTAAGTGGAAAAATAAGACAACATCAAGTTGCAGAGAGAGTTTATTTGCAAAAGAAACATGACTTCAACTGGACACCTAAATGGAGCTATGGCCTTTACATTCACACAAATGAAAGAAATTGATTTCTGTCCATCCACGTTCCTCATCCTTTTGTGTTCAGTCACTAGAAAGAGTACAGTAATGATTTCATTTGCAGAAATCTAAAGGGGGGAAGTGAAGGGAAAGAAATGTTTTTAAAGGAACACAATCCTATAAAAAAATCTCACTGCTGTTTAAAAATATCTTACCCAGTATTTCTTGAAGTAATACCCCAGCCTCCTATAACCAAAAGATGTAAGACAAGTGTGAGGGTGAAAGAAAATATTCTCATTTTTTCCCAAGTTAGTTTCCCTTCACTGTTAGAGGGTCCTATGAATTCTCCTGGTAGTGGATATTCTTTTCATGTTTCTCCTTATTCATGGGAGTCACACAAGTACCTTAAACTAGAATTCCATTAAAATGCTTCGGCAAGAAAAAACCATTCTAGAATGAATAAGGTGATTTTAAGAATCTAAGTAAAATTGCACAACCTGATTATATTTTGAATACTGAATACTTGCACCAAATTGCCCAGAATACCCAGACAAACCTATGATTCTTAACATGCAAACATAACAAGCAAATTCATACTGGAATACTGTTTGGCTGCCCACTGGCAACTCATTAACAGAAATATCTATAATCCCAGAGCACATACACAGCAACACTTAAAACTTAGATAAATATATTCTTAGTCAGTGAACAAAAATCTCACATCCAGTAGGATGTGTCAGCCTGAAGTCATACCTGGCACCTCCTCCTGGAAACAGGACAAGTTTTCTAATTGGAATGAGAAGTGGTGAAGCAAATCACTGAAGAGACAAAGCATATATTTATATAGGAACTATCTGAGCAAATCCCAAAGCATTTTCCAAAAGGTGAGTATTGAAATGTAGTGTCTTTTATAGGGAATTGTAATAGCTCTTTACTAAAATGGGGTAATAGCACAAAACTGCTTTATAAAGAGAGAAAAATGTGATTTCCCAATCTGAAATTCTGCCCAGAAAACTAGGTCTAAAATATCTTCTTTCATTAAATGAATCAGTGGGCTCTTTAATAATTGCATTTGGGTGAGACTCAGCTCCAGGTACACAAAAACTCAGTGGTAAATGTGCTATTTAAAAAAAAAAACCAAAACAACAAAATGAAACAAAAAGAACACAACAGATAGTGTACATAAAGCAGACAGGCACTGTCTGAAGAAGCAAAAGAGAACATAAGAATCTATTAGGCTGTTTCTAAAAATGTCTTCGATACATACAGAAAAGTACTTTTCCTGAAAGGTCACCTGCATTCTGCATCCAAACAGCAAAGCCCTCAAAATACAGGAAACATTATGTTTTTAACAATGTAGAAAGTCACAGTCCAGCAGCTCAATGATCCATTAACTCCCTTGTGACAGTCCTTTGTTCCAGTACCTTATGAACTGAGACAACGGTTGGCTCAAACAGTATAAGAGAGTATGAGACTGATCTTACGTTGTTCTAATAAATATGGACTCCTCTCTGCAATTACTGGGGTAATAAGAGTGCCTTACAGTCTTTAGTGTAACTATGCTCATAATAAACTGTCATGGTTTCAGCCAGGTGGGGCCTAAATTTGGGTTTTAAAGTTTGGACTAGGCCTGAAAATTGTCAGGTGAC
>JAWWEV010000167.1:16625833-16662282 GCA_035583235.1 Hafferia zeledoni
TTAGCTGGTTGGGGGGGAAGAACCCTTTTTCACTCTGTCTCGGACAGTTGGCGTTTTGCCAGCTCAACCCAAGACATAAACATGAAATAATATTTTCTTGTTCTTTTACAGATGAGGAACGACATCTTTGAGTCAGCTGAATCTCACTGCTTCCCATGGGTGACAGATATTTTAGTGTCTTTGAAGGTCTGAAATTTTGCGAGTAAGAGGAAAATGGGGGAAAAATCACAAAATTAATCTGCTGGAGACAAGGGAGTACACATTCCATCCACTGGCACAGCTCTTACCTACTTCCTACCACCCAGTGCAGCCTGAGAATTAAGTACATACTGTATCTCCCTCTCCATAACCATAGATCCAAGAAGCAAAAGGATGACCACTAAGGAAATGAAAAGTAATTTCAAACACCTCTCTGGAATACTGTATTGTGGTTAATCTTTTTCAGAAGCACGAGTAATGAAAGAAGGATTCCTATGAACTCTAATCTCAGGGTAGCTTTACCTTGCATGACATGTATAAAGGGAGGAAGAGGGAGGTATAAATTATTCCACTTGCACATTGTCTGTGTGTGTGGAAGAACTTAACCCTAATGGTAATTCTGTGAAAGAATCTAGATCCCTTGTATGAATAAGAAGCTGTGGGCTGGGATTGTCTGGACTTAGAAAAAACACTTTGGTCTTGCTCTCCTGTGAGTGCTGACCAGTGTCTGTTCCAAAATAAAAAGGTGCAGCTCCTTCAAACATCATCCTAAAAAATAAAGTACAGCTCTAATGGGAGAGATGAGCCTTTGTATTCCTGCCTAACATCTTCCCTCTGTCACGGAGAGAGAAGACACAGTCTCACGGTGGGGCACTGCTGCTCTCAGAGGCACAGGTATATATTATGAATGACTGATTTAAGGAGTCACAGCAGAGGACATCCTCTACAACATAATCACTAGGTAACCTTCCTCACTATCAACTAACATTTCCCTTGTTTCCCACTTCAAAGCTTGTAAAACAACCACAAACATTGAGTAAACAAACTAATACTTTTTAAAAACAGCCTTGAAAAGGCTTTGATTGGATAGAATGCAACAGAAATTATTAGGCTTTAACTCCTGCCAAGTATTTTTAAATTATTCTTAAAAAATAATGGAGTTGAAAGGTAGAAACCATTCATCTAGAGGTCAGTTTTCTAGGCTATGATGCTCAGTGCTAGCCAGCATATCCCATTCCTTCAAGGAACTGTGCCAGCCCTTCCCTACTCCAAAATATAGTTTCTGGTGTAGCTTTGGCCATGCTCGTTTCAGGCACTTGCAGGTCATGATCAAGTTATGTCATGTTATGATCAGTTTATGTCAGGTTGACAAGTAAATATCCTGACTGTTTTTTCTTACAATTTGCTGGTTAAAAAGTTTACTGAAATTTTTTTTAACTCTACAATCAAGCTTTAGTTATGAAGAATTTTCAGTATGTTAGCTCTATATAGGCAAAAAGTTCCTTTAACATCATCTGCCCAGGTTTGGGTTTGTGTTTCTTTTTAGTTAGTGTGCAATTTTCAGAAAAATGGTTGATGGATATTCTTACCCTACCTTGCAGGAAACAGTTCCACAGTTCTGTCAACAGTCTCACTAAGAGCCACATTACATAATTTAACATGGTCCCTTTCTAACATTGCCTTGCCTTTCTGTTTGATTCACATGGGAAGACCTGCCAGATATGGATTTACATTGTTCCAATGTGGTATGAGAAAGCAGACAGTGTTTTGGATTACACCATATCTAGAAAATAATGCTGTGGTGAAAGCTATTTCATAACCCTCAGTGAGCTATTTCCACTTGCTTCTCACACTTTATGTTCTCCTTGCCCTGCTAATTGACTGTGCTCAGGCAATGCTCATATAGCGTAATAAGGCTTGCACACTGAAGCTCCTGATTATGACTTTTAGTATTTGCACGACTCATCTGGATAAAGAACTTCAAACCTCTTCTGGCACTTCAGACTCAATGAAGAACATTGTAAAGACAGTGGTCAGTGCTGTAAGAAAGCAGAGGTTTGAGTTACAATCATACTTGCCTTCTTTTTTTTCCCTCTACCCATATCTTTAGTCACCAAAATTGATAATTATTCCTCAGTTGTATCTTATTCAAGCCATGCAATAACTCCTGCCTGTCTATCTGTCAAATACCTGATGTCTGGCAATAGTTAATCTATGGCTTCATGTTAAACCTCTGCTTATTCTGCATTTTTTATCTCCTTTCCTTACTCCTGTTCTTCCATTACATCCATAGCACAGCTTGTTAACAGTACAGCTTGTTATGACACACTTGGTTCTTCACCATTTTCTGTTCTCTTATAAGCATCTCAAAACCTAACCAGCCTAGCAAAGACTTCTAACTTCAGTTAGAACACAGAGGTTGCTTAAGTACGTTTTTTGCTCCAGCTCATATCTTCAGTCTGTCATCATCTCACATTCAACCTGCCACCTCTTTACACAGCTAATAACATCACATAACATCACTGTTCTCTTACTCTCATTTACAATTCATAAACATGCAAGATGAACAGTCTGGTGCATTACAGGTATTTGTCAAGTCTTTCTGGTCACAAGAGTGTCCCGATTACAGAATCTACAAACTGTGCACCTGTCAAAACTCTACAGCCATCAGATTAAGACTTTCTCTTGTTTTTCAAGAAGCAAGAAAGATTTTTCAGATGACAAGCTTTACGTAATTATATTGTAAGTCAACATATTTTAGGTATTTTCCTCTATTACATATTACACTGAGCATTATTTGCTGGTTTTGTCTACTGGGATCCCTCCTCTTGCTGATTTCACACTGGTATTTGGCACAGAAATCGAGCTACAGGCATTGGTCCATATCTCCTACTCTCTCCGAGAACGGTTTGTGCTTTTCCATCTGCTCGTCTGACTGGATGGATGTCTAGGAATAGTAATGGTTCTGACTCCATTGCCCAAATCCTGCATACTCTAAGATTTTACTGAGGAGAAATGATGCCATTTTTCACTATTTGTTTCGCAAGGAGTTACGTCAAGGTTAGGGTCAAAAATGGCAAGGTAGCAGCTGGCTAGTCCCTTCAGGAGTTTGGCTGTAATGTTTCCTTCCTCTTCTCAGAAAGTGCTGCATGTAGATTTTCACTTCAACAGGGGAGGACCTGATAATCCCCTGGTGGGCGATACCATCTGTCTGCTCAGGAACACATCCTTACATCAGAGACACGCAGAATGGTATGATGCACAGTGAGCTCTGAGCTCCACAGTGCCCTCCCCACTGGGCATCCACCCCATGAGGACGGTCATGCTTATAGTCACCACCTTATCTGCTGGTAGTAAAATAATTTGAGTCTGTTCCTGTTCACTGAAATCAATGTGGTGGTAGTGATCTGCACCAACTGAAGCATGGGCTAGAGTGATGCAGAACTAGGCCAGAAACAGCAAGTCCTTAAGGGTCTTTTTGAAGAACTGCCATTCTAATATAGTTCATGAAGTGAGGAGCTGGAGCTTGGAAGAGAAGCCTGAAAAAGAGGTGATGGCAAGGAAGGGTAAAGGAGGTTAACATGCCACAATGACAGCTATTAAATCTTACTTTCCCAATGGATGTTTCCAAGTGTATGTTTAATTGATATTCTTACATGCCTCTGGCTACAGCACTTACTGCTTTATTCCATTAGGACTCCTGGTTTACAGCATTACTTTATCTGGAAAGATGTAACAGGTAAAATTCAGAAATAATGGAATAAATCACTCCTGCCCTTCTACCTTTCCTCCTGTGTACACGTGACAACATAGTTCTTGTTTTTCTCTTGCAGTCAGTACATTGCAAGTCACCCTTAGCACATTTGCAGTAACTTGTGGACAGGAGAAATAAACTTTCCTTGCCACGCAGCACAGAGATAGAACGTTGTTTAGCTCACCCATAGGGAAAAGGAATCGATAAATATATTACAACCAAAATATTCACAAAGCTCCAATCACCAGAACTTCTGAAGTATAAACTGCAGGCAAGTTTGCACCAATAAAGGCTTTTTACATAGTGGCAAAAAAGCTGTTTGACAAGGCCAAATGAGAGTCAAATCTGCACTACTGGAGTCTCTTTGCCTTCACGGGCAAGCGAACGTTTGCTCAAAGAGCTGACACTGCTACCCAAATAGCTACTTTGGTTACTCTTCGCTGCCATGAGGTTTATGAGGGAGATCAGGCTGGCAGGACCCCAGTAAGCTTCTGTTTTTTCAATAGCAACAGGAGAGAGAACACAGTCCGACTGTAAGGAGTAACAGTATCCAGTAGCCTTTCCAACTTCTTCATAGAGGAGTCCAAATCAAGGCTTTTTCTGACAACAATATTAATAAATGAAAAAATAGCAAAAGCTTCTAACTTTTATGACTTCTAATTCAAGGCAGATATGAGTAGCTTTCCAGCCCTTCTAAGATATGCAACCTTAATTCTACATTTGTTGTTTTCCTATTTGTTACTGATTTTAATGTTTTAAAAGCAACTACTCATACATACAACTGTACAGCTACAATGGATGTGCCTAAAAAAAACCCCAAAGCAGTATTTGGGATTTAACTGCATCACCTTGAGATACACGAGTCACTGAGTCCCCTCTTGATGAGACTCACACCCACTGTCCCACTGAAGGAAGTTCCAACAGCGCGCTAGTTGTTTCAACAAAAAAATAAATACCACATTTCTGCAAAAGTGGGAGGTTCACAGTCCAGTGGTTAGTACACATCTGCTTAGGCTTCAAAGTATAGCATTTTTCCTTCTACCTACTGAATTCCCAGAGGATTGATATTCTTATCAGTACTACAGGAGGAGACTGAAATATGGTATCCATCAATCAGCAGATGGGGTCAACAGGACTGCAAGGTCAGAAAAAAGTACCAATCTGTCTTACTGTTAGAAGCAGGAAATTAAACATGCACACTGTAATACTACATGTATCCATAAGACTTAACAACAAAATTGCTTTATTCAACATAAAAAAAAGGTTTTGTCTACTATGACCTCTGCAAGTTCTACATCTTCAACCATTTTTCTTCTTAGGCAGGTCTTTGGGGGAGGTTGGAGTGTTGGGGCAAGTTCTCATGCTGCCTTAATGCTGACTCATATAGATTTTAGAGGAAGAATTACAGTGTTGCTGCAACAAAGCTGCAATCCTAGCAGTCCCAAAGTATCTTTATGATGTGAAAAAACCACCATGTACATAAAATCCTTTTATCAGCTGGTAACAAATACTACCACGTTTTTCTTATTTAAATATGCAAAGACATCCGCTATAAAGCAATTAACTATCAGTCCAAAGTTACTCCTCTCTTGCTTTTCTCTCCAGTGAAATTACCACATATGAAGCAGACATATCAACAGTGTTTGTAATTATGCAGCTCTAAATACATACACAGCTGAGGACCAAACTCTGAAGATGCTTTGCACTATCAAACCTTATCTGAACGTACAGGAGTTGCAAGCAAATGGGCTTCTGCATCTCACAGGACAGCATTATGAATAAACAAAACTTTCACACACTGCTCCGAAAAGGAGTTGTTTGTTTGCTTGCTTATCTATTCATCTTTTGGACAAATACTGTTATTCAATGCTTCTATTTTTAATTTTTTTTTTTTCAAATAATAAAGAGAAATTTACTATAATATTCCTTCTTGAAACAATGTCTTCTAATTACACACACAACATATGGGTGGAAAAGACAAATGGAGAGGATGGAAGAGATGCAATAACTTTTCCCACTGCTAAGGTCATGGCAACCTTGAATGCTACCCTAAGGAAAGAACTGGCATCCCTTCCTTCAAGAGCTTACACATATCAGAAGGGTCTATTTGCAGTTAACTTTCTGAAAGCCTGCAGTCACCCAACACTAGAGCATACTACTTGAGCAACAAAAGCAACATGCACAAGAGAAAGGAACAGAGTAAAGGAGAGGCAACATGACAAACAAACATACAACCAACATATTCTCAAAATGTGTTCAGTAGCAAAGGACTTCACTGCTTCCAGCTCTAAGCCTGGAAAGCCCCAGCCTCTGCTACTATGATCTGTGCTGCGTTGTCTGCCTGTACAAAAATGAAGCCAGGGCTTGATGCTACAGACCCACAGAAACCAAGTGCTACTGTGTAAAGTAGCTTTGCAATGCATCTATCCTGCTCAAAGCCAACTCTGCTCCCTGCACCTTGAGCATCAGAAGGGATTTAATATCCCTGCAATGGCCCACGAAAAATGAACAATACAATGTGCACAGTGGGCATAATCCTTGACTCTTGTTGACGCCACACAGAAATCCATTCTGTCTTCCTCTAATCCTTGCGCACAGCCGAAGCTTGCATGATGAAGCTGAAAGGACAGGAGCTATTTATAGCCTTTAATTTCACCCTGCATCAGTGGATTTTCAGGCAAAAGAAACAGAGCTTTTAGCTTGTTTCCCTTTTTAACCTGTTCAGCACTTACAGCTTGGAGAAGTCAAAATGGTTTTATTTCAGAGTCATTTACTGGTTTCAAGGAAATAAATATCCAAAAAATAGGTCAAAACGCTAACGGTTCGAAGGCATGATTTCCTCACCGGACAGGAGCAATGCAGGGTTTCCCAATGCTGCCCCTACAGCTCTGCAGATGTAGTGTAACAAGGGGATACGCAAAGCAATATAGATCACCATGGCTTCAAGGGCGAACAGGAGGGTGTACCTATGCCCTTCTTGGTCCTCAATTCCCATTTCCTGGTTCGTTACCCGGTTTTCTCCTTTCAGTCAGTGTTTCTCTCGTGCTCCACTGGCACACTTTTTACCGTGGTCACGCCATTAGGGCAGATGAGTTTCATGCAGGTACACAAAGCAGGCAGGGGCTGCCGGCAGGAGATAACAGACCTCCAGGGAGACGGGAGCCTCTTAAGCCCCTAATCCACAAGGCATGCAACACCAGCCTTTTGCAAGCAGACCTGACAGAACAACTCGGAACGGCTAAGACCTTTCACAAAGTTCACACTTCTTGTCTGCATTTTTACAAGCTTATTGCCTATTCAGTGTTCTTCGCGTTACTTTTGTTTCCTGTGATTTGACATTCAAAATCCAGGATGTGATCTATTTTGCTTTGTCAGGCATGAGTGAATCAGACACAAGGAATAATTTTTTTTCTTCCCATGTGCAGAGAAATATATTTTTGAACATACTTCTGCTAAAAGCCATTGGAGAACAAGGATTTGTCTTTTCTTTGCCTACAGACACCCATTCCCATACAACTGAATAGCCTAATGTGCACTGTAAAGCACATGCAAAAAGTAACATTAAAAAGCAGAACCAAATTCTAATAAACATTAATGAGAACATTCTTAATTTGAAACTTGTCAGCAAAAAACTAAAACAAATGCCAGGCAGAAAATTAAAAAAATAAGAAATTGAGCTATTAAAATCACATGCTTAAACTGATTAACATGTTGCTGATTTAGCCATGTAAGTTAATACTTCTATAATTAAGTAGCATATCTCTCCCGATGATCACTCTACATAGCCATTGCTGTCTGGCTACTTCCATGCAATTGATCTGGAAGCAGTGCTAGCACAGGGTGACTGATAACCATATGAGGTTGAGGAGCAGGCTTTGACTTGTCTAAAAGCACAATGACATTCAAATGGTCTACCTGTACTATTTACATAGTGGACGAAAATCCCAAACTAGTACTGTGCTAATCCACAGGGTGAAAAATAAAACTCATTAACAGAAACCAAATCATGAGGTAAACCCAAGTAGCAAAAATCCTTTTAGCAGAAGGCCAGCAGCACAACATCACATTGAGTGATATGCAGAATGCTATAAAATACCAGAGGTGGAAGATGGGTGTGCAGTAAAATAATTGTATGTCTGCATTTCAGCTTTTCAGCTACAACACCAAACCTGTGCTTTGTCTAAATCAAAACAAAACCTGGAGATTAGTCTTTGGGACCTCACATCCTATACTGTGTTTTCCTTTTCCTTTTTCCTTCTTCCTGCCAAAAGCATGGAAGTTAATTCTAATGTCTAAAAAACACCAAAACATCCCTTCTTTCCTTCCTTTGTACTTCCCCTCTCCTTGATATGCTCTTAATTTCATAAGAGCCTCAGCGGAGGATAAACTTTAATTTTAAAACTAAACTTACTACCTTAAATGACTGATGGGATAAATTTCTACAGCTCCACCAATGTCCACAAAATATTACCAATTTGTATCAAAGTATGTTATCTCATTTTTTCCTCCATTTGGTAACTTTTTAGTCAAATTTCTCTTACTGAGGACTGCAAATTCACCCTTATTTCCTTCTCAAACGTTAATATTCACACTGGGTTAGGATTTCTTACGTCAGTTTAAGAAAATTAAGCAACCTATGGCAATTGCCCTTCAAGAAAACCTGAGACCTTACTCCTTTAGGAACGTAAAGATCCCATATGAAGTCAAACCCTTCTTCCAATTAAACTGGTAAAAAAGGAGAGTTATTCAGAGGGGTTCCGCAGATATGCCACAGGGGCCATGAGCTCAGATTTAACTTCCAGAGAGCGACATGCACAACATACATTTCCTGAATAGCAGCATTTGAGGAAGCATTGATCAGATTAAACTATTGGACTGCAAATAAGAGAGGATTTTGAAGGCAGATATATGCATATATATATATATATATATATATAAAACTATATAAAAATGTTAATCTTTACAGTGACAGTACTGTTCTATCTTCATTGGACAGCATTTTCCCAGCAAATAGCAATGCACCTCAGTGCAGCTGTTAGGATGTTAGCTTGGAATACAGTTTATGTGAAATATCTTGTAGCTTCCTCCTCCACCCCACCCAAATGTAATTCCAACACATCCCTCACCACCTGGCCCTCAAGTAGAGCATCAGTTTATACAATGAATAAACAAAACAAGGAGTCCCATGAATCCATGGAAGAAAATTTGTTCTAACACAGAAGAAAGCGCAGAGGAACGAACCTGTTCGGGGAGGAGGGGAAAGCAAGATCAGTAGACATACACAGATTCCAAGACCAGACTTGCAAAAATAAATAAAAACCAATTTTATATTACCATCTTGTCTGACTTTGTTGGATCTCTTCTTTGAAAGAGCCAATACAATTTAGATAAAGGATTAGGCTTTAATAAATAATTTTCCCTGTACTCATCTACCTGCTCCATTAATCTAGCCTTTTCTCTCCTGCCAGCTCTTCTAAGAGGACATAATCTCCTAGTTGTGACATCAGTGTTTGCTGCTGCAGGAAATGGTTGGCAATACCACTAATACAGGATTATGGCAAGCCTGTGGCCATGTGTGCCAAGGCAAGCACACAGATGTGGGGAATGATCTTGTGCTGCATCATAATGCTTACTTCTATTCAAGTTCACCACTGGAATAACAGATCACATAGGGCTGTGGAGCAGCTCTGCAGGGAGACAGTGCCATCCTGCAGGACTAGCCATCCCAGCAGCACTGATTCCACACAGGCAGCTGAAATCCTGCATGGTTCCTATGTTCAATCTTTAAGAGAAGCAAGTCTGGGAAGCTGGGCTGGCTGTCCTTGTGGCAAGGCCTCATGAAGGTCTGTTCCAAGTCTCTGCCTGGCTTCATCATTATCCTTATTTTCCCATCCAATATCTGCATACCTGAAAATAGATGGATTCTATGAAAGTCATTCCTTCCCTATTTATTCAACAGACTCTGTCATACTGATACATTTACAGAACAAGACATCGAGGGGGAACAGATAAGAGTAGTTTTCTGAGAACAAGACCTGCTGAGTTCAATATCCAAAGCTGAACAGTTTAGCCTGGCAGATCTAGCCTGAAAATTTTGCATATACCCAGGGTAAACCTCAGCAACATCCAGAATTTCTTCATCACACAAATATAAGTGAAACTCTGCCAGCATAACCCTTCCAAGTGTACTGCATTTCTGACAGGAGCACAGCATCTACATCTGAAAGAGAAGCCATCTGAATTTAAACCTTTCTGCCGAGTAAAAAACAATACAAATATGGGAAACAAATTTCACTGTGGGGTCTCAGAAACAGGAAAAATATATTCCAATTTTAGAAGTATAAACAGTGTGCCATATATGCACTGGAAACTACTCCTGAAACTAAAATGGTCTTTCAAAAATCATCCACAGGTCAACCTTGAATACATGCAGTTCAGTTATTGTCACTACAGTTCTCTCTCTGCTTTCAGCAGAATATTTTTTAAAATTATTTTAGGCATGCATAAGGCATAACAAGAATCATCCCCAAAGAAATTTTGTGCTTTTGTCCACAGCCCTTCAAGGAATATTCTCCTTGCCAGGTATTCATTTATACAGTTGATTATGAATGAGTAATGACAGTAACACAAGACACTTTTGGGACACTATGAACCAAATCTTCATTACGTGGGGAAACACAAGCAGGCAAAATGAAGAGCAAATTCCCGCACACTCCGCAGTTCAGAATGGCTGCACAATCTATGCTCCAAGATGCTGTTTTTCTCTGGTACTGTAAACCCTTCCACACTATGAATAATTAAAAGCTGCTAGATTACATGGTATATCACATTAATGACCAGAAAACAGGCATTTATATCATCTGCCCACTTCTCACTTTTATTACCTATAGCATTGCTGACCCCAGTCTCCTCCTGAGTGTTATTCCCACTGAACCTTCTCTCTACAGCTTGGATGTAAGAGAAGCAATGGCACATAGCCTAAAACAGAAGTCATCAGCAATGCCAGCAGTGTTTTCCATTTAGGAACTGCAGCAATCCCACCTTTTAACTGCCCCTATCCCAATAATTGGAGACTCTGGAAAGTCTCTTCCACAATAGCATGCTCCTTGGCACAGACCAAGCACAGGAAAACTTAAATCCCAGAGATAACAGTTTGTGGAAGTGAGGTAAGAACAGAAGCTTGAGACCAACATTCATTGCAACTTGTCTTCTTTTCTGAAGATACTCTCTGAAGAACAGCATTAGTCCTCACAGATTTGCCAGGAAAGCGAGGAGGAAAAACAAAGTGCAGAGACTTTCAGTGGTAGGACATATCTGAACTTAGATTTGCTGTGGAGTAGTATGTGTCATATACCTAGTAAAGGACCCAGATTAGTCAGTTAAGTCCTTGATTAGTTTGTGTAGTATCCAAGTATAATGCCAGTAAGAAAGGAATATGTTATCAAAAGAAAAATTAGCAAGACAAGTAGCTTAAAAACTATTTATGGGAAATAGCATTTCTTTTCTGAAAAATTATTTTTTTCTTGTTTCTATTGCATGCCAACCATTCCTTGAAGGCCCTTTCCCCGTTTTCTCAGACTATATAACTAGAAAAAAGGCAAAAAATATCACAGAACATAATTTCAACTATTTACAGCCTAGCCAATCATATGAAAAACACATGTGTATCCAGTGCATCTGCCACCATCCTGCAGGCAAAAGAAAAAAACAGAAAGGATCCAGGATATGCAAAAAGATTTCCAGAATTTGAGTTGCAGTGATGCATTTGCAACGCAGCATCGTGGCTACAAGCAGCCCTGTAGGGGCACAAGCAGATGGCTTGATATTATTCTCCAGACCTTGAACTGCCAAGTGATAATAGGGCTGTAAATCACTGCCATAAAAAAATTAGAGACTGGATGTGTAAATATCTGGGTTTATTTCTCTATCAAAATGTGCATGGTATATCTATATTGCTACCCATTATATAAATATTTTCTTTTTCAAGAAGCTCTACATCTAATGTTTTGGCTTCACAACTGGCCAGCCTCCAGTAATCCAGAGAAGTATCACTTGATTGCTGACATTAGTCAGAAATATAAGCCACATCTCAGAAGGAAGAGACTGGAGATGAATTCAAATCCGCTAAATGTTGAATGACATACTTCAGATCACCTTAGCTCTCAAACTATCATGATCCTATCAGATATCCCCCCATGAAATACAGCAGAAGAAATGTTACTTTCTCTGTACTCCTTGAAACAATGAAATCTCTTCTTAACCCCTAAAATCTTCACTGCTTATACAAGTCTAGTCTGTAACTAACTCCAGACTCTCACCACTGCCAAGCAGCACTTTGCCAGTTTATCTTTGCCCACTCTGAAAATCACTGCAGTCAGTAAAATACTGTCTGTTGAGAGCAATGGCTGTGGGTCAGGATTTGTGGATTCCAGAGAAGCTGTACCCAAGCTCTTACCTGGTATTTTGCTTAATTTCCCTCCTAAATTAATTCAGATCACTGAATCTGAGACATTTTAGATAATGTTGATGTTGAATAGGGGGGGGCATGGGGTGGCAGCACTGAATAATTACACTTAAGTGTCCTATTGAAAGACAAATTGTTTAATCTCTATCTTGTTATAAAACAGAGAATAGAATGCAAAAGGATTTATTTCAATAGGTGCTGCTAGTAATATTGCTCATTTGAAAATTTGAAACTGCAGAAATTATTTTTTTCCAGTAGGTTATGGACCAAAAGTTATCCTAGTGGAAATTCCAATATATGGAACAACACTGAACCTAAAAAGAGAACTTGATCACAAACTGAACAAACCTTTTGAAGTGACAAAGGGAGAGAACACACTACTTCTGCACAGCTAGAAAGACGACAATATTATTTAACACATGAAAAATGAGACCCAAATTCAGAGTTTCTATAACTGGTGACGTCCCAAAGATATATTAGATTTTCTTTTTATTCTCATTTCCTTGCCAAGAGGTACAAATGTCACCTTCACTTCCTTCTCCATCTACACAAGGTCAGGGAGCTTTACACCCTTCTTCCTGGGATGACTGCAAAACATGCCTGTTCAGCACACTGCCACGGAGACTATTGATCTCTACAGTTGTACCAAAGTCAATGACAGCACTCTAGAAAAGAGTTAGTTGGTGAAGACTCCTCAACTAGAGGAACATAGGCAGGAAAAACATCTTAAAGTGTGAGTTTCAAGAATCATTCCTTAAAAGAATTTTGAGAAGAAACAAGTAAAACAAAAAATGCGTACTATTTTAGTGGTGACCAAATTCAAAGGAAAGAGACTAGCAAACAGTTCAGTCAACATTCAGCTTGCCTCCAGGATAGCCCAACAAGATGTGAATGTCTATATTTCAGGATGGTTATTGTAACATGCTTTAAGCATGAGTCCCTCAAAAATGGCCTGAATTCCTTCAAAGAACAGAGAATGCTAATTGTGTAAAGACAAACGATAAGCTTCTAATAGCCAGTACTGAAATGTGTTTCTTAATCACTCCTTAATAGCAAATTGGTTTTTGGAAATCTAATAACTTAAAATCACCAAGATTTTCAACACTAGCATTCAGTGAAAGATGTTGGAAGATATTCTTTGCTATTAAATCTATAAATAGACTCAAAATTTAGCCTAGTTTTTAATTCTCACTGATATGCCAAACAAGACCATTAAAGTGTTTTTGCAGATGGAACAGTTTTCTTAACAACTAGCTTAAACATCCAAATCTCCAATCAGTTCATAGCTGCTTCATTAGCACATTCAGCTTAGGGGTTAGGAACAATTGCTTATGTGAATTTTACCTAGCTTAGTCCTTGTTTTTTTCAGAAGAGTTAACAATTCAATATTAATCTAAATTGAATGCATTTTTCCTGTTGCAATATAAATCCAATGTAAAGATGAAGAGATCCTTAGAGGTACGAGTCACTGACATTTAGAATCACCAGCACCATCTATCACTGAAATCAGTGTAAGCATGAATCTGGTGGAATTATTTCATGAACCAGTACGCGAACGGATGGATAAATCTCCTCAATAACACCTTCAGGGTCTCCCTAACAATACAGCACCCTGATTTTCAGTTTAGGAAACAAAGGGAACAGGCAAAATTTAAGAGCTATAGGGAAGCATAAATTCAAGTTAGGAGGAGAAGCTAAATTTGGGGTTTTCTTATTGTCACAACAAAAAGCTCAGACTTGACTTACTCCTTGTGTTCTTGCATGGATGATACCGTGATATAGCCAAGTGTAGCATGTTGCTCTTGGAATTGGGCCTACCCAATTGCATTAAAATTGTGATTCAAAACATTAAATATTGGACTTAAAACATACAGTGACTACAGAAGCACTGTCAAAACTAAACCCAGAGGCTTTATCATTCTACTAATGAGAGCAGAAGAGCAATAGTGGCTCTGTGTCAGACACAAACGTGACATTTCTTGAGAGCGAAGAAGGGGATTAGCAGATACATCCGTGCTTGCCTGAGCAGCCTAACAGGCACAGGCATAGAGACACAAACCCATCCCTGTGCCAGCAGGCACTGCTCTGTCTTCCTGTGGAAGCTACACCCACTTATGCTGATTTGCTCTGTAGATACTTTTAGGCCCAGATCAACCTGTGCAAAACCATAGAACCATAAAATGCAGTGGAGCAGTGCCAGTTTGCAGCACAGGAGACTCTGAATCTTGCTGTACCTTTGACTGAAGGGCTTTATGAGGGAGGGAATTCCTTTTCTTTCAGCTTATTTAAATGACCTGCAGTTACTATGGTTACTCTTAAGGCATTTGAAATCTGACTGCATGATGCAATTGGTGAAATGACAAGGCACAAAAATTGATGTTCCTGTGAAACAGGCTGCTCACCCAGCACAGAAAACCCAAGACTGTAAATAGCTGATGGTGAGGATCTCATATTTAGCCCAATGGCTCCACCTCAAACACTTTCAGTGCTATCAAATTAGCATTTCCGCTGTAGCTTTCTTGGTGACAGCGGGCACAAGTGCTTTTGTTTCAACAAAGCTCCCTGTGTTAAGTTCACTCTACTGAGGCTTTAAGACAATAGAGAAATGCCATTCAAAGAGCAGGAAACAATGAGCTATTATCTCTCTCATTTATCTGGCCTATCCATTCGACAGGGAGCAAGAAAATCTTGTTGCTTTAACAAATTATGTCATAAACTGCAAAAGAGGCTGAAAACACTCTCCTTTCTCATCCTCCTGCGGCTGCATTAGCTGAGCGTTAAGGACGCTTTCTCTGAGCGTTTGTGATTGCCCATTTCCATTCATATGCTTTATCAAAATACTGCAACCAGCATTGTAACAAAAGTCATGTAAAGCTGTAATGAGTTAATGAATAAAACACAGAAATACAGAAGCAGCCACTCATCTCTCTCCAGCATATTGCAGAAATATTCAGCCTAATAAAACCCATTATTTTAATAATTTTGAAAGCATTGGTATAACTTTTTTTTTCCACATTCATTTTAATTCACTAACCCGCCCTAGGCTGACTACTCAATAGCTTACAATTTCTTCTTCATCCTTAGCCTGGTACCATGTGTGACAACAAAACAAGGAAAAGGGTGGAGGAAGAAGGAAATGTTTGTTAAATAAAATCGAAATGATGGATTCAGGTAGGTGTTTTCCATTATTGAAAGGAACCAAAGTGTTCCAAACTACAAGAATCCAATACTGATTTAAATAAACACAAACTAAATGCAAAACAGGACAGTCCTGCTTCTTTAATTCAGCAACTAAGAAACACATTGAGGATGCCTGTGTTTTGCCCTATAGTAGAGGCTGACATGACGATGCCTCCAGTAAGGCATGGAATTGCCATTTCAGGCCCTGATCCTACATCACAACATCCTATATCATGTCACTGAGAGCTGGGCCACAGACTTCACAGGTCTAAGGATCAAGCCTCTAGGTCTCAGCACAGTTGCCCCATACAAGAGAAGAAATACCAACTCAAGGTTTCTGGCAGCAAGTGACACAAAGTTCATGGTTCAAGGCTGTTCACTTGGCCTTCTCAAGCTTCCACTTTTGATATTGCCTCAAAAGCTCTGTCATGTTACTGCTTGCAAATAAATCTGCAATCAATAGGATGCCCACTGTCCCCTCAAATATAAACCAAAATTTTAGAACCAAACCAAAGATCTTTGAATGAAGTCTCAAAAGAGACAGGACTTGATGTTAAGTTGCATGTAAATAAAAATGTCACCTCTAGGACTCAGCAGCTGCACTCCAAAAAACAGGTGATCCCTTCTGACTCATCATCTCCAGTCCTTATCTCATCAAACACCTTTTTAATCTGATGCTTTCAGCTTTAGCAGCTGTTTTTTGCTAAACCCACTTTAGTTACCCCCTCTAAAATTATGTACTTATGTCAGCACTGTTTTAGAGCTTTGTTTTAAAAACTCCTTCTAGAGCACTGCACTTGCAGGACTAAAATCACCTATTCCATTTTCATAGCACCTACATCAGCTGCAGAAGCAGGGCCAGAATGCACAGACAGAAGCTCTACCAGTCTCTGCAGTGCCAAGAAATATTTGTACTATTTGGTTTTGTCAAATATGTACAGCTGCTTGAAATGAAAAGTGAAATGCCATCTAGCCAAGACTTTGGACTGCAGATTTAGGATGTCACAACATATTGAACTAGGCAGCAAAGCACCAACCATGTCTGTGGGAGAAGACCTGGGTTTTGTAACATGGCAAGAATATTACAAACGCTGTGTCGACGAGGATGTGGACTTTACAAACCCCAATGCTCCTATTATTGATATTTTACACAGGGTCTATAAGGACACAGACTCTAATGTCCCTTATATTGATACCTCAGTGGTGTAATAAAAAGTGCATCACAAACATTGTCTTCCCTATAGTTTTCCCATAGTCATTCCCTATCCAGGTTTCTTCTTCCCATAATCCCCTAGGGTTGCTTTCCCACCATTTCTTCCCATTGGTTAAAGTTCTGTAACCTTATTGATTCTTATCCCTGGTCACTGATTGGTTGTTATCCTTGTTCTATCATTGGTTGTTGTAACATTCCACCCCTTCACCCTACTGGTCCATTTTCGATCCCTTATTTGCATGCTCCCTGACCAATAGGAAGCCCGGTACTGCCCACCCTTCCAGAACCTTCCCTGCCTAAGATTATATAAATGAGGCATTGCAATAAACTTTGTTTCTTCTGCCACCAAACCTCCTGGTCTCCGGTTGTCCTCCCTTCACAGCTGCAGCGCATCAGGGGCTCAGGCGGGCTTGGTGTGGAGGGAGCCTTTCCCAGCTCTGGGGAGAAATCCTCAGAGCTATTTCATCCACCAACACATGTTCTTAAACACAACTCCCACTCCGAATGATTACCAAGGCCCCAAACCCTTTGAATGTATAATGTAGGGATTTTTACCTCTGTATATGCAGGTCATGTAAAAACAGGAAGAAGGGCTAAGTGAAGGGACCCTCAACACCTCTTCAAGCTTTTGGATAGCATGGTGTATTTTTAATCAGCAGCAGGAGCACGGGTACCCTGGATGTACAGCATCTGTTTGTGTTTCATCATGCAGAAGATGGCTGGCTAGGCTACAGAATAAGCAGCAGGAATCCTTGCTTTGCCAGTCCAGTCTTACCTTACAGAAAAGGAGATGAGGAACTCTCTTCATTGCCTGTGCTCTTCATGTTACTGCAACTAAAGATTGCACTCAGCACTTCACAGCCCGAGTGATTCTACTCTGAAGGGCAGCTGGACAAATGACAGTCCAGCAAGATAAAGAAATGTTCGGGGAAATCATCATAGAATGAAACCCTGTTTCTAATAAATAAATAAATAAATAAATAAATAGATAGTAGATTAAACAACTGTTACGTCACACTAACTGCCTCACCGCTGTGATTCTCTGCATTTGTATGTCCTCTGGATTGTAAGAACTGAAGTAATTCTTTGGTGTGAAAACAGCAACTGTACATCCCAGAGGACATGGCAAACCACCATCATAAACAGAGCAAGTATCTTTGATCACACAAGTTTTAGCTACAGCATAATCACTCGTGCATTCTATTCTAGTCTCTAAGTCTTGCCATCCAGTCCCACTGGCTCTTCCTCAAAATTGTTATGTTACAGCAACAAGAAAAAAAACAGGAGTGAGGGGAGGGAACACAACAGAAAAATTCCCATTAAAATATACTGTGGAAGGCCATTTCAGTATCTAACAAACAGCAGAAAATTAAGTGTTGATTTAGAGGAGATATTTCCAAAGCATTAGAGTCAAAATTTCCAGCTCCTCTAAAAAATTTGAGAGCTAAAGATGCTGCATTTGCAACCCAGAGCAGCAATGTTGATGCTACACTTTACACACCTTCTATATTTCCTTCACAGCAGTTTTCTGGCTAGGGCTCCAGGAAGCAATGGAAAGGCCACAGCAGTTGCTGAACAAAACTGAACCTATACATAATGTGGTGCTGGAAATTAAATGATTAATCAGCCATCAAGTAGAATGCTTCAGAGGGGTTTGTACCAGTGAACCTGAATACTAATGCTGCCAAACGCTACATATTCTGTTCTTTTACATATGTATACAGTTCTCAATCTGTAAGAAGAGTGGATAATCTATCATATCAGATACATTTCTGATGAAATATTTTTTAAAAAACCCAATTGTACACCACTGGAGTCTCCAGAAGGGGAAAATAGAATAGCTCTGTATTCCATTTTCTTCTTTCCTATAAGTTTAAGTTCTAGATTAGCAAGATCATTTCACTGACACTACTTCAAAAAAAAGGACCTTAGTGTGTCTGCAAATTCTCTCACTTCATGGAGTTATGTCAACAGAGAACATTTTACTATTATTCTCAAGACAAGAGAGAAAGGATGCAGACCCACTAAAAGGCAGGGCATAGATATAGCAGGGAAATGGCCTACAAGCCTCATCCCAATTGTGATAATTTGCTTCTAGTTCAATATCTCAATTAATTAATGAGCATCTCATGAAGCTGGGAGATAACATGAAAACAAGGTATTGCACCTGCTTCCATGCTAAAACATCTAACACTCCTAGATGTCAGTAGAAACATAATAGTATCTGAATTTAGAGCATTCTACTGTAGCAGTTGTGGAAAGGCAGTGAAACTCAAGGTTCTTTTCACACCTTTCTTAGAAAGCCTTACAGTTAACCAAAATCCCTCTGGACCAATACAAGCAATAGGACAAGAGGAAATGGCCTCAAGTTGTGCCAGGGGAGGTCTAGCTTTTGATATTAGAAAAAATTTCTTCACTGAAAAGATTATCAAGCACTGGAACAAGCTGAGCAGGGAACTGGTTGAGTCACCATCCCTGGAGACATCTAAAAGATGTCTAGATGTATTACATTAGGGACATGGTTTAGTGGTGGACTTGGCAGTGCTGGGCTAATGCTTGGACTCGATAATCTTAGAGGTCTTTTACAACTTAAATGAGTCTATGATTCTATATGTCACAGATATGGGTTATAACAGACATATATGTGCACAATATATATGTAACAGATATCCATTAACTTATCTATAATTACATGAGTTCCCTAATATTACACCACAGGTGCAGAAATTACTATGCACACAGGACCAAAGACTTAATGAAAACACAATAATGATGAATGAGAATCAGAATATCACTTTTTAACATTTTCCTCTGATCCAGAATAAAAGGAATGAAACTATTTCTCCACATCCCTGTGCAGACACACAGAGACACTTTTCCTTGCCTGTTGGTAATACAGAGATGTCTTAAGAGGGGCCCTTCAGTACCCTGACAGCTTTGACAGTCACTGTCATTACAGCTTATCAAAAAGAGGACAAAGCATGATACCAGTATGTTAAAATTGCTTCCCCACTTCTGCCCTTTCCTTGACATTTCTTATCATTTGCTGCCTACACTCCTTTACATTGTAGGATTATCACTGACATAGATCATTTCAGAGTAAAATTTATAACAAATTAAAGACTTTGCTTTCTTCTGTCATCTATTAATTCAGAGAGCCACAAGTTTCATGAACGCACAAAATTCGCTAAAGGTCACATTCACTGTCCAAAGAAGTCAAACTTTATTTCCAATGAATTAAAATCTGATGAGTTCACTACCTGCTGTAAATCTCAAAAAGCTTTTGGGCATTAAGTTCCACCAAAATTTTATTTGATAAAGAAGATTTAGTAAAAAGAAAAGGTCCACTTTCTAGTCCATGTGTGATACTAAAGCCAGTCTAGAATACAGATGCTTTAGTGATGAACATTTGCTTGTTAAAACAATTGTACTGGGATGCAGAAATCTGGATTTCAACTTACAGCTGTGTCACAGAATCCTTCAGCAAGTCTGAGATGGCATTTAATCCCTTTGTGATCAACATATTCAGTGAAGTTTATTATTCTTTTCTTTATAATATTCATTATGCACTTACTGAATCTATCAAAATAGTACTTGAATCACATTTCAATCCCCACGGTGCCACTGTAGTATTGAGTTCTGACACCAACTCTTCACCATGGGAAGCCAGCTGGCAAAGGAGGCTGTGGCTAAAAAATGCACCTGCAAGTATCTTTCTACAAATCCAATTAAAAACTGGCTGCCCTGTCAGTAAGTAAGGGATATGCTCAGGTCTGCTGAACAATTCCCTCATACAATTCAATTGACAGGGTAAAATTCAGCACACCATGTACCCAGTGTAATTCACCAAGTGCTACTAGAATGGCAGCTCTGTAAGACCTGAAGGCCTGGAGTCTGTCATGCAACACACCAGTCCCCAGGTGACAAAACCACAAACCAACAGCAGTAAGAAAAACACAATTTCAACCAGCCATCCAAAAAGCATTGTTTCCTCCCTGACATATCACAGTGCAGAAGATGAGAGCATGAGAAGACATTAGCTCTCCAAAACTACCATAAAGACAAAACAAAGAGAATGCTTTGATTATGTATGAGCTTGGTTCCACCAACAAGAGTTGCATTAATGAAATGCGTTTGATATTTACATAGACACTGCACTAATTTCCAGAGGGACAGGTCTTTTCCAGGGATGTTAAGCAGCAGGCTGATCGCACAACAAGCAGGACCGTAAGAAAAGGAAATTATAAAGTCAGTTTTCCTGTGGGTTTGTGTGACAGTTGGTTTCCAGTGAGGTGTGAACTTGAACTTAAAATTTTTATGAGGTTACAATTTTCACAACTGAGCTTTTTCACTTATAGCTCTAGAGCCTAATAAAGATTATACCTGTAATGCTGTTTTCTCAGGAGAACACTTAGGACACCTCCCATCCTACACTGTGAAGGCTGTTGCCTTTCTTGTCAAATTTGGATTAAATTAGCACATAGATCCATAGCTGGAATGGCAAAAAGATGGAAGACAAGGATGATTAAACTTTTCATAATCATATAGGCCTTGATCCCTCATGAATCTAGTAAGATGCCATGAAACAGCACTTTAAGCCCAGTAATCTTAACCCTTCTCATAAAGCCTCCAAAGTTCTCAAAGCTGGTTCAATAAATAGAGATATTCAAAGTAAAAGTGGAAAATAACCAGCAGTGAGAGGTGATGGGAGAGACTTCTACGTAAGTGCAGAATAAGCGCTTTGCACTATTTCTGCATCAGCACATTAACCTTTCTCTCTCTGCCCTCCACTTCCCTTTAGTTACTCACCATGAAATAAGTCTTTTAATTGCTATGTAACTAAAGCCCTCTTTCTGGCAGATTGACTGAGAAGGCCAAGCTGGTGTCTGGGGACTACAGACCCTTTGGTGACAGTTTTAATTCTGGTCAGAGCAGAGAAGTCAATAAATCATTCTCGCAGAAGTTGTTACTGACCCTGAGCAAGCCCTGGGAGGAGAGATGCAATCTCTGTTCACTAGGAAATAAAGTCTGGTTCTGTTTTGAAATTTGTTGGGTTTTTTTTTTTTTTTTTTTTTTTTTTTTTCAATTTTCAGATACAAAACAAAGAAGTTAAAAAATAAAGAAAAAAGTAAAAAAGAGATAGTTCAAGAAAGTCAGGAAGTGCAAAACCCAGTTTTGAAAAGTGGAAAACATTTTATAAAGTTCTATTGCTTGACGGACCTAGTTCTGACTCACCTAGAGCAGAGTTGCATTGCCAGTATTTCAGGATACTGTCCCAAACCCCAAGAAGGGAATAACATACGACCAGTCTTCTTGTGTTGTCCTCATCTGTTTTGTTTTTTCCTCACAATATATGAGCTCCATTGGTCAAGTTAAGATTTTCTGCTTCCAGATTTAGACAATTTTCTTTTGTTTAGATGGACTGAAAATATTTTTAGGTAATCAGGTATGTCACCGTTATTTAATGTAAGGCATCTTCTCAGAAAGTGCAAATAAATACTAATTATTCACATGATTTTCCTCCTCTCCACAATTCTCTTTGTGGTCTTTGGTGACAGCAGCTGTTATACCTCCATTCTGTTTATGTCCACATTCACACTGTGAAACTTCATCAACCTCTGCGAGATTTACTTCTAACTGATGGAACATGTAACTTTCCAACTTTATTTTCTATTTTTAAAGATGTTTTAAAGTGATGTATTTCAGCAAAATGGGGAATTTATTTGGGATTCCCCGGACATCAGAAAAGCAGGAAATAAAGGATTAATGACCACACAATTTTAAGCAAACCCTGGGGGGAATTTAACCCAGTGCTTTGAACACCACCAGTTAACACTAACTTTTTTTGAATTTCAGATGCTTAAAATGGTAATGTGAGCATTGTTTAATACACACAAATTACACAAATCTGAAATTAATGCTCTTCCTTCAGGTGGAAACAACTAATGACTAGCCTGAAAACTTTGAACACCTTTCAAGACAGCATTATTCCACAAGCAGCAGCTGGCAACTGCCTTCTACAGGCAGTTCTGCCTTCCTGGGCATATGCAATATACCTGTATAAAATGCAATAGGTCAGGACATCTGTACAATTAAGTTGCATGCATTTTAATTTCTGAGCATGGATAAAGCACAATTTTAATCAACAGGTTAGGTATACAAGTTTCCAATGCCAAGCAAATTAGTGTCAAGATGTGATCATCGTAATACCATAATGATAAGATTCCTTCAGAAATACCAGTAAGTAGGTAAACATTTTGTCACTAATGTGTTCTGACATCATTTCATACTCACACATCATTTATTTTACATGGTTGTGTCTGACCTTCCCTTTGACCAACATGAATTTTATCACTAGTTTTGCTGGAAACAGGAATAAATCCTTTAGGAACAAAGATCGAAAACAACTTTTGTATGATATAAAAGGAAAAAGTAAGTGAGGAGAATTCTCAGCAAAAAAAGAGCTAGCTACAAAGGACAAATGCAGCAGCTATCAGCAGTTACTGCTGTAACCCTACATTGTTTTACTTGAACAAAAAAAATGAATTCTGTGCTGCACTTGGCATATCTAAAAAAAATTACAATGGCCTGTCCAAGTCATAGTAGAGGTAAAGAAAACAAACACTGCACATACATGCTTTATTATCGCTTCACTTCATCATCGACTGGAACACAAGAAAATCAATAAGAATCCTATAAGAACACATCCACCATAATAAACTTTGTGGCTTACATATATCAAATCTTAACAAGTGTGCTTGCATGCTTAGTGGAGAAAATCATTTCATAAAACAATCCCAGGAGAGAATTGAAAACATGTCCAAGGAGGGGACAAAACAGAATGATGTATCCAGAGCATAAGAACTCATCATCAATATACTGGACTTGACAGGCCAATGTTTCTATGCATTATTCTAAGTGTTAGATAACTTCATACCTCCAACGAGCTTCAAAGAGCATTTTGGTTATGTGGAATCAGTGGCTAGTACTCTATTTATGTCCCTCTAATCCATTTGATGCCCAACAGACACAACCCATGTTAAGCAGAAATGACTACCTGTTAGGGTCTTGATTCCTCCTCTGTAAGGAAAGGGAACATAGTGCATCACCGTTCCTGCTTCAAGAGTTGCATTGGGAAATGCAGCTCCCTGGAGTTGAAAATTTTTCGTAAAACCTCCACCTAATTTTACAGTCATTATAGTTTCCACTCATTCACATAGGATATGCAAAGAGCTTGGGTCCTCTTACACAATTCAAGTTCAAGAAATACATGGAATAAAACCTAGACTTTGACGCAATGGTTTTCAGTTATTCTGATCTGCCGGACTAGCAATAGTTTGCTCATTGCCCTGTACAACAGGAATTTCAATTTACCAAATTTACCAATTTACTAATCCTTTTAATCAAAAGGTTTTATCTGTTATTTGAAGGTATATTTTTGACAGTGTTTTTTCTTGTTAAAGTCTAGTATTCTGGCCCAGATATAGCTTCTACTGATCTTCAGTATGCAAGCCAAGATATTAAAAAACAACTGCATCAATATCAAAACAATATTACCCCAGGAAAGTTAAAAACCTATTCCTGTAACTACTAGACTATTGAGTAGGAGAGAGTAGAAAAGATGTATCTTGTATGCGATTTTAAAATTTGTTTTCCTGTCTTCTTTTCCATTCTCCAGCTCATTTGTTTGGCATGGCCAGCTATGCCATTTTCTTTGGCAGTGTGTATCCCTTCCTACACATCAGAAAATCATTTAGTAAAAATTAGTACCAGTATAACTGAGACAGAAGACTTTTCAGCAAGAAAGACATAATGCAGAAAAACAAAGAACAAACAGTAGGTCTGAGGACCGCCTTGGTATTATGGCTTATGTACTGTTCTAAGAGATCTAGCTTAAAGGAGAAAAAATTCTAAGTGTAAAAAAATAAACTGCCCTTTACTACCACATTGTTTTCCTAATCAGTTAAAACACAAATTCAAAGCGAGAGCACCCCTTGAATGTCCACCTATTCCAATTTCCTTGATCTTGGATACTGCCTGTTACTCCAGATTGCTTTTACAACATCCTTTTATTGAGCTTTCTTTACATTGCTGTCCCATAAGGCCAGAGAGACTTCTCAAATCAATTCTCAGTGCACCTGAATCAATTCCGAAGCTCATCATGTTAAGGGAGCAACCTTTTTGAGACTAGAGCCAGTCATATGAGTTTCTAACACATTGCATTAAATTTCTTCTGTAATTCAGTGTCAGCCTTTAAACCTAGCGCAGACAGTAGACATAACATATACTTGTAAAAAGAGAGAGTAGAGTATAAATTTGGATTAGAGGTATTATAGCGCACATTTGACACAATAGTTCCCTTCTACTGTGAAAATAACAATGGAATAGTTCCATTTCTCAACAAGATTCTGATACTTGGGCATAATTCCTCATAAAGCACAAGCTTATGAATTAGTTTTATATCACAGAAATGGGACTTGAACCTTTGATAATAATATTTAACAATAAAGAACAAATGCCATTGGTTTCTTGGACTGAGGGCAAGATTCCAAAGGATTCACCAGCGTACCCAAGAAGATGACTTTATTCTGTCACTTAAAGAGGGCAAATGACAAACAATGCATTAACAAGAAAGGTCTAAGGAAACTCACCAAGTGTGGCATCTCTGGGAACATCTCCTAGGATCTGTACTGGGCATATTCACAACTCATTTAGGAACTCTGTTTTCCAAGGAACAACCTAGCAGATGCTATTAGTCCCACTTTCACTACTCTCATCTCCCCAGTAACAAGAACAAATTATGATGATTTAGTTTGCTCTTAAAACACACTACTTCCAGAGGGTCTGCTCTGTGGACACTTGCTCCTGAATATGCTATTATTCATTCTCTACTTTTCTCAACAAAGCCATATTTATGCCACATTTACTATAATACTCTCAGAGGATGAGAAAATGTATCATTCATCTCTTTCCTACAACACCTAATTTTAAGACCCAGCAGTACTTTTCCTGCTTATCAACAACACAAAAGTGTCCTTCTTATATCCAATTAAGAACATACTCCAAAGTCATGAAGAGAAACTTTAATTACACAGCAGCTTTAAAAGATCTCTCTATACAGATTTAATATTCTTAAATGTGCTGCTCATTAATAATTTAATGCGGGCAAACCAGCACATTTTTATTACTTTCATGTTATTTACAAAATAAATTGAAGGTCCATAAACATAGCAAATGACTCCTGGTTTTTGCTCAAATTTTGAATACCATTTTTAAGTCACATGCCTCAAAACAGTATTTAATTAAAAACACTTAGGCACAGAAGAGGACTTTACAAAAGAAGAAAAAACAAGGTATTGCATTTGTCTATTCCTATTTTTCACAGTTCATTTAAGTTCAAGTAGCATAGTTCCCTCTGTTCAAGAGCTCCAAATTCTTTCTCCACTAATAAATAAACAAGCAGTTCTCAAATCTTTCAGCTTTTTTATGTTAGATGAATGTGTTTAGTTATATACCTGGATTTTGTGTGTGTGCATTTAAATATACAAATATGTACACATATACTTATGCTTTTATCTACATGAGAGAGAGAAATAGGGAACAAGGTACATGGATAAAGACTTCTTATTTCCTTCTTACACATTTCTAGCACCAGGCCCAAATGCAATGAAAACTGATGTTCTAAAATACAAATATCAGTGTAAAGTTGATGCCTGCATAACAGAGCAGATGCAGAAGAGAACTGTGACCAGAAGGGAGCCATTTTCTTCTCAGTTTCCAACCCCCAAAAAAGGTTTTGCTTCTTGTTGGAGGTGACACCAAAATCCCCAGTAACCTTTGGGGGACTCTTACTCATGTTTTTTTGAAAGGTGCTGTCCGTGGCAGGTCAGTCTGACCAAAGGATTCTGCTTTGGAATAAAAACAAAAGGAGACTTTCCTGGTTCTTCCTATTCAATAGCTCAGCTGCAGTCACATTGTAGTGATTTCTAATCCCATCTCAGCACAATACCAAAACAGTGAGAGAGAAGCCAGATACTCAGACGAGCTTTACAGGCAAGAATCTGGTGCTGTACAAAATGTGTCTTAAAATGGATCTTTGAATCCATTTTCAACTAATGCATCATTTTAATGGTAAGAGAGACTACTACTTCAAACACAACAAAGCATAAAAATGTGCTTCTAGTCAAATATAAGGGTACATTGTTCCATCTTCACCCATCACTACTTCCTAACCTTCATGATTCCATGAAGAGATATATCACTAACAGTCTATGCTTTCTACTTCAAAAACTCAGTCTATAAGCAGCCAGAGAGGCTACATTTTATAATTTATCTGCCCTGAGATGTTGTAATGATGTTTATTTTCATACTTTGTTTTACACAAAAGTAATTACTACCTTCTGGAAAGCTTCACACTTCACTTAGCTCTCAGTATATTAAGTCCCTTGAAGTAGGTTTATATGGACAGGAAAACTCATGATTCTCTCCATACAGGAGAGTAGTTACATTGGTTTGTCAAGTGCCTCCCTAACACCCTAAGGTTGTTTTCTAAGTTCAAGTGGGGAGGCAATCAATTTCTGCAGGTTAAAAGGATACATTCCTCTTAAGGCAGCTTATACTGACACCAGTCATTGGCTATGGCTTTCTCCTTTCTCTGTGTTAGTGAAGTCCAGACCCAAACAGGGTAAGATAACTGCAATGAAAGTGCAGATAATGGAGGATAATATATTGGAGCTAAGAGAGTTTGACAGCCCATGCAGACAAGGAAAGAAATTAAGAGGACATTCCTGGCCAGAAGTGACACAAATACAGGGAAGAACAAGAACATCCATTTCTTCCACCTTTCCCTTAACCAAGCAGCTATTCAGCAAAACAGGCAGCCACATTACAATCTTTTTATTACTGGTAGTAACCTAAGTATTTGAACAAATCTTATGGCAAATTCTAGTTGACATGAAAGATCTTACTTCCAGAAACAGTTTTAGCTCCCCCTTCTCCACCCTGTTTCTTCTATTTTTGCAGCGAAAAAAGAAGGGATGACAAAAGAGTATGTCCAGAAAAGTACATGGAGTGCTGTTGGCTTGCCCTTCAAGTGGTCTGTGTCATGACACCACAAGTACAAGGAGACACAAACAGCAGGAAAACAGTGGCTAAGAAGGTAAAGTGAGGAAGAAGAGTCATATTTCTCATCCCAAGCATGCAGCACTAATTCCGTTTAATAGATGGTGTCTGGCTTAACCTCAAAACTCCTACCCTCCTTCCAAATTATGCCACATCCACTTCTCTGAATCTATTTCAATATTTAGAAATACATTCATTTAAACTCATGCAGTCGCTCAAACGTTTCTGCAGGCACTAAAATGTCAAGCAGTGTCACCATACACAGTATTGCAGTTACATTGATTTAGCAAAACAGGAAAGTCACCAATGCAGAATATTACAGGACCCTCTAATTTTATCTTTTATTTTAGAGTTCCCAGAATACATCCTAGAATGAAGTCCTACAAATTTTATCCATGTTCAATATTCATTACACACAAAGTCCTGAAGAAATCATGCTTAAGCACCACACATGCCAAGCATCCAGAATCAAGCCCAGGAGGATACACAAAGACAGCAACTTCCTCTTTTTCCCCACACAGTTACAATCTCAGGTGTTTCAAAAGCAGCAACCACAGCATGGAAAGGTATCTTTTTGTATGCAAAGAAAGTATACAGAAAGATGAAAATATGCAATCCCAATCGACCATAACCACAGATTTCCAGAATTATTTCTGAACATTTTAGCCAGCAAACACATCATTCAAAGCAATGCAGGCATAACAATTCCACTGAAGGCAAGCCATGCAGTGCAATCCTTGCTGTGGTCTTATAAGAACACGGAAATCCAGTAGCCTGGATGGGGTTCTGGACATAACAGGGCCCTCCCACAACCAAATGGGACCACATCATTCAGGACTAATTTTAGGAGAAGTTGCATACACCAGAGTAGGGGGTGTGGAGGAGATGACTAAAAATACACACCATAAAACTTAACTTTCCTTTATACAAGGGCATTTTACTTACAGTGCCATTAGTGATTTACAAAAAGATTTTATAAATCCCATGTCTATAGAAGCCTATGTTCCAGGTTCAATAAGGTAATAATACTTCTTGGGAACATTAAATTTACTATAGCTATTTTAAGAAGTAAAGAAACCTTAGAAAGAAAGACTACAGAACAGAACCTCACCATGATTCAAAATATAATACCCCCTCAATGCTGCTTGGCACAGCTGCAGACACTTATATTCCAGTAGAAATAAAAAAGTTAGCACTTCACCAAGTGTCTAAAAGCTCTTTACAAATTCAATGCTGCATATGCAATAAGCATTTCAATTGTCACCCATGACAGAAATGTTGTTATATATGAAGCAGAAACTGACAGCTATTTAATAACATTTGACATTATATAACAATGTGTTTTGGTTTGTTTGTTTAGGAAAGGTTTGACAGAAATTTGGTCACAACTAGCAAACCAGAACTAAAGGGTTTGAGCTAAAAAATCCACTGGAGGCTTTTGCCCACTGACACCCATATACTGTGGGCTTTCATCGTGAAACAATGCATCAAAAACTTTCAAATAAGAAATAAATTTAGAAGAAGGAACGTAGGAAGGAAAAGCAGTTAAGTATTGAGATAACCTGAAGCCCAGATACTCACTTAAGGGAGACATTTATGTACCACATTGCTAAATCTATGGGAGACAGCCAAACACAAGCTAGACACAGGTCAGCAGTGTTAGTAATAGCAGTGGTAACAACACCACTTATTCTTGGAGTTCCAAAAGACCAACTAAGAAGTGCTTACAGTGTGCTTATAGTGCTAGGCACTCCGCACACACAGAAACTAGTTGGGATCACTCCAAATCTAAAAGAAGACAGTAAGCCCGACAGAGGAGAGGCTGAAGATCCGTACAATGAGCACAGCAAGGGCTTGTATCATCTGGACAGCCGGAGGAACGCATGGCAGGGGGCATGTGTGGTTTGTTTACTTCGAAGAGCACACCTTACCACAAAGCCAAGGGAAAGGAGGAACCTGGAATAAAGTGATGCACTGTGAGGAGAGTGAAAACACACACAGGATTGAGGAAGAGAAGCTGAGACACAGTTTGAGCACATCACTGGTGCGAACAGGGCAGCAACGCCTGGGCCAGGAGCACAGGCTGCCCTGCGAGGCTCCAGCACTTGCTGTGCCGCCTCTGCAGCTGCTGGTACCAGCTGGTGTCTGTGTCTGGTTGCTCCCTGAAGTTGTTTCCTCAGGCCCCAGAGCCAGGTTGTGAGCAAAGGAAGCACAACCATGGTGCTAGTGCTTCCTACATAGCCACATCTTGGGACTGCAATTCCCACAAAGAGATGGGCGAAGACGATCCAGTTGAGCCTGTTTGACTCAGCCTTGAGTCTCTCATCTGATTCCAGTCACTCCATTCCCAAAAGCTGGTACAACTTGAAGGCTATAAATCATGGAAGATATCTGCTTGGAAAGGCTATTCTGTGTATATTTAAAATCTAACGATATAAAAAAACCCAAAACACAAAAAAATCTGGATATTCAGAGCTTGTCTAACAGTGAATAAAGAAATCATAAAAATAAATTAGAAATGTAAGAAAATACATGCACCACCTATGGAGAGGAATTATTTACTGTGGTAAATGCCAGTATGAATGAAAACTACAAGAGAAAAAATGAAGAATGTGGCAATGCAGACCTAGGAAAGAATCAAAACCAGCAGAACAGTCTCCAGAGGAAAAGAATAAAGTTCCAATATTCCAAATTCTTAAAAGTCTCAAATTTCACACAAAGCATAACAACCCTCCAGAGAGAGCATTGTCTGGATAACCTACAGCAGCTTCTCCAACACCTTTTTGCTGATTACAATTTGATTGAAAATAAGCGCATTTCAGAATACACAAATGCATCTGAACACCAGTATTTGCTAAGACCTTAGGTTAATCCCTCTTTAAATAATGCTGTTGAATAACCTCAGAACTTAAAATATCTACATACAGTAAACTAGAGCACTCAGAAATGCAAATACACTTAACAGTGCATATTTCAAAGTTTGGAGCACAACTCTTGAAGAGAAAAAAATGTAGTATTACATTTTTTCACAATTCCACATCAGAAACACACTGGAAGTTTACAATGTCCCTTTAAATGGGCAGATTCACAAAAAGAATTCATGGTATATACCCTATACCTTAGTTCAACACCATTATTTCTTTTATAGCATAGCTTGATTAAATATGTGGAAGATTAAAAAAGAAAGAAAAATAAATCAAGCTCTGTAGTATAAAGGGTGATATTAGGGAATTTTTTTCCTAACATAATGAGATCATACCATTAAGGCTTCACTGCTTGCAACTTACAAGTAATTTTCTTGCTTTATGGGATATTGTCCTTCATTCAAACACACACTCCATTATGCATTATAGATAACATATATAGGGTTCTAAATGGAAGAAATTGCAATAAGCATTTCACACAAGATAATGGAACGGATATATGATATAAGGGAGACTCAGCATGGATGAAGAAATCCGCTTATCAGGCCCTGCACAGTATTCCAGCTATTTTTGTAAAGTTTAAGCATTGTTATCTGGAGAAGGGGGGAAAAAGGGGGGATTCACAGAGAAACAAGGTTATTCATTTTCTTTAGTAAGCCTGTGTGATAAACCCTTACTCACACTTCCCCACACCAATAACTTTCAAAGACTTGCCTTCACTGAGACTGGGCTCTCTTTTGAAGTTTTACTAACAGTAAGGATGATGTAGTTGATGCCATTCCTATGTCATATTGTAAACGTCCAGGACAGAACTGGGAACAGCAGTGTGAAATTTTTAAAGGATACATACAGGCAAAAATATTTTACCACTACAAAATCTACAATCCTATTAGGAATTCCCTTTATTGTCAGCTGTCCTCAACTCCAAATCCAAGTTCTCCTGCTAAGGAATAAATAAAGAAACCTCCTCTCTGGAACAATATATACTATTCAGCTTTTCTCATCATGGGAGACACTTAATCCAAAACATTTTGGATCTCCATTCCCTCCACTGAATTTAATAATATCTGGATCAGGCTTCTGGAATTTAACCTAATCTCTCAGGCTTAGCTGAAACAAGAATCACTAAAATTTAAAGACTCAACCTGCCTTTGTGCATTAGGTATTACTCAAGGGATGTATTCCTGGCAAATTAGGATTTTGGACTGGGTCTCTCTTCCATTACATAGTCATTTCCACTATTATTCCCAGTTCTTCAGTCTTTCAAAGAGGTCTTCAGTTCTGAGACATTTATGGGGATGAAGGGAATCTATAAGCAAAGAACTGAACCCTAAAGGTCTCACCTGTTTCACTTGACCAGAACAACTTCACAAGCAGGCAGTACAACACACAGATGTTCCTACTTTTCACCACACTTTTGTCAGTATCATCCTGGTCACAAAACTCCATAAGAAAATTTCAAAACAATGGCAAAATGTGGCAGATTGCTTAGAAACTAAATTTAGCATATTGCTCTCAAGAGGGCTTCACAACTTACAGAAAAGAGCGTTTCCTAAACATTGACTGCCATTAATACCCAATTTACGACCTGGACTCTGACACACATGCCAAATAGCATGAGATCTTATTTTGTCATCAAGCATCCAAAATACGGGCATATCTTCTACTCAGAACTTGTGTTCACTGAGAAGTTTTGCCACTGATATCAACAGCCCCAGTTTACAAGACTCTTGAATCAGCAGTTGCTCTCCGTGGTTCTTTTTATAAATGTTGTCAAGTATAGACATGTTTTAGAAAATTACTTATGTCAAAAGTGCCTCCCCTCCTCTCCATGTTTGGGTTTCCAACACAGTACATCCCAATAATAAAGAAAAATTAATTAAAAATATAGACGTTTTTAACAATAGACACACATCTATCACTAACTACTCAACCCTCCAAACCTCTTGCCACTTTGGAATCTTCTGTTAAGAATTTGAAATGACAACAAAACTCATAGCATATGGTGGAGCAAATGATCCAGAAAAAATAGCTCCTTCATTAAAAAAGAAATCAGCTCAAAACAAACCGACCAACCAACCAAATCAACCCTTCCAGTGTTTGCTTGATGGCTGTTTTGAGATGCAGTGGCATTGAGGACCCTCAGGTAGCTGGACTGAATTCATGCACATAGTCACAACCATGAGTAACATGGAGAAACAACAAAAACTCTCAAAACATGATTCCAGCTTTGAATTACATACATCTCCATTTATAAACATTGACACAAGCACAGGGAAAGAAGGAAGCTTAGATGCAAAAAGCAAACAAACAAAGAACCTTGAAAAATACAGTGATAATAATAATATACACCAGTACATAATCCTTTTGGAAAAAGAAGATTGTGACTTTCATGAAAAGAAGTCTTTTAAAAGCAAAGAAATTGTCTTAGAACTGCATATGGAAACAAGAATGATCAATTAGCATGACCAGAGAGATGCCATTCAGGTTTTCTGAGCACTTCTGAGCTATGAGGCAACATCACTCTGACTCGCACACTGAGTGGAAGGTGAAGCAACATTTACAACATGGAGCAGGCAAGCCAACAGCAGAATCTGAAAGCCAAAATGCAACTCAGTTTGTGCCAGAAGAATGGCATAAACAGCCTTAGATCTGTCTTTTGCCATAAAAAAAAAAGAAAAAACAAACAACAAAAAAACATGAAAAAACCCCACATTGCAAGCAAAAATACGCAGATTGGGCATCCTCCTTGCCAACACTTAACATCAAACCAACAGGGAATATTGTTTTAATCACACTATCACTCCATCATTTTGGAAGCAAGCACAACTGCAGAAAATGAACTGACTGTATTAAGCAATCCCACGGACACATGGATCTTTTTACCTCTTATTTAAGGATGAGAAATTTGGGGGGCAAGTCAGTTGTTTGCCCTGACTTGAATGCAGTTTCCTGAACAAGTCTTACCAATTTGTGAGCCCTGAGACCCAATGTGAATGCCCTGTTAATGTATAAACTTACAAACACAAAACTTCCCTAAAGAGCCAAGGGGAATGCCACTTAGCCTGAAGAAGACAAACTCTTCTATTTTTTTGTAATAGCTCCAGCACAAATTACCATGGTGGCCTCCTCAGAAAAAACCAGCAAATTCAACATAGCATTGACTGGTAGGAACACAGGGGAAATTACCTGCACAAAAAGACTTATTCCTACAGCTCTATCCTTTTTCTCCACTACAAGGTAAAGCAAAACAACTACAAAGAATTATCCCAGCAGAATCATAGAATGGCCTGGGTTAGAAGGGACCTTAAAGATCATCTAATTCCAAAGCCCTGCTATGGACAGGGACACCTTTCAGTAGACCAGCTTGCTCAGAGCCCCATCCAACCTGGCCTTGACCACTTCCATAGATGGAGCATCTACAACTTCTTTGGGGAATGTGTTCCAGTGCCTCACCACTTGCATAGTGAAGAATTTCTTTCTAATATCTCACCTAAACCTACTCTCTTTCAGTTTGAAGCCATTCCCCCTTAATCTGTCACTACATGCTCTAATAAATAGTATCTCTCCAATTATTACCAATATTGATTGTCAATTATTATTATTACTCCTAACAGGAAAGGAAATAGAAAAACCACCTGAGCAGTGGTACAGGGGAAAAAATTACTACAAAGAGACTGAGTATTTCTGGTGCTGTGCCTGAATTGTGAACAAGCCAGCTTTGGTCATGAAAAAAAGAAATCTTGTCCTATAGATTTGCATCCATCAGGAAAACACTCCCTTGTCAAACAGCCTTCATGAAGTGCTGCAGAACAGCACTACAAAGGATTATTTTATTTCTGAAGAAAGATCACTCTCACTGACATAGCCTTACAAGGCCCCAAAAAGAGCAAATCCAGGATCAAAATTTCTGCTTCCTCATTAGCTGTCCTCACTCATTCTAATGTCTGTACCAACTTCTTGTTTTATATTCTGTTCACTTTACTTTTGCCTTTTTTAAAATATTTTCATTCTCAATCTTTGTTTCTGTCTTAAATGCAGTAAAAAGTAAACCAAAACATTATATATTTAGCATTAATAATTTCAAGTATTTTGTTAAAACCCCTCCATATTTTATAAAAGAAAGTATTTACCAGGCCTTTCAAGGACTGAATAATGCAGGGTGTTAAGTCATCTGTGAAAGGTGTGAAAATTTAAAATTGATTCACTAACATAGCGAGAAAACAAGACAACATCAGATTGCCAAGCCTCTGTGTCTTTACATATTCTGAAATTTCATACATAAATAATTTCTTTGTTTTCCCATCACCCATCACCAGGCACTGAAAGATTAGATATGACATATTCTTGTCCAAGGCACGTCCCCTTAGTTATTACTTACTACCTTAATTACTCAATAAAAACAAAATAAAAATAAGAAAACCAGAATGCTACTATGCACAGTTGAATTAAAAATAAAAGTTTTCTGTGTTTATTGAGGGACGAGGTATTGGCGGGGGGAGGGGTTGAAGCACAAAACCCCCCAAACTACTCCAAAATGTTATTTATAAAAACCAGGAATGCAGCAAAAAAAACATTAGAACAATCCCAAGGAATTGCAACAATTGCAGTGTGAGTCTGCTCACATTATCCAGTAGTATCCTCAGTTCAAAATACCGTATTATCCCTAATTACATGATATTTACTTCCTACAGCTTCCACATCAGCCACCATAACCCACCAATCCAGTTCAGAATAATTTTCAATTGAGACAGCCATCTCATCTTTATAGCATTTCCTGAATAATTCTAGTTTGTAGTTGTCTTTCTGTGTATTTACGTAGTTCACATCAATCTGTAGTCCACTTGCAAGGTCATGCCTTTTGCCCTCTCCTTTTGAGAGGGCTGGGATGTCCTTACTCCACTGTATTGGTTTTGTGTGGCCAGGCTTTGGTAGCGAGAGGACTACAGTGGTGGCTTTTGTGAGGAGCTGTCAGAAGTTTCCCCTACGTCCAACAGAGACAATGGCAGCAGCTCCAAAATGAACCCACTGCTGGCCATGGCCAAGCCCATCAGTGACTGTGGTAGTGCCTCTCTGCTAACTCATTTACGAACAGCAGGCGAAAGGGTGCAATGGCAACTGCAGTGAGAATACGTGACAGGAACAGCCCTGTAGGCACTAGGTCAGTGAAGAAGGGAGAGGGAGGAGGTAGAGAATTCAGAAGTTAAGCTCAGGAACAAGGGAGGGGTGGGGGAAAGGTCTTTTTAAGATCTGTTTTTATTTTCCCATTATCCTACTTGGATCTGATTGCCAATAAATCAAATTATTTTCCCCAAGTCAAGTATATTGTGCCTGTGACAATAACTGGTGAGTGGTATCTCCCTGTCCTTATCTCAACCCTTGAGCCTTTTGTTATATTTTCTCTCCACTGACCAGCCAAGGCAAGGGGAAGATAGAGCAGCTTTGGCCGACACTTGGCATCCAACCAAAATCAACCTGCCACATCAACACCTCTCAAAATATTCAAATCTGATATGCTACCTTAACTCATTTAAGAGAAAAGAGGCACATTACAACAGCTGACCTGCTTGCCAGTGGAACTGCAGTACTATTCATTCCTTCCTTAAGGAAAAAGTGCACATTTGAAACAAATGGATACTGTCTTGGGTTGAGCTGGCAAAACGCCAACTGTCTGAGACAGAGTAAAAAGGGTTCTTCCCCCCCCCCCAACCAGCTAAAGGAGAAAGAAGAGGGAGAGGGAAAAAAAAACCTCAAAACCCAGGTTTATGCTTAAAACTAACTACATGTATTTATACAGAAAAGAGAACATTAAAA
>JAWWEV010000167.1:16662382-16691975 GCA_035583235.1 Hafferia zeledoni
TCACCTGACAATTTTCAGGCCTAGTCCAAACTTTAAAACCCAAATTTAGGCCCCACCTGGCTGAAACCATGACATTCATGTTTCTGGTAGATACTAAGAGATATCTAACAGACAGATTAGATAATGTATCTTTAATAGACTTCAGTTATGGTTGTGACATACACCACAAAGGGATAAAGAATTTTTAGGAAGATTAAAATATTCCCAAATCACATACAGTAAGGGTTATCTGAAATAATACAGCAGATTATTCTTGCCTAAATACCATAAATACTTCCCTGCTCTTTAGATAAACAGCTCTAGGGACATTTTTCAAAACAACACTTTTTAATAGGCTGTATTTGTTTTGAATAGTCAGAATTTAAAAACAGGGATATTTTACAGATAGTGAAATACAACCTCTGTGTTTATTCACAAGCATTGTTTCAAGGATTGCTTTTAAAGAACTCAGTATCTACAGGGAATCATTTAAAAAATACAAGTAAATTTCATTTCTACCAGTTAGACATCAAAATCACCATCCCTACAGCATACATTACAGACCTCAGAGTCTCAATGACTTTCCACAGCCACCTCTAACTGCCGTAAGCAAGCTTTTACACCTAGGTCTGCAACTTCTAAATCCTTCTCTACACCAAATCACAGGTTTTCCTCCATTTTCATTTAATAACAAAGTCTCTAAAGAAACAGAATGTCAAAACAATCCTCCTGCAGTCTCCTAATCATGACAGTGCAGATTATATCATACTTCCCAATCCCACCCTTCAGGGAATTATTTTAATAATAAAGGTATGTTACAGACAATATCTAACTCCTGCACATTTAGTCTTGATGGCAAGACTTGACTAAAGAATAAAAACCTGGCATAGTAGCAAAACACAGCCAAGTCTTCCAGAGCAACACTTGGTCACAGAAAAGTTAGCTTTATTTGTGTGAAATTCTGAAACTCACTTGAAATCAGTTGTACTGGATAAATGCATCATTTTTCAATTTAGTCGCTGAAGTCTGAGTGTATGACTGACAGAAATCTTTCTTAGCATATGAACAGGAAGACACAGCCAGAGCTCCAGTATGCACGTTTCACCAAAGGAATGCACAGATCAGGATGGGACATGGATTCAGGCAGTGGGGGCTGTGTTCCCACATCTCCTACAGTTACTTTGTGTGACGTGGGTCAGATTAGGTGAGATTTACATTTGCTGGTAATCTACTGCAACAGGAATAGACCACTAGACTGAAGTAGTTCATGCCAATCCCTCAATGTCTACACTACGCAGACAATTAAGACATTTTATTTCACTGTAGGTAAGTCAGTTCCCAGAAAGAATTGTCACCAATACAGCTCTCTGCAGTATCAGCTGCTTGTTCTGACCCTCTAAGAGCCCATTAACAGTTGCAAACCAGTGTTAAGTAATACCTCCTTTATGCCTGAGTATTTTAAGATTACTGAAGGAAAAGTGCTAATCAGTCCTGTGGTCACACGTGCATAGCTATGTTTAATATTATTCCATCATCTAAGTGGTGGGTAGGAACAAACGTGAACATTTGTAGGAAGATCATGCATTTTTAAACATGCACACTCTCAAGAAAAATCAACATGGACACATTCAGACCATTTACATACAAGAATTACATCAAAAAGTCAGTTGGCTTTCTACTTCAGAGAAAACCTTCAGCATGAAAAAGCTGTTGCATCCTGTGCATATACAGAGATCCAAACAAAGTCACTCCCAAACAAAATCTTCATGCCAAGCCAAGTGTGTGGTTCAAGAGGTTGATCTTGTAATTGTGGACTTTCAGCAAACTAAAGATAGTGATGCCCAATTTCACAGACCAGTCATGGGGAAATACAAGAAATTTCACAGTTTTTTTTTCTCCAAGCGAGAAGCAACAGGGCAGAGAGAAGTTTGGTGAGCTATTTTTTTTTATCTACTCATGCACATAATGCTGATTTTTTTCCACTGTTGTTTTAAGATGCAGCTAAAAGCAGTACAAAATAAAAAAAACAAATTGTGGATGCAGAAAGCATGTAGCAACTAGGTGACTTCTTTGGGGACATTATGATTGCTGTACTAAATTAAGCCAGTGGTTCAATCTGACAACAGCCAGTCTACCAATCAGACCAAGGAGGTCAAAACATATTCACTATACTGTTCTTGATTCTCCTGTATTTGGCTTTGTCCTGTCATCCATTATTTCAGCATCTGAACACACTCAATCTCTTCTGTACATGCTAGCAATATAAAACTCTTCGAGATTTCAAGAGTGCAACAGATGAAAGTGGTATAAGTGTATTTCATTACACAAGACAGAGGGTCCTGTGGCGATACTGTGAACACTATGGTGGTAGTTTTATCAAAGTCAAAAGTTTTCACAAAACTTCCTAAGAATAGTTATACTAGATTAGTATAATCTCCTCTATGAATCTGTCCACAGCTATTTACACACTTGTACAGAGCCACATACACAACTGAAAACATTTCTTTAGTATTTTGGCAGTCTTTTGGCAACTGCAATTTGCCAGAAAACAGATGTAAGCTGCTCTGTAAACCTTATCCTATAAGAGAGCAACACAGATCTGTCCTATCTGTTCCTGACTGGGGCAGGCCAAAGAATATCTTTTGCAAATGTGGTGAATCACTGGAACTCAACTGTGTAGCCTGTGTGGTGGGGAGAGAAAAGCTCTTGCTGATGAAAAGCACTGGTAAGTACACATTCACATTCCTCAAACACAGCAGATACTCCTGAGATTGAAGGACAAGAAGGCTATAACAAATGAGGGCATTGCTTGGGCCAACATCAAGCTTTCAGCTTGAAGGCTGTTACCCACTCCACCATCCCACGTCAGAGCAGCTGACTGCTTTGCCTGATCCCAGCGCAGACTTCCATCCTTGTAATCGCAAACATCCCTTAGCCATGCTGCTTTATTTCATCAATATTCTGTACTAAGGGCAGTGGTAACTGTTTTGGTACAGCTTTTTTTTCTCTTTGTTTAGCTATTTTTGTTTTGCTTTGGGGTTTTTCTTGAAGATGAACAAGCCCAACCACCACAGGGAATATTTATAGTGAAGATGCCAGGAAACAGATTTCATATTCCATATATTTCCTGCCAAAGTATATTTGCACACTATGCCTTCCAGAGCTCACTTGGACCTGCAAAGATCTGTTTTCTTTGGTCCTTTGAAGTTTGATTGCTCCCTTCCATATGAAAGCTCAACAAGAAGCCAAGCTCCTTGTGGCAGTTCTTGAACACCGAAAAACCTGCCCACCAAGCCCCTGCATGAGTAGGAAACTCCTACAAGCCCCCAGTTACAATAGCAAAATTGATATCTGTAAGATTTTAATGTAGAATTTCTTTTTCCTAATTAATATAGGGAACTGCAGTGAGGTTTTTTAAAAATAATTTCTTTCTGTAGCCTCCAAGAACAGAAACTGCAACCACTGAGCCTCAAAGAGTCAAAAGTCAAAAATACTTAAGTGGGGAGATAATTTTTGCAGACTCTCCATGCTCATCTCCAAACAGGCAAGCTATCTCTATACTTCACTGGGAGTGTCCAGTGGATAACTATGTTTGAATAAAATCACTGTCACACCCAACAACAACTGTTGATCTTCCTTCATCAAAAATCATGAACTACATTTGGATGCTGTCCAACAGGCATAACTCCCAATCTTCAGTAAACAGAATGAAGTTTGTATACACCATTTCTTACTGTGTTACAGACAGCGGACAGTTCTAAATAATCACATCTTTTTTAAGGACCTCCTTCTTATTAGATCCAACGTGATGCAATCAGATAAACTATTCAGCTACTACGTTGGAAAACTCCACTTGAATGTTTGAAGAGATAGATCAGGTGTTATACTGGATCGTATGAAACTGCCACTGTCTACCTGCTGTTGGGTAAAAGTAGTCATATGAGCAAGCAACACTAAGTAAGCCTGCTCTCCCACATGTATTCAGTTCACACCTGATTCTTTGGATTCTAAAGGGGGCAAGTGCACATTAGACTTTTCTGTAGTTCAGTCATGTGAAGCATCTTTCTTGTATATAGATTCTCTGGTACCTAGAAAAAGCAAAGCTTCCACTATAGTATTTTCCTTAGAGATGGAAAATGGAGCACTAACCTGGTTTCTCTCCTCTAACCAAGAGTCTGTTTTCAACAAGCTTTTTAGAAATTCAGTTATTTGTGGTACTACTGCCTCTCTGTCCTCTGTGTAAATAGCCAACGTGTTATAACTTAGAGGCACACAGAAAGTTGTATTTCTTATACCGAATCATGGGAAAGTATTTCAGAGATGTCACAGACATTCTGGACCAAGTATTGATCCTGAACCAAGAACTACAACTACGCTAACTGACAAATAGATTGTAAATGGCAGGAACAAGATGACAGGAAGGGAAATTTAGAAACTCACAGAAAGTATGCTAGGAAAAAGCAGCTGAAGTGTGATTTATACTAGGTAGCAATACACATTTCCCAGGTGTCACTATCATTACAAGTTTTTGCTTACACACCACTAGGAGACAACAAATAAATTTTTATTACGGGCACGATCACCTTGTTTCAGCAGCCCAAGAGATTAATTTGATCCAACACTGCAACACAGCTCATGCTAAGGTGACAGCAGTAATATGCAGCTATTCCATTCAACGGCAAGTAACATCCCTGCCCTTACACTGAGGTGCAAATCTTCAGCACTGACATGCCAAAATGTTACATTGACAGATAGAGTCTCTCAAATGCCAGTGCACAGAGTAAACACATAAATCGAATGCTGTGCTATCAACTAAATACGGTATGTAATTAAGCAGTGTGAAAGTGGACTAACACTAAAAATATTCCTGAACTGTTCCTTTCCAATACTGATTTATTCCATTTGTTAATGACACTGCAAAGTAATCCTCCTGTTCTATAAAAACATGAAGCTGACTAACAGTCCTGTTTTTTGAAAATATTTAAGACAGCAGTGGCTCTGTAAAACATAGGATGGCCCCATTTGGCACACAATGGTTAGCAGCTACTAAAGGCCAACACAAGTTCTCCACACCCTGCTTAATATTCAAGTATCTTCCTATTGGCTTCTGTCTCTCCAGATACCTACACATGTAAAAATAGATGGGAGCTTGGATTTGGTGTTTTTTATTCCTAGGGGTTTTTTACTGGATCTCCATACACTCTGTTAGGAACTGACATAAAAACTCCTGTGGTTGTACTCTACATCTCAAAGCTGTTCTAGGAACTCCGGGCTAACATCAAGACTAACTGTCATAAAAATGAATTGCAGAATTCTGCCCTCCATTTCTCTGGTTCTCCGTAACCTTACATCTTCAATAACGCTGGAAAGAAGCTTTCTGCAGATAGATAAATCTTCTGAAGAATACAAAATTGAAGAAAACCTGCCTTCTTCTGGCAGACAAAGGCAGCAGTGCACTGCTCAGTCAAAAATGTGACTTGCAAGTCTCCAGGATCATGACTAGTGCAAGCTGCAAACCTTAAGCCAGAAAGTATTACTTTTTTCCCTTAGATTAATTTTCTTCATCTATTTCATTATTATTTGTGTTAGGATACTATAACAGCTTCAGTTAAGATCAAGTTTTCTTTCCTCTAGTTACTAACAAAACCAACAAGCAAGAGAAAGGAAGTTTCATTTACTTTCACTTTACAGACTAGAAGCCAAGACACACAATGATGGACAAGCCCAGGCAAACACAGCTTGTGGAAGAGACAGAAACCTGACTGTAGATCTCCTGAGAGACTCATATGAAAGGCAGTGGGCAGTAGAAAGAATTTTTAAAAAGCAAGAAACACTTCTGTTAGTCCACAGATACCACTTGTGCACTAGAAAAAAAATATTTCTTTGGTTGCTGTATATATCACTTTCAATTAAAAAGCAAAAAGAGTTTTTTGTTTTCTATGATTACTTTTAGTTTTTTGTGCAGCTCTTGGGAGGTGGAGGGGAAAAAGTAAGGAGGAGAACAAATCTAAATACATGTCAGTTCAGAAAATGGAGAATTCAGTTCTTTGTGAATGGGGATTGAAAACAGACACTTTTTTCCCTGTCCCAATCTATCTCTGCTTCTGCAAAGCTGAGCAACTGCAGTTCAGAACTATAATTTTCTTAACTGCAATGTTCAAGATAGCTTTAACTGCAAATAAAAGTTCAAATAAAATGATAGAGAGAGATAAGTGCATTAAGGGAAGGAAAAAAAGCAACAAGATGCCTCCATTTCCTACCACTTCCTGTACAACCGTAACCGAGATATCAAATTATGATACTGCACAAAGGGCACCAGCTTTAAGCAATCTGTCTGCTTTCTGAGGAGATGTCAGAGAACGGTCTTGGTTTTGTCTGCACAGCTGGAACAAAGGCATGAAATGTTCAGATGATTACCTGTCCTCTTTCCCTTCCCATGTGGATATTCTCCAACATCAGGTGATTTTTGAAACATAAAAAGCTGTAACCATGAAACGTGTCTCTTTCAGAAAACCTGCAACATAGTCTAAAGTTTGGGTAAAATAGAGACATTATGGAAAAACTGAACATTTATTCAAGGTGGCCTGATTCACCGAAGGACTCTTCGTTTTGTGGCTACAACTCTGCAGAAGAAGTAGTAATCTGTGACACAATCCAAACACTTTGAATGGGCTTCACATCAAATCTCCAAATAATGCTCCTAATTCCATCAACAATTTCTGCACGTCTGCAGTAACTCAATCTGTCCAAGTTGGTTTTCCCACTTGCAAAATACGAATAAATATGCACTTTATCTGAGTATTAGGAAACTAAGACTAACATTTCTAAAGCGCTTTGAGATCCCTGCTGCACAACATACTTAGTGTATTATTAATTGTGATTAAGAAACTGAAAATGTAATGGCTAATGATTCATGCACAGAGCTGGAAATCCTTATCTGAACTGTGGAACAATATAAAAAGAAATTAATATACACTCATATTCATGTAAGATATATGTGATCCACTGGTGTACATTCAAGTGTGAGTCCATACCAGCAAACCAAATCCAGTAAACTTCTATACAAAGGTTACATTCAGAACATAAAAGCTCTGGTAACCTCCCTTTTGCTCAAAAAACCCCCTGCCAGACACCTACCACATCTCATTCTATTGGTTTTTTTTAAAATCAAACTAGTCATCAGTAAGACCTGTTTTAAGTTTCACCTATGGCTGACATTTCTACACAGAAAACTGATCACTGTAAAACAGGGTTACTCCTTTTGTTACAGCACACAGATGAACCCAAGAACGCAGTCGTCAATGCTCAGAACTCCTAGTACTGTACTGAAGAGCTGAAATTAAAAACATCTCCTTTGCCACTAATAGCTGCCAGTTTATTCACAGGATGAAAAGTCTCAGATTATAACAGCATGGATACACTGACATTCAAATGAATTTGGCAGCAAGAGAAGCAGAGGAAAACCAGACAAGATTCAAAGTGTATTCTGTCATTTTTGTAAGTACAGGGCACCTCTGTTCTGATGACTGCAGAGCATTTTTCAATTCCCACTTTAGCAATCCAACATATGGGTAAGACAGATGAGTACAACTTTCTCATACATATGGAAAATTGATGCTGAGGTATCACTCAAAATTTCCAAGGTCTATTATTTTCATTTATTAATTCTACATACAAGTGCTCAAAAGATAATCAAATTGAATGTTAATGGGATATGATATGAACTTCTGTGCCTGAAGTTTTTAGAATGTTAAAGTCACTTAAGAGCGAAGAGAAGAATAAGCCCCTGAGCTTAACCTTCTGGATCTTTATTGCAGTTGTTACCTTCATTGCTTTCTTGACTTGAAGGCTGAAGTCCCAATTACGCTGTGAACATTGGAATGGCTAAACAGACAGTCAACTAGTAATAGATCATCCAGAACAGAAGAGTTACAACGGACACAGTCCTGCTCTTAACAAAGCCAACAACAAAAGATGCCACTTAATTTCAGAAGAACAGCAAATGATCAAATAATTTCCATACAATTTATGGTCACCATATTGGTTTAGATATTTTTGGTTAACCTTTTCTGGCTTAAAAGCAATTTTTTTCTCACAAGTCCAAAACTGTATGCTACAACACCTCTTAGACACATCCCTTGATTTTTAAAAAGCAAACTAATCAGACTTGCAAAATGACCTGACAGTGGCAGATGCCACAAGTGACAGGTTCATGCTGACAATTACAATTTTTTGGCAAATAGGTTTCTATTCCAATTTTCATGGCTAAATACGGATTTGAGAGCCCAAGATTCTACACACAGTGGAACAACTAGATACTATTATTACATATACAAGGAAATCTCCAGCCTTCTCGCTAGTTTCTGTGTCCCTTTATATTATATAAACATGGTACATCTCAATGGCATTTATTATACAGCTACTACGAAACTACACACCTCACTTGTATCTGTTATATAATAACTACAGTATTTAAATTAGAAATTAACTAGTAGTTTTAACAGGCTTTCATATTTACAATTTTTAAAAAATTCCCAATGTAATTGCAGTAATTTTAAAAGTAAAGAAAACTTGGAATAATTTAAAATTTCAATCTTTCCCTTTATTTGGAAGTAACTTTTAAGGTCACTTTTTAGGTATTAGTAATCTGCATCAAATAAAAATGTAATTTTCCCTAATTTTTTATGAGCTCTGACAATGGGGTAGAAGTTTTGTAGAGAGGCAAGATCATAAATTATCTTATGAGACTGACCACAAAACTTACTGGCATCTCTGGTTCAGCCATTATAAATAGCATAAAAATAAAAATGTGAATCTTCAATACATTGCAGTTACATGAGTTGTACTACTATGAAACAGTGGAAGGGGCTTCTGCATAGCTAGAGAAGCAACAGTAATTAGCAGAATGCTTTTTTTGGTTCACTAATTAAAATAAGTGTTCTAAAAGATGGTGTCCCATATGGAACTCCAAAAGGTTTTCCATGAAGTGAACAGAAAACTGGCATACCACACTCAGCATCTTTCCAAAGAGAGTTTAAACGTTTTTGGTAGGATTGTTTGTTTTGGTTGTTTAGTTTTATTTTGTTTGCTTGGTGGGATTTCTTGTGCTTTATGGGTTTTCTAATTTTTTAAGGGAGGTATGTTTTGCTGTTTCTTTTTGTGGAGTGTTTTAGGTTGTGTGGCTTTTGTTTTTTAATTAAAACTTTCATTATATATGTACGAATATGAAAATTTTAAATTTTCTAGTGTGCTTTCTGTGTAGCAAAATCCTCCTAAAGTCTTTGTATTATTGTGACCAAAACCAGGCAGAATGCAATCTTAGCTAACCCACTCCTCCAGGCAATAGGCTACATCTATAAATCAGATTTCTGCCTCTACCCCCCACAGATCAATGTCACAAGCAACTATCTAGGGAACAGCAGGGAAGCCAAGCTGGTGACCATGTTCAAACACTCCAATAGGTTATTGAGCTGTGGTGTTAGGTACCACAGTCCAACAAATCTGTTATGTTCCCCCCTAGGTAGACCAGGCTGTTTCAGAGTGGTTCATCAAGAAAACAACAGTAAGCAGCTGCTTTTGTAGCACCTTACTTCAGAAAGAACGACTCAACACAGGTCAGAAAATCACAGAGACAAAAGTCAAAACAAAATAGAGAGGGGAGAAAAAGAAAGTAAGGTTACTGGCATATGTGAAAGACTATGTGAAATTCTGAAATAAATGTGCTCTAAGTCTCTTATGAACTTTTTAGACAGAAACTACCTAAAAAACTCACATGAGAAATAATTCCCTTTCTTTTTTGTGTAATATAAGTATTAATTGCTCTAGTTACTCCTTTGCTTAGGTGCAACAAGAAGAGCAAGCAAAAAGTAAGAACAAAATGGGACAAACATTGCAACTCGTTCTGCTGAGCCAGAGAGGGCAGTAAGGAAAGATTTGGTAGCTCTATTATCAATTACTGATAAAAGTATACTTCAGTTTCATTGATAAGACATAATCCACACCCTAACACATTTAAGTGGGAAAACTTTTACAGAATTCAGCTGGCTCCAGATAAGGCTCAGGGTGATGCAGATCAAGATCTACAGCGCATGCTGAGCACCACCTGCAAATCACTGGCAAGACTGAACTTTGGTGCAAGGAGCAGATAATCAGAATCCCATAAAGCCATCTCTTATGCATGAGGCTGGAGAAAAAGTCTAGCAGAACAAAGTTATGAATCAACTTTGACTCATTAAACATAGCTTAGACATGATAAAGATAAGGAAAACACACCTTCAGCACACCTGTTGCTAAATGACCCTTCCTTGCTACTTAAAAAAAAGTAAGCTGATCCAAGGAAACAGCAAAACCTTTCAGTACTTCATTGTTTCAAGCACCTTTGCAGGAGCCTGGTGAACCTTGCTGCCCTTACAGCAGTTACAGGTTTCTGCTCATGTTTCTTCTGGTTTGGCTCAGTCCAGTGCACAGGCGGTGCTGCTTAATGCTCTGCGAGAGGCTTTCAGTCCTTGCTTAACAAAGCTTTCCTCCCACATGTCATATGTATTCAGGCTACAGTCTGTTTATCTAATATCTCCCTCTTTCTCTCTCCCCCTCCCCCCCTTTCCACCCCCTTGTCCCCAGAAGAGAATAACCATAATGTGCCTATCGCTTGCAGAAACAGACAGCTCAGCTCCCCCTTGCCATCTGGTCATACTCTGGTCTCTCAGCTGTCGTCAACATACGAATCCCGTTGTTTTGACTAGTGGGGTCCCAAGGAACAAGCAACAGTGCAGATTGCAGGGAATCAGGATGCCCCTTTCTCTCTTCGTAAAACCAAAAAGCAACCCACATAATTAGAAAGTGAAAGAGAGTTTGCAAAATTCAATAGTAGGCACAATCCCCTCACCTTTGCTCATGTGATGGGATCCTGCCAGCTACACCAGGCTGTTCTGCAACTCAGCAAATTAATACATTTAATGATTGAACTCCAAGACACCTTTTCAGTTTTCATCACCAGCACACAAACAACCTGTCCTGCTTACTCCTCAACCTTTTACCTCTTCAAAAACAAAAAATAAAAACCAAGCTCCTACTAAAGCCGAAGATATCTAAACCCTTAATCTAGAAGAATTTATTTTACAAAGATACAGTATTTGAAAAGGTAACTCAAAGTTTGTACTAATTGGTAGAACAGGAGACAAAAAAAAAAAGAAAAAGAAAAAGAAGAAATGTAGTGACATCTTGTAGAGTATAGAAATTTCTACAGAAGAAAAATGGTTAATATTATTTCTAGACTGGAATGGCATTAGAAATCTATGAAGTATGCTAATAATAAAAATAAAATGCTGCCTTTTTTAATTAAGTATGAAGAACAAAAGTTGGTTCATCACCCTGTGTGCTTGAAACCTGGTGGAAGCAGCATAATGGAATATGATTGCACCAAGGTCTTAGAAAACAATTAGCTTGCAGATCTTCTCTTGCCAAAATGGAGTCAGTGAAACTCTCAACAGGCATCCAAATCTTTCCATGATAATTCTTTAGTGGGTTCAGAACCCAGCATCTCAGGACTGCAACAAGGAAGCATGAAAAGCATCTTTATGCTTGGACTGGGAAGAAGGTGTAACTTAGAAATACACTTTTAACAACTCACTGCTTTGTTTTGCTGTAACTCATTTGGGACAGCCCTATGAAAGCTTTGTAAAGCCTGTTCCTGAATCATACACTTTTCAAAATTCAGGTTTTATGTAAACAAAGTTGCTATTCTCCCACAATATGACTAAAATTATTCACCTTGTGATGTTTTATTCAAGTAGGAGTGTGTCTTTCCAACAGTTCAACATGTGCAGGTTCATTGGTCTATCAACAGCTACACACTGAAACCTTTATCTCTGAGCACGTTAAAAAGTATTATATCACAAAACATGCAAACAGAGAAATAAAACAAAAGATAATTTGAAATTATATTCGCATAAACCACTCCATTTTCCCTAACACAGCATACAGACAGAAAAATAGCACAAAGGTTTGCGAGATCAGCAGGTGGACAGCACAAGAAGTCTCCTTCCAAAGATGCAGTACCATTTGGGCCCTTTGTCTCTCATATCTACAACTACACAACCAAAGGTAGTGCTTTGTTAGCTTCCAGGATTCAAACTAGGATCAAAGTTCAACTTTCAACAATGACATCATAAGACTTGCATCTTGCATCAGTATTGTGGAAGTTATCTGCCCACCTGAGCACAATTACAAGCACAGCAAGTCAAGAGCAGGACAGGCTTCAGCATTGGCTGGGTGGTTTTTGAGCCAAGTACTTACAGTTCTGGGCAAGTTTATGCAGCCTAGGGCCATCATGGCATTGCTTCACTTCATAGGTTGTTGACCCAGTCAGATGAAAAACACTTTAAGAACGCCGGCAGGTTGCAGTCATAGCTCCTGCAGCATGGCAGATGTACTGTATGTTGCAGATAATGTACTAAAATTTTCAGGAATGAAAAGGCCATGGGAGGATAGGGAAACAAGCTTAAAAATTGTTGGGAGGGGGGGTGTTTTTGGTTGTTTTTCGGGGGGGGTGGGGGTGGTGGTTTTGGTTTGTTGGGTTTTTTTTTTGTTTTTTTTTGTTTGTTTGTTTTTACAGATTGCTCCAATATATTAGAAGGGCAGCAGACAAAGCAATTATACTGCAACTGCCCATGTGGTACCTGTATTAGAACGTGGGTTAATTCACTGAACAACTGTCACAACCACTGCGAGCTAAAACATGGAAACTTAAAAACCATATCAACTGCTGTCATTTTCTTTACGAAATGAAACAAACATTTAGAGCAAAAATATTTATCTTCTGAATTCCAAATACTGCCCAGGCCTGACTGAGGTCTGGTGTAATTTGCAGCAGCCCAGAGTTCTGGCAAGTTCCTATCACAGATCAGCCTGGCACTGAAAGAAGTCATGCCATCAAGCATGTTGCCCATGCAGGGCCAGCTCTACAGCCACAGGGCATGCCCTGTTCTACATTCAGCAAGATTCCCTAACACACCTACATTTAATTTCCTACAACAAACAATGCCCTTCACTAGTACAGCAGAGTAGACCTTTAATTCACTTAAAATATGTATTTATGTATATTTGCTTACATTTATATCCATTTATATGCAACATATTATATCTCACTAATATTTTTCAGAGGGTTTTTCCTAATCTATGCTGATTTATGATTAGCTGTAAATCCCCCAGGATTTTTTGATATAAATACAATTCACCACAAGTCTGAGAGGAACACTCCGTCTCCTTACAGATAAACCAGCGTGTAACCCCACTTCTTATCTGCCCAGTGCAGCAGTTTCTCCCAACCTTCTGTACAATCAGAAAATGTATTTCTTATCTGCACAAAGTCAAAGCTCTGCAAAGTCTCTTCCCCTTTCACATGTCACCATCGTTCCAGTCACCTTTTTCTCTCTCCATACCCCTTGTCATTTACTAGGAAAACATCACCTGAGAACTATCAAAAATTGTTGAGACCCAAAATTATACACAATGGGTGGCACTGCCCTCTGCTTTTAGTGAATCCTCACTTTCTCACCTGTACCAAATAGCAACACACAATAAAGAACCCTCGACCACTCTGACTTCTGGACTAATTTGTGGGTGGAAATAGTAATGCACTGTAGCTGGCTATCTTCACAGAATCCTCTCATACTTATCATGATATTTAGGTTTGCAGCTGTTCATTCAGACACCCTTAAAAAAGCAATGTTCCTCTCAGACTGCTTTGGTAAAAACATTTTTTGGTATAAAACTCCATTTTTGAAAAGGGAAAAAAGAAGACTTGGTGAACTATGGGCCAGTGTCATCTCCATACCCCCAAAAAAACATGGAGCAGATCTTCCTGGAAATTATGCCAAGGCACACAGAAAATATGGAGAGGATTGGAGACAGCCAATGTGGTTCTACACAAATCATGCCTGACAAATCTGGTGGCCTTCAATGTCAGGGTTACAGTGTTGGTGGATAATAGAAGAGTGACATCATTTACCCTGACTTGTGCAAAGTATTTGACACTGTCCTGAATAACTTCCTTATCTCTAAATTGGAAAGACATGTATCACTTGGTGGATAAAGAATTGGCTGGATGGTTTCACTCAAAAAGTAGTGGCCAAGATGTTGATGGAGAACATGGAGAACAGTGATGAATGGCATTCCTTAGGGGTCAGTACTGGGCCTAGTGCTGTTTAACATCTTTGTGGCATGGAGAGTGGGATTATGAGCACCCTCAGGCAAGTCTGGTGATGACACCAAGCTGTGGGGTGCAGTCAACATGTCAGAGGGCAGGGATGCAATCCAGATGGCCTTTGAAAGGCTGGAGAGATGGACCCCTAAGAACCTCATGAAGTTCAGCAAGACCAAGGGCAAGGTCCTGCACAAGGGTCGGGGCAACTACAAACTCAAATACAGAATGGGCAGAAAATGGATTGAGAGCAGCCCTTTCAGAGGAACTCTTAGAGGTGTTGGCTGATGAGAAGCTCAGTATTACCCATCAGTGTACCCTTGCAGCCCAGAAAGCCAACCATATCCTGGGCTGCACCCAGAGAGGTGTGGCCAGCAGGTCAAGGGAGGTGATTCTATCCCTCTACTCCACTCTTGTGAGACCTCACTTGCTGTACTACATCCAGCTGTGCACTCCCCAACATAAGGATAGTATGGGTGGACCTGTTGTATCCTTTATGTACCTAAAGGGACCCTACAAGAAAGCTGGGGAGGGATTTTTGACAAGGGCATGTGACATGACAGGAGAGAATGGCTTTAAACTGAAAGAGGGTGGGTTTAGGTTAAATATCAGGAAGAAATTCTGTACTGTGAAGTGGTGAGGCACTGCAACAGGCTGCCCAGAGAAGCTGTGGATGTCTTATCCCTGGAAGTGTTTAAGGCCAGGTTGGATGGGGTTTTGAACAACCTGATCTAGTGAAAGGTGTCCATGCCCATGGCAGGGGGTTGGAACCAGATGACCTTTAAGATCCCTTCCAATCAAACCATTCTATGGTTCTATAATTTAACTGCAGAGGGTAGAAAATACATTTATTTCCAATGGAACTCCTACAATGAAAATTTATTATCTAAGCAAAAAATGCAACTCAGAATGATTGGAAGGCTATTCTCAATATACACCAAGAATCCAAACATGTAAACCAAGCTACCTGTCAGTCCTAAAAATATAAGCAGCAAAAATGGGCTCATCCTACTTCAGAGAATGTGGTGCATTTGGCAAAGCACTAATGGAAATTGCTTTTCCAGCTGGCTGCATGACACCTGGCTCAGACAAAGTAAGTGGGAAAGAAGAGAATTCCAGTTTCCAAAACTGCTTTAAACCATTCAAGATGACAACTCATCAAATGCTTTTGAGCACTCAAAAGACCTTTTTCTCACCCAGTTGTAACTTCCTGCAACTGAACATTTGCACATAACGCACGATAGTTCCATAACTACCTTCACTGCAATACAGCTCCCAGTTTTTCTGAATTCCTTTTCTTCCATCTCTACAGCAGCTATTAAAAAATGACAGTGATAAAAACTGACATAATCACAACAGTTAATATCTGCATAATGGAAGACAAGTGGGAAGTTTGGGACACTAAAAGTTAGATACTGCTGAAAGATATTTTCTAATAAGAAGAAATTTTCCAAGAACAATTATGGTCTGAATACCAAAAGTCACAAAGAAGATGTGCCAGAAAGTACTATTCCACAGCAGGGACACCTGTATATCCATTTTTAACAAACAAAATGGCATTAAATGTAGAGGTCCAATTGTAAAGCCTGTTGGCAGAACATATTAGTTAGTGATAAACATATCACCCTCACTGCTACACAGGTCAACATAGAGCTCAGATGACCCCTGTAGAAGCTTATCTTCCTGAGTTACATTATGCAGAGAGTGTTGCTTTAAAGCAAATTGCAGAGTGAGGAGATTTCTGCTATACAACTCAGATCCAAGCTGGATGACAGTCTGACATACTGCAGCAACCAGAGGCTTTGAGACCTGTAGGAAATTGTCAGAAAGAAGTCAGTAGACCTTTAAGAACTATTTTGCAGAGTCATTCCAAGCTAACAGCTAATGGTATGCTCTCTTCTCCTATGATAGCTCTTTTATAACTGGCTGATGAGAATCAGCTGCAAAGGAGGGAGATGATTTTATGTCTCATTAATTTTGAAATTTTTAAGATGTTTTTAATGCCAAGCAAATCAATAATCTGAGTATTAGGCCCCACTTCTCCTTTCTTTTCATCCTTACTGATATTCTTAGGTGTGCCACAATTTAGACACAGTTCGTGATCATTTAGTCCGAATACCTAAATGCATCATAGTTGACCGCTGCTGTTAAAATGAGTTTTCTTCAATTTGTATTCTTTCATAATTCAGAAGTTTGTGGAGGTCTCATAAAAAAATTTAGAAGTTAAAGCTTGAACCACCTTTGAATGTCAAGTGCTAAAATCAGGCTACAAACAACATTGGTCTTTGGGACTATCCACACTCTCTCTCAAGACAGACAAAAATACAGATGTATAAATACACACATCCTATGTACATTAAAAAAGTGTTTCACAGATGAAAGGCTTTTAAAACATGGAAAGACAATGTTAAAAGTCATTTCAAGTTTATCAATGGTTTAAGACATTCAGCTTGCAAAATGCTGGACAGTTCCTTCTGTTTGCCAGAAACAATGATTTACTATTGTCAAACAGGTTTCTTGCAGCAAAAAATTATATAGATGGGTAAATTCCTAGGGATCAAGAACATCACTCAGGAGCTGGGAGGGGAAACAGATGCAGTGCAACTTATCACTGTATTAAGATTCCATAAATTGTATATATGTAATTGGTATCATCCATACATACTATTCTATGATGTACATTTAGATCAACATTTAAACAAAGATGAATATACAATTGGTATTAACGCTCTTTATGTATTCAATGTGGACCAACAAACAGAAGGATACATCACCTGTGACAAATGCTGAGAAACTTCTGCTGGGCACTCAGAATACCTATTGCCATTCAGAAACAATTACTACTGAATAATGCCTTACAAATTAAAGTCTTATGATGGTATCTTTAGATTGACAAAGGCACAGAAAAGGATCTAGCATACACATGCAACCTTAACACATTTTTCAGAGTACTGACACTGCTGTTCAAACTATGTAAGTCGAGACAGTGAGGAAAGTTTAACCTTGTCAGTTATTTGTATGATGGAAATATTTAGCAGAGGAGGGCATCAATATGCAAGTGTGTTAGTTTTTTAATATATATATATATGTTTTGCAAAAATAAAAGATAGATTTCTTTTTAAATTACTTTTTTTTTGTTGCTTCTGGCAGTACTTAATATCCATGAAGTTTAATATTCAGAATGCGAGTTTCTCTGGGTAGCAACTGCTCAGCCAGCATAAAGCTCCCTAAGAGGATAGCTCCCAAGGTATTTATATAATATCAAACAGTAGGAATAATCATCAGATGTTTATCTCAGCTTAATGAATTTATTCTAGATCTCTGCACCTTGAATAGCTGAGAAAAAAGGAAGTGTTCAAGAATGATGTAATAAATTAAGAACAACTTAACCTATCATCCTGTGACAGACATCCTTTAACAATGATAACCAGGTATCCATGTTACAATATGATTTGCTATGAGCTTTCTATAGGTTGCATAAAGTTGATGGGAATTTTATTATAATAAAAAAGTCTTACAGAGCTGTACTCTAGCCACACTGAAAACAGGTGTCCAGTTGTTCTGTTTCTGATATTCCCAGAATACCAAGTAACTTCTACTTCAGAAAGGCTTATATGAATTCAGTGAACAGAATTGGCCCAGGGCTGTAATACACTTCAGTATTATCACTTCAACATGACGTGCTCCTGTCTACAGAGGCACAAAGTTGCCCAGAATGGCAAAAATATCAGCAAGTCCACAACTATCATGGGAAGCAGAGCTTCACAGCCCCACATAATTTTTCTCCACCTATTTGCTTTGTTTTCAGGGCAGCTATTGCTCCTGATCCAAGACATACAGAGAAAAGCAGCATCTCTCCCCTGACTGTCCAAAACTGGATGGGAGCATGACTTGATTTTTAGGAATCTTCATGGACTTCCTTCATGACTTAAAATGAAGCAAAATAGAAAGTCAATCACAATAGTCGAGCCATGATAACAAATAAATTCTGCCACTGCAAGAAAGCAATAAGGGTCTCAATGCAAGAACAAGATGTAATTACAAGTTTTGCAGTTACATCCATGGACTTCAGACAACACAGTCAACATGTTTTGTCCTACAGTATTTCTACATAAAGAAAGTATACCAATGATCCCTCATTGAGATTGAAGTGTCAGATTGGGAGGGGCATTCTGATGGCTCCATAAGACTCACAATGCCATAATGAAAGAAGGAAACTACAGGAATCTGAGTAGTACTTATGCAATAAAAAGGGAATTAACTAGAAAAAGTAAATAAAGTTCCTATTGTGTTATAAAACATCAACAGAAAGTATTTCTATGTAACTGAAGACTCTGAAGTTATTTAGCACCTATAAGACTTTAAAGCTGGGGTAAGGAAACTGAAGAGCAGTACTACCCTTCCCAGAAAGTTCTTTCTGTGTTAACTCTCCTCTGTGAAAGGAGCATCCATTCCAGCATTGTAAGTGAATCCTGTACTGACAGAAGTCAAATCAGGTTAGTTTAAAACAGTCGAGAAGGTTCTCACATGTCAGCATTCATTAAAAGCAATTTGTGAGTTATTTTGAAACTTTCTCTCTCTCTTATGTTATTGCCAAATCCAAACCCAAAGAAGCCAAGCAACAGAACTTCTACTCTCTGGTCTAGTTCCAAGATAGGATCTACAGTGAGAGGCTGAAATTGTAATTTCTCAATCTGACAGAATTTCTCACATCAAAAGTTAGAGATTTAAATGGCAATATCTAGCATTTTTTAACTAGACTCTATATATTTTTCATCACTCTAAAATGTTAGTTGTCATAGTCACATCCTTCTTCTGATCACAACACTAAACAATACTGATGCACATTGTGGGATGGTAAGTAAGAACAAGTGCTACAGCTGATCAGAGCACCAGCCAGTTTTAATCAATCCTGACCTCAATAAAGCTAAATTTACATCAGATAGATATATGATTTCCCTAGTAGTTAGACCTTTTTGGGCAACTAAATCCTCAGTCACCTTTCAATTTCAGTGAGAGCAGGGGAAAATAATTTCCCAACACATGACTAAGTACAGAAGAGAGCAGAAGGGAAGGTTCTAGCAAAAAAAAAAAAAATAAAAAAAATCACATTTCATATCATAATAAACAAATCATTTTTCAAGAGAAAACAGTTTTTGAATGAAATGAATGATTCAGCCAGCCTTCCATAGTAGACAAGAAGACAGCACAACTTTGCTTGGAAAAGCAGATCATTATCATCAAAACTACACTAAGTCTGTCTTGAAGGTCAACTTCTCTGCTGTGGATTACCTCCACTTAGAGGAAAATAAGGCACACAAAGAAGAAAGCTACAGCTCCCTTCCTGTGATAATGTAGTCAAGAGAAGGGATTGTTCTCACACATGTCATTGAAATGTCTGAGAGACCCTATATTAGTGAATGACTGGCACAGTAGAGCTCTGCTTCAGCGTATTTTTTCATTCTACAACATATAATACTGGCCAATGCGAATAGCAAGGCCTGCTCAAGAGCCACTTCCAGTGGTGGAACACTCCTTCAGTGGAGTTTCTTGTTGATCAAAAAGAATTGAAACTGGACTACTTCACATCGAACCCAGCAGAGAATGATGCTTTAGACCCTCCCAGTTATCCTCACCAAGGAAGAAAAAATAAGTGGCAAAACCTTAAGGGTCTTCCTGATCCTTGGCCTCAGCAAGCCCTAGGGGCAGAACCTCTAGGTCCAACATGACATGCAGGCAAGGTTTTATTAATAATGGCTACATTTTAGATGAGATGCAACACCTGAAAAAAAAAATCCCTTCCTACTTCTTATCTGGACCTCATTTGCTATATGGCTTGTGTTTCCATGGAACAGTATTTCTGTCAATGTGAAGACTACAAGGGATTGGCTTCAAGCGTCTGATAATGAGTTCGCATTGGTGGGAACTCATTTCAAAGCTGAAGCATGATCAGGACAAAGCTTCACAATGCAACACTGGAAAACAATTATAGTAAGTTGTATCAGAATCTCATTATAAGCAAATGCATAATTTGAAGTACCAGGTACTTTGGATTTCATTTTTCTAACCTTAAATCTCTAGATACGAAGTAGTATTTGTGAGCATTTGTGTATAAACCAGATGTTGCTCTTCTCCACTGCTGAACCGAATAATCCTCAGTTCTGATGACACAACCATTCCCCTTCAGAACCTGACTGCAATGTTGGCACAAATGAGCATGACTTGTTTCAAGTAAGCTGAAGAAGTTGATTTTGGAAATCAAAACATAACTCTCACTTGGCTTCCCATCTAGTATCATAAATAAAAGTTAATATAAAAAAGGCAAATAGAATTAAGACAAATGTAGTTTAATTAGAATAGCTTAAGACATAAGTGATTTACTGTATCCAGAAGTTTGTTTGCAAGGTTCTGAACTGGCTTCCTAACAGACTTCTTCCCGTTCTTTTTCAATGTACAGCCCATGACTGAGTCAAGATCCAGCACAGCCTGTAGACTGTTGTAAGCCACATACACAAACAGCTATTGCCTTTCAGCAACATTTTTTTCCTTATTCTCTAGGAAGATGCATCAATTTCTATTTTCTTCCTAAAGATAACAAGAGTATAAAGAGGTTGCAGGAGCCACAGACACAGCACTTACTGGTTTTGTGCTGTTTCACCACAATGTTTAACTCATTATGACATGCAGGATAGGCAAAGACCTTCTGATATCAAAGGTCATTCCTGAACCACAAACATTATTATGAAAAGTTTCAAAGTCCCTAAAATGTCATGTCAGAAGGCATCTGTCAGTAGTTATTTGGAGCTGTGGGTTGTCATTTAAAAGGTCCTGTTTCTTTCTTCCTTCCCTACAAAAATTTCAGATTAAAAAATAAATGCTAATAAATAAATCAAAGCAATGTACACAATACCTGGGGTGGTCAGCAGGTAAACAGACTAAGCCATGCCCTACACAGACCCTGAAGCCAGCACTTTGGGAATTAGGGACCAAAACAAATGGGAGACAAAGAGAGAAGTTGCTCATTAAATAATTATGGAGTTTAGTCTAAATGCTAAGTAAAGGAGTTACTGTGTGTTTAGCAGATGCCACTGTGTAAAACTAAATCCACTAAGATACCAGCATGTTCCTCTTTTTCTCCCTGCTCTACTTCATAAGCAGGATTTCCATGATCAGACAAGCATACATTGAACAGCTGGGCACAGTTTGCCAATTTTACAGCAATCAGCTATCACTGAACACAAGTTCTCTTCCCAAACCAGAAGCAGTAAAATAATAAGCTTGAAGGCATGAAAAAAATTCTTCCATCTATTCACATTACTGCATCCTTTACACTGCAGCTTTGTTTTGTTCGAGTATTTTGGGGAAGTAGGAAAAAGAATAATCTTTGTAGCTTTTCCTCCCTCATCTGGGGGATATGGAAGGGAATTGCTTTATTTGGTCTGTCAATTTGTTGACATTTTTGGTGACCAAGAGAAAAGCAAATTGGATGTCAGCAGATCCTGTTATATATTATGAAACGCTATACTTCCAAAAAAAATTCCCTAGCTCCTACAGAACACCAAGTCTTCAGCTTTCAAAGCAGTTTGTGTAAGGCACATTATTGACATTACAGGTGACAAACAGAGGTGTCAATAGACAAGTCTCAAAGAGATAACCAAAGAAATCAAACCTGCTAGGCTCAAATCCAGCTGTTTTCTCACCTATTTAGAAAGTCTTCTATGAAACAGCAAAGAAATGGATTTCCCTTTTAATAAAAGCAAAAGGATAGATGGGCATAAATGAGTCACTTCCTCAAAATTCCACTTAATGTTTTAGGCTTTGGGAGAACCTTTATGGACTTGCTTTGAAAAAAAGCAATTTTAAAAATAGAAAAGAATGCCACAAATCTCTCAACACCTGCATACACTACGTGTGACCTTCCTAATCTCAGGATACCTCAAGTATCCAGCAGATTGTTCCTTCTGAATTTTCCCTTATGGTCACACTAACATAGACCACCAGAACTACAGATCATGATGCATCAGGTTTGTGGGACACATTCCAGATATGGCATTAACACTTAATTCAGTTCTGAAGGGGTTAATTGGTAAATTTGATCCTTCATATTGCCCTAGGAAATACACAGTACATCCCTGATTAATGTGACAGGATGCATCAGTTCACAAAGGGTGAAATTTACCCTTGCAGAGTAGGGCTAGCACAAGACCAATACTTAAGTCCCACTTAAGCACTTAATGAAATACCAAAGCTTGGTGGAAAGCCAGCATGATTGTAGATGAAATTCAGTGTCAATACATGCATAACAGACTAATGTGAATTAGTAATAAACATTTCTGACTCTCAAGTTAACTGGAGCCATTCAAGAAAAAACTTACCATTACTCCAGACAGCATAATAAAAATATCAACTCAAATATGCAGAGGTAATCAAAACTGACAAGAAAATGTTGAAAAATCAAAAAGAAAATTATATCTGAGAATGAGATAATGCCAATGTATAGATCAATGATACATTCCCAACTGGAATACTGACCTCAAAAACACGTAACAGGAATAGGTAACATTAAGAGACCAGCAACAAAAAGTAAGTGCATGAGAAGCATATCAGGATAGAATGAAAATATACAGATTTCCAGTTTTGAAGACCAGAGTAAAAAGAAACATACTAGATAACATTAAGCAAACACAGGAAGATGACAGATACAGAGAGGGTAGAGTTAAAATGACCCCTTTCCTTAATACCAGAATGCATATTGCCCTGACAAAGTAAAAGGGAGTAAAGTTTTTAATGGAGAAGCAAGTAAAAGGAGAAAAGGACTTTGATGTTTCTTTTCATTCATTTGGGCCAATATACAAGCACATATATCTGAAATACAGATGGATATTGGCAATAGATTCATACCCCTATATTAGAATAAAAATCAACCAATAAGCTTTGACACGTTCAGAGAGAAGGCAATTACTAACCAAGATACTGGAGATAAAAAAATAATAATAATCCTACTATTGGTGATTCTGAGTCAACTTTGCAACATTTCTAAACCTATCCACTGTACAACATCTACTACACCATAGTGCAACAAGAGAGAACACCTGTCTGATACAAAAAATCATGGCTATATCATAGCATTGTTGTTGTGCCCATCAAGAACTAGGCTGTCTAAAAATGATAGCAGTGCAGAGCAGAGATAACAAAGACACATTCAAGTTAGCACATTCAGGTATCAGCCTGACTCACCACAGCAGTCTGGAACCTTCCTCTTGCCTGGTTACGAGACACAGCAAAGAACACACATGCAGCACAGACAAACGCAAAGAACTAGGCTGATGTTCAGGGCTGACAGTGTGAAATGGCATGAGATTTTGGACAATGTCCAAGACAAACCTGAAAAACAGGGCCTTTTACAGTTTTGTGTGTCACCCAGAGGAAAAGTAAGTATGTGGTTAGGTACAGAACTGGAACAAACCCCCCTTTTCCTATATGCGTTTCCCTGAAATTCAAAGTTGTTTAGGTCTCGAATTTAAAATATTACCTGTAACCAAAAGTACCCCTGTTCTACTCTGTATATTTCACCACATGACTTTATCAATGGGTATTAATGCAAAATTAGTAACTTCTAGGCCTTCTAATGAAAAGGAGTACAAAAGTTATGAAGCCTGACATGGAGCAAACTAAGTATTGGGAAGGTACTAAGTCAGTAAACCTCAAATGAAGGACTATCTTTATTCTCTCTAGGGCTTAATTCCAGCAAGGAACTGAACTACTGACTTCCCCTTCCGACCACCTCCTGCTGCCAACAGTCAGATAAAATAAACCTAGACCTAGTCATACTGATTTTTATCAAGATCTCTTGAGAGAAAAACAAATGATTTCTGGACTAGAGGTCAAGTGTAAGAATTTTAGGCCCAAAGGTCAATTGCCTAAGAGAATTGTAGGCAGTAGTGGACAGTTTAGAACAGAGGCAATATCCAAACTGTGGCTATTCTATCAACATAGAAATACAGTTGCTATAAATTCAGAGAACACTCATACATAAAGTAAAAAAAGGTAAAGATTACAGAAAGGGCTTTTATATGTACCTCTTTGCAGAAACAGTGTAATATCTAAAACTTCAAACACCAAAACCTTTCATAATGCATGTGGGTTTGTATTTTTCTCAAGTAGCAATGTTTGAAACAAGAAAATTCCACATCTAGACCCTTTCCCAAATTTAAAAATGTTAGTTTCTGCCCTTATATAGAAGGTGAAAGCCATAACTAATCAGTCCAGCAGCATGAAGTCAAAGGCTCTTAACCAAATAGTACCAGTTGAGAATCTAGCCCATAGACACAGAACCTGACCTTTATGTCATTTACATTGTAGAAAATAAATCAACTCCAACTCAAGTTATAGGATACAAATTCAGGCTGTTTCTGGGGTACTCCATGGTAAAATTAGGTTTTCTGTGAAGCAGTGTAAATCTAAAGCAAGAGACAACAGCCTCAGAGCCATCATGCCATTTTCACAACAGTATAAGCAAAATACCTATTTGCCTGTGGAGAGAGGCAGACTCTGGCCTTCTTCATGGTCTCACATATCCCACTTTTCCAGCCTGTCATTACACTAAGTACCCTTCAGTGTTTCATAATATGAGTGAGCTTACAGTCAGTCACATTCCATGGTGCTGAGCTTGCAAAGCAGCATGGATCAAGATCTTTCCATTCCCTTTGAAATCCAAGTCTGGATTGCTCCAGCTTGTTTTTCAATAGAGCAGCATTTTCAAATGCTACAGTTCGATTTTACAATGCTGCTGGCAAGGCTGGGAATCAAGCTAAATCCACATGCATCCAGCAGGGAAAGTTGCCACAGGGAAGGAGTAAAAAATCAAAGGGTGAGCAGTAAGATGATCCTACACCCCTGACTTGCTGAATGCCAAAGAATAAAGGTTTAATATAGCACCAGAGAAACAAGAAAACCAAAAAAGTTACTTCCAATACTGTCAGTAGTTGCTACTGTGACAGTCAGAGATGGGTTTTTTAGAAACACAAAACTGGAGGAAAAAATACCTGCTGCATATGTATTGTTTCTTTGTCACCCACTTACATTTCAATCACTAAATGCTTCTCTTCAGTAGTATATGTCATTTTAAATAAGCATCACAGTTGACAAGACAATGCATCCTGGGTTTGGGCTTTTTTTTTTTTTTTTTGGTACAGTTTATAATCCAGTAGTGTTTAACTAATATTTCTATCTATACCCTTTAATGCTTATGGTTCAGTCTTTTCTGAGGTTGTGTTTACATGTAATTCAGGAGCAGCAACTGCAAAATATTCACTTGAAACAGCTTTCTGGTAGTAAGCATTTGCTGATTTCAGTATGGGGACTCTTATAAGGACATATCCAAGACAATAAAGTCCATAGTAGGATATTATATTGCTCTGCTGTGTCAAATGGCTGCAAATCCTAAGAAACATCAATGAAAACCAAGAGTTGTGACAAGAAAAAAAAAGCGTAGCAAGAACAAAAATCTGACCTGTCTTTATGTGATAATTTTCTTGTAAAACACAATCTCTGAACAAAATACAAATGGTACAAATGTAACGACCAGGGAGACATTTAGATTCGCATGTAAAACAGCCTATTACAACCAGAGGAAACCAAAAACTATAGGACAGCATTGGTTTAAAACTGACATTTAAATATTACGTTGCATATGAACTGGCTTGCCTTACACAACATCTAAAATGCGGAGAAACGGCACATCTATGCAACTTCACAGCAGGACAAACATGAGGATGGCAAAAATTGCATTGCAAAGGTCACATTACCAAGTGCATAGAGCAACAAATCCAGAACCAATAAGAAGGTAAATGAGTTTTAAACACTTCCCTTTCAAATCTCAGCAATTCTGAAGGTTAAGAGACAATATGAAATCAAAGAAATTGTGCATTTGAGACAGGCTACTGACACTATAATCACAGCTGCTTTTCAGTTAAGGTTAAGGAATGAAGTCTTGGTGATTTAACTTCTCCTAGGACACAGGTACAGCTACACTGGGATCAACACAAAAGCCTTACCAATTTAAACACCCTGTCTCCAGCAGTGGCCATAAACCACTTGAACTCATTTTTAGGCTGGAAGAAAGCATAATTTGAGATTTTCATTAGAAAAAGTATAATTAACAAAATTGCATGTCATCCTACAAAGACAAAGTATTTATGCAGTAGCACAGTTGCAGATACAGCATGATTCTGACATTTACTGTAGTCTTGGAAAGGAAACAAGCCAAATGCAATCCTGGCACAGCTTTCATAATTTAAAAAATGATTTGCACAAAACTCTGGCTTACCATCTCAAAGATGGGAAGGAGTAATGTTTTATTTTATCTATTTTCTGAACTCCCATTTTTACCTTCCAGAACATAACTTAAGACTTCAAAATAAGTCTTAAGTGGGATTCAAGTTCAGCTAAATCTCATATTAGCAAAAGGGTAAATTTCACTTCTAGGGCACTGATAAGAATATTCTCTTTCCTCATTGGCCAAAACATTTTTTCCAGACAGCAGCTTACAATATGACTATCTTTAACGCCCATGTAACAGACTCGTAAGGTCATCCCTTAAAAAAATCCTTTGATATTTCAATTTTCAAGTTCATCAGCAGCCTCCTCAGAAATGTCTGCATTCCTAAGAGTCTAGTCTTTAGACTAACCCATTAGCCTCACCACCCACTTCACACCGACCTATACCCTTTCGAGGCAACAATTCTCAAAGCTGAAACTTACTGAAATAGTATTTATTGCCAAGTAAGACTGCTGGTATTATCAACCGCATTTATTAACTTCGCTTAGTCTTTTACTTCCAAATTTTGTTGGGGGTGGCAATGAGGTGAAAACTAGAAAGGAAAAGAGAGATGATATGGGAGTATATGGCAGCTTAATTTGTGGCATGCTTAAAGGCTTCTCTATCAGTCTATCAGAATCTCTAAAGATTTAAAAGGAAAAAAAAAAAAAAGAAAAAGAAAAAAAGGAAAAATCCCTACACCACCAGAGGGCTGCTGCCTGCAGGAAAATGAAACTGCTGCATTTTAACACTGTAGTAGAATTCCACCAGCTCCATGGAGGCATAAATAAAACTGACCAAGTTATAAATCTTTTGTAAGTAGAACACACAGCATCATACATAGTTCTACTCAGTGACATTTTGCTTGAGAGATCAGGGACAAATGCCCCTAAGGAAAAAAGCAACAAAAGTCAGCATAGCCACGTATCGTCAAAATGGGAACATCAAAGCAATTTTTCTGTTTTATGAGATAGTGAGAACAACTTTAGTTTTAGATGAAGCCACAGAGATTTCAGCATTTATGTATCAATATTACAATAATCAAAAAGACAAGCTATGGAAGACAAATACAGCATTAAAAGGTATCATCACCTGGACAGATCAGGCTACATGGTCCAGTCCATGCTTCCATGCTCAGGAGATTAAAAAAAAAAAAAAAGTAAAAAAATCACTAGGCCTAAATAGCAGGGTTATCCCAGGCATTCTTATGCTGCTTTTTGTTTTTGAAAAAGTTATCAATATTGGCTGGCCAACCCTGTCAGTCCCAACATGGAAGTCAAGCATTATCTTAGTTTTACAGCAGAGCATCATTTAAAAAAAAAAATAAAAATAATCAATTTGCCAGAGGCTCCACCCCAAGTCAGTGGCTGAGCCTGTTAAGGACAGTGAATACTACACAGTTATTGTTTCTCAATAATCTGCCTTACAACTGCACAATGACATGAACAGAGCCTGTATTGTACCCATCTCTAATGCTCTTGAAGCCAAGAAATGACTCGACCAGGACTCTGTAGCATTTTAAAGACCATAAGAGTAGTGAATCCTTTGAGAAGTTCAGTACCTTTAATTCAAGGGGCCTTGAGAGTACAGAATAATCTTGCGCATGAGAATTAGAACTTTACAGGATCAAGCAGAATGTTGGCATTTTGGTACACACACAAAACAACCCTGAAACAAAGTCACACACATATAAAGTGTACAATGCATTATGTATAAAAATGTTCATCTTGTCCATATCTGACACACTGTATTGATTTGTAGCTGATGCAAAACAAAAGCACAACTGGTACAAGTAAATAATAAGGTAAAGATGGGGAAGACAGGACTTCTACACAGGGCAAGGTTCTTAGGTTCTCTGGTTCACTTCTACAACCTTCATTGCCCTATTTTCACTGCTGTCTGTGCCAGGAGAGAATATCATTACCCACCAGTGCTAGAGTTCCACCTTTGACTGTAAGTTATACATGCCCTTTGATCAGGATCCTGGGCCTTGCCATGTTTTCCATCTTCACCACTCCAACAAGGAGAAAGAAAGACAACACACAAGTATCTCCCTACTGGTGGACTCTTCAGAAATGTGCAGTAGACACTTGAACAGTAAATATGATTTTAATTTTGCTATTCTAATCAAGTTTTTTATGAAGTCTTGTGAAGCAGTGCACAGACCACCTGGTTCTGCAGAGCCACAGGCACTGAAACACTGAGAATAAATAAGAATTGGTGGGGCTAAAGAGGCTTCTCAGCTGTAACTCATCTGATTCAGTGGTGATAAGAGTAATGGCCACAACAGCATTAACTACACAGATCCAGAAACTGTCCCTAATTTTGCAGCATTTTCTGTGAGCAGGACAAGCCACCTGGTAATAAGATGGCAACTGTCCCAGTCATGCTGGAAGTCTGGCTGTTGCCTTCCCTAGCAAAGATGCAGTAATGATAAAGGTAAGGATATTTTCTGCATCCTGAAACTTAATGCATTGATTGGGTGATTTCAGTACATGTATGTGTGAAATACTAGAGAAGAATTGCTGCTTAAAGTATTAAAACATTTACTTGCCTTCATTTGTCTGTTAGCTGAGCAGACAGACTTCAGCTTTAATGATGAAACATAGTAATTTGTAAAATACTGGGCCTGTATTTTCAGTTTGAATTGAATTCTCTTACAGTATCATTCCACTTAGTGCTCTAATTTGCTTGAATACTCACTGCAGAGATGTATTGCTAGGCCAGTCTTAACTAGAACACCGCCAGAGGTCTGCCTCTGCTGCCATCAATAAGAAGCTTGCTCATGAGTCAAACTCCCCTCTCAGATAAACTTGAGCAGGGTCTTGAAGTCACTGAGACTGCACAGATTTAACTGAGTGAGGAATTTGCCTAAGTAACGTCTTCATCGCAATTAGGAAACAACCAGAACTAAGAGATGTGATTTCATAAATATGAGCAGTGAAATAAACCACAGACCCAGAAGAAAAGCAGTACGGGACAAATCTCAGAAACACTGGGATAGACCATTCTTTATTGTCAGTGATTTTGGATTTTAATCAAGCTTTATTGATCTACAGGAGTATGAACTGGGGGGGGGGGGGGGGGGGGGGAAG
>JAWWEV010000167.1:16691985-16777008 GCA_035583235.1 Hafferia zeledoni
TAGATTTAACTAGTTTTGAAAGCTAATGAAAGATTGTTTAAGGCTGGTGGCCACAAAGTGTAAGGAATCTTAAAAGCTGTGCCACTCATAGCTGTGTCTTTACAAAAAAAAAAATGCTCGCGTTTAGTAGGGCGATAGTGCTTGTGTCATTGCCAAATCCTAATATAATACTTGGCTTTGTCTTTGGTGACGATTTCGTACAGACAGGCATTGCAAACACACAAACAGTTCTCAGTCTTCCTCTCGGCTTTCTGCAGGAAAGGACTACTTCAAATACTGCCACTGTACCAAAATGGATACATGGAGGAAATACAGAGAGGGCTCCCTTCTTCCCACACTCCCTGAACACTGAGCTCGTCTTGCAAACAGAAACAACCAAGTTCAAATCTCCATCGTCCTTGCTTTGCAGTGCTCCAGCAGCAGAGACTAGGCAGGAATCTAGCCTATCAAGTTGTCTGGCGGTTCCCCCAGCATTAGGGAATCAGAATGTGGTTTTAGCACCATTTTTATCTCCTAACTTCAGTGTAAGAATCTTAACCAAGGTGAGTGTTATATCTGAAGAGCAGCTATATTCCAACAATCTCGATCTGCCATAGCAACATCTCATGGCCTTCAAAACCAAGTGAAGATCAGAGAAGCTATGCTGTTTAGGACAACTTTCCTTTAGCCTGATTTTTTTAAAGAAATAAAATTTAAATGTTCAGGCTGGCTAGCTGCAATTCCCCCATAACATCAGAACCAATTCTTAAGTTTCAACCAAGTTTGAAAGAGCAAGAGTAGTCTCTAAGATTCTACAAATTTAATGGAAAGTGCTGAATGTCTGTGGATAAAAATAAGAGATTCAAACTACCGCTCCCACTACAGAAAGCGTAACTGTGATTTAATCCTTAAGATTAAATTCCAAGAGAAACAAAAAAGATGGACAAGCAGCAGAGACAGCTCTGAATAGGTCACAAACACTGTCTTCACCTAGTCCAAGAGACAGAGAGAGCACACAAAAGCAACAGGGGATACAGGGTAGGAAACTGGAAGAAACAAAGTTTCTTGGATTCACAGTTCACTGAGCAAGTTGTGGTTTAGTTGCACAGGACAACAAATAGCAGGAGAGTTGAGGCTGGAAACTCTGGGGATCAGCTAGTCCAACACCCTTTTTCAAAGCACAGTCAGCTGCTCAAGAGTGGCTGCTCAGGGCTGTGTCTAGTCTCCTTCTGAATATATGGAAAATTGGAGACTCCCCAGCATCTCTAGGCAACCAGTGCCAGGCTCAACCCACTGTCACCGTGGAGAAGCTTCTTCCTATATTAAATGAAACTTCCTATACACACACAAAGGCCTTACTAGGATTAGGGCCTTAGCATGAAAAAGATCAGAAGCAGATAATGTAACACAAATTATCTTTCCTCTCAGTTCATAAGCTCAGCAAGACACATGGAAAGTGGAAGAAAAAAATACACCCAAGAGAAAATACTCCTACAGGGACACACAGTGCATCAGTATTAATTTCTCAAAGACAATGCATCTTGTATAAGAAGTAGGACAAAACCTTATTTTTCAGCTCACCATGACCATACAGTTAAAACCAAATCTCTAACAGTAATATATGGTTATTTAGATATAGGCTATGTTCTTGAGTATTTCTACCAGCTCTTCTAGCAGTAACCATCGAGCTATTTAAACGGGCTGAAATGGTTAAGGGTCTCAGCCTTGGAACTATAACATTCCCAGAAGTTTTTTGAGAATACCTTCCTAAAGAAAACCATTGACCAAACCAGCACCTGCTGACAGCAGGTTGTCTCAACATGACAGCCAAGCCACCCATCATTTACAATCTGAAAATACAATGACAGCTTTGTAACAGAATACTGTGAGAGATTAGGATATTCCAGTATGGTAAAAATCTTGAGAGTTAAATCCATTCCTTAATCTTAGGGACAGCTCATAGTTATTAAAAGGAATTCACACAATCACTGAATGAAACTCACCCAGGGCAAATGGCTGGCATGATGAGTAACAACCCTCAGCTGGGAAACAGTCAGCAAAAGACACTAGAAAATTTTTAGCTTCCCACACAGTGCATTTCACACCACAAAGATTTGGGATATGCAGTCTTATTTTCCTATTTGAACTTGTGCTTTAACTCAAATGCAACAAAATAGTAGTCTTAGCAAAGTCATATGCCAGATGAGCCCAGATTTTATCAGAGCGGGGCATTTTTTTTTTTTAATAAAATTTTAAAAAGGAAATTGTACATCTCCAGCTCATGTTCAGCTGCAAACATGTTATTGCAGATCCCTCTTCCTCATAAATGATATTACCATAGGGCAGATGAACCAACACTGTGAACCTGGTCTTTGGTGTGCCTCATCCTGGATCAAGGCAACAAAAGAATCACTTTTCCAGTAAGAGCATCTGTGTAGAAATCTAGTGGCTACATTCCTAGCCACACATAAAATAATTAGGAAAATGGTGAAAGAAGATAAAGAGCCAAGCAATTCCATCAACATTCCCTGCTTGGTCAGTATGAAGACCTGATACATTCTCCTTTGCAGATGCTGTTCAACTTTGGCAGACTGAGCAGGCTTTAGACAGATAGTAAAAAATGAACACATTTTTGGTCCAGACCAGTTTGCTTCTCCCAGAAACCAGCTCCTCCATTATTTGTGTTCCAGTCAATAGGGCTTCTAATAGATAAAATACAAGGACAGTCAGTTTATGGCATATAAGGCTTGAACACACAGAGGAATGACAATGCAAAAACACAGCACGTTAATACACAGGTAATACAGACATTATTAAAAAATATTTACATTGTGACACTCATTTTTTTTTCTCTCACAATAAGCATACACTGCAAAAGATAGCAAATCAAAATTGCAAAAGCCTCAGGATATAGACAGCATGTTGTTTTGTAAGTAGAAGCAGGCAGCCAGAAAAGCACTTAGAAAATGGATGCCTGAAAACAGTTTTCCATCTTTTTTTGAAAAAAAAAAAAAAAAAGATAAATTAAAGGTATGCACTTCACTGGAAATATTATCATGCCTATAATTTCCATATAGTGTTAGAAGACTAAAATAAACAAAAACAAAGGTAGTACTTGCACAGCACCCTAAGCCACTTGATGATTTTTCTCCTCAGTTCACCCCTGCATTAACCTATTTACTCTTAGTTGATGTTGCAAATTTTGGCACAAAGTTTTTACCAGCAACAATCTCCTTTTGACTGTAACTGGAAAGTTATCTATTTTCTTCCAAAATTCTTAATTATCAAATCACTGATTGTCAATGGGTGTTAGATAAGAAACTGAAACACAGCTTGTTATCTGTGGTAAGCCACACAAAGAATGGCCCCTGCCAGTCCAACCCTTTCGCCATCTCAAATTAAACATGTTTATGTGCAGAAGAAATAAAATAGAAAGTATTTGTTGCCCTCTTAAGTGGTCAATAACCTTTACCAGGGAAGTCAAAGTAGGTACAACAAAAGTCTAAAAGGCAGAAACTGCCTGGCACAGCCATGGGGTGCAAAACAGTAAACTCAGCCATTAGAACTCTGTGAAAGAGTTATTTAGGGCAGCTTTGGGGCTACTTTATGCCAGCTGACAATTATCTCTGTGGCCTTCAAGAAATAATAAAATAGTTTTCACAAAATAAAACCAAGAGCACTGACAACTCAAGGTAAGTGTCCTCCTCTACCCACTCCAGCACTAAGTAAAATGCATCAGCCACCTGCACCAGCCTGAAGGTTACTCTGCCCTTCTATGAAGGCAACAGTACCATTTGCAAGAGAATGTATCTGGATGTGCTTAAACACACACCTTCTTTGTCCATATTGCTTTTTATCCTTCGTCTCACGACACACTTCTATTTATTAGCCTTTAAAAACTCTATCCCAAGGTCATTGCAAAAGAAACAGTATATTCCTGTTTATACAGTCCACAGGGCAACTGCATTCTCCATAGGCATCTCTGCCACAAATGACACATCCAAAAAAACCTAAAATGCTTGCAGCTACATCAATAGCCAGTAGTACACTTTTATGGAAGGAACTAAAACCATTTCCACTGTTCCACCCATTTAAACCCAACTTTCAAAAGCTGTGAAGCAATGAAAAAAATCTTCTGGGGGGATTTTTTTGTGTGGTTTTTAACATAATTTTATCAGTAATGTTTCTAGTCTGTAAAGAGAATTAATTAATAGAAATTTTGTATCCCTATTCAAAATTAAATGTAGAATAATTCAAAGGTAACTGGATGACCAATATTAATAGGCTCTAAAAGTAGGCATTACATATGAAGTAACTTGGATTTGGTCACATTTGTAAGACTTTAGAAAAGCCTTCTTGGAAAACTGATATTTGCCAGGCATGGATGTTCATAGGAATCATGTCCATATTGTCCAGGAAAACTAAATTTTTGGTTTGCACTTGCAGACATCTGTGTTGGAAGTGCTTCCACAATGATACAAGTAGAATGCAATTCTCTTATGCAATATATCCAATAGACTACATTCAAGAGTACAATTCAAATCTTTGAATACTACTTAAGTGCAACCAATCCATAAGTGAGTTAAGACAGTTGGGGAAAGGAGATAAGAGTAGCTGTTTGCCAGAGAATCTGAAACAAATAAGGATTAAAAGGAAACCACTCTGCCTTTACAGACACTGCAGATGAAGACGGTTCAAGTTCATTAAGAACACTACTTACGACAAATTATTCATGTTATTCTACAGATCATTATGGATGTTTTGTTGAAAAACATAATGTTTATGCATGAACTGGAAATGGAACAATCTCCTCATATTCCATAAGCAGAATGAACAGCATTATTGACTAGGATTGCTAAACATCTTGGGCCTGTTGAAAACAAAACCAGAAAATTTCTTTGGGATGTTTCTTAATAGAACAATCCACAACAAACAGATTCCACCCTTAGCTATTTATTACAGGTTTGATGATCCTTCTACTGAAGTCAGCTCAACTTGAAACATGGACTGACGTCACAAGGGCAATTTACAGTATCTCAGCATTTGAACAGGACCATTCCTTGAGCATTTATCTATGTCTCTGCCTTTATCTACATCCTAGCTTCTCCCTTTCCTTATTATGACTGTTCTCCTATGTGCATAATACAGTCCTCATGCAATGTCTCTTACTTCAGAAGGCATTACATCCAAACTTCTCATTTCCTTTCAAATTTTTTCTGAAAGCTGAAATTCTTCCACTACCTATATATGCTCTGTATTACCTATCTACTAGTTTTTATGTGTGCATCAACATTTATTATAGTCAATGCAATTCCTGTTTAACTCTCTAAAGCATACACAGCATTAAAGACTTTCCCAAAAATACAATGTATGGAGTAAATTTATGGTATACCGAAAAATATTGCAATGCTGGAGAATCCAAAACATACACTGGCTGCTCCATTCAATTTAGAAAAGAAATTGTAAGAACCCACCTAAAACACTACATTTGGCCTTCTCACAGAGTCACAGGTTATCTAGAGATCACAAAGAACTCCTCTTTAGAGGTAAATTCTAACAAGAAGTTTTTTTCCATTTTTTCAGCCTTCTCACTCTGAAACAGTCCTTCCCACTGTAGCAGCACAAAATTACACTAAAGCAGTGATGAAAAGTAGAAAAGTGCGCAAGCAGGGCAAGAATTCTATTTGTGAAATCATTGTTTTCATAGTTACTGCTGACGACTGAAACATAAGCATGTAGTCATAGAGTCCTACTCATTTGACAGTTTCTGAATTTTAAGAATTCTTGGGTGAGAAAGCTTACTGGGCTTTACAAAGAAAAAGAATCATTCAGAGCCTGCTACTTCTTCAATAATTTCATAATAATTGTGCTACTGATACTGGGGTAAAAGACTAATGGCATGCCTGTACAAAGTTTGCAGAAAAATGAAAACTGAAAATAATTTTCACTGCAGTTAGCAAACAGGAATTTGCTTAAAAACCCAAACAAACAAAACAAATAAAAAAAGAGTGAAAGTCATAAAAGGGATTATCTGAATTCTGCAGTTCAGACATGCAGCATGGTAATACTAGTTTACTTCGGTCACTAAATCAGGCAAACAATACTTTTGAACAATCAGATTCAAGGTATATAAAGAAAGACCAAATCTCTCAAAACTCATAACCATTAGATGATAATGTATTAAGTCTAAGTCACTATGACATAACCTTTCTAGGCATAATTTTGTTCTTAAGACCTCTACTACCCACAGTATTGCTTGCAGTAATTATTTCTATGTTACTGATTAAACATTTAAGTCTTCACAGACTATCATGACAGAGGGTACAAATTCACTGTTTTGAAAGAAACTTCCATAAGGAGAGTTAAGTATATGTATGAAACCATTATTAGTATACATAGTGATTTGTTGTTTGTTTGTGTGTTTAAAAAGGCCATGAGGAAAACTACAACGATTTACACCTCTTACAATGACATATTCATGTAGAGAGTTAAATAGAAGAAAGCTGTATTCTTCAGATTGCCTCTAGATCCAATGCACTGTGTCAGAAAAAAAATTAAGCGGTATGAATGAAAAGGATATATTTTGTTTAGCCTACTTACCTAAGGAAACCAGGCTTCTGAGATTACGTTGACTACCCAATAACCCTTGCACAGAGCTGAAGCTTTCACTTTCAAACAAATTTGACAGAGAAAAATAAAAAAAATAATAAATTTTAGTTTCTGCCAGTGTCATGGAAACAGATGGTTAAGGCTGTAAAGAAACATCTTGTTTAAGCTCTCACTAAATAAAAGGCTATTAAATTTACTAAGACCCAAATTTAATGACTTCTGTTCTTACATAACCCAACAGCACACCTGACTCAAGGCTCATATACAATTAACATGTTATACACCCAAACAGCTGTAAGCTATAAAGGGCACAATGCAGAAAAGGGAACCCCTACACTTTTTGTGAAGGTCAAAGTGCCATGAGTTTCAGGCAGGACTCTTTGTACTGGGCTTAAAACAGAGTGAAAGGAACAAGACAAAATGGAAAAGCAAGATTAAATTTTTCATGAAGTTTATCTCAAAGTGAATAGGGTAACTCCCACTTAAAGCTAATGTGTTCTTGCTTGTAGACAAAGCAGCTTTTTGGAAATTTCAACTAGACATTGAATTGGTGCTATAGCAAACAATGACACCAAAGCCTATACAGTGACTGTCAAATGAAAACACAAGAAAACCCTCCAGAATGCTGAAGACCTTCACAGGAAACACTTCAGTTCATCATCTTTGCACTCATTAATAAATATTTGCTACAGTAAATCTGAATTACTGTTAAGAGTTTCAAGGGTGAAATAGGGGTTAACAAGGCCAAAAGAAACAAATGAACAGAGATAACTGTGGAATTCTAAAAAAATAAAGCAAGGAGTTGCAAGAAGCTGATTTCACATAGAATTAGTGGCAAATGGAGAAAAGCCTCTGTTTTGCCTAAAACTGAAACACCACTCCATGATCAGGTGAGACAGGGGCTTCTCAAGGCACACTGTTTCCAGGTGTGTTACTGTAACATGACACACATCCTTTGCTCATTACTGTTAATTACAATGAAAACACCTATAATTAAGTGTAAAAGAATGTATCAATGAAATTGAGATAAACCAGCTTTTCCCCACACACCCATATATATGTAGCAGTCAGCGATTTTTTACACTGACAGTTGTGTAAAATAATTTTTTGAGCACAATAATCAAGATTATGATGCTTCTTGTATTCTTGCAAAATCATTCAAATACAGATTCCACTCCTTCGGAAGCTGTCAACAAGAGGTGCTCTGAATTCAACCTATTACAAAAGCAAACCATCTCGCTATGGTACTCACATTAGACGTTAAATTTATGTGCTGCATTATTAAAAATAATTTTCATTCCCCTATCACTCCTAGTAGCAACAAAGACCTAAGCACAGCCATTTTTCAGCACTGCTCTGTGTAACCCTCTTCCAACTTCTCTGACTAAGAGGCCCTAATCCCCTCTTTGTGGCATCACTCACCCTCAGCCAGTGTGACGCACCAGCCCAGAAGGCTGCTCAGGACAGATTTTGCATATCTGATCAATCAACACTTTCGGTTGTTACCCATCAATTTGAACAGAAGGCTTTTTCCTGTCAGTTTTGCCCACCCACAGCCAGATGTCACCAGGTTCCACTAAAGTCCCTGACACCGCAACTAGACCTCTTTGCTGGGACCAGCAGGCTGCTGTTGGTAAACACTTTTTCAGCTTTTAAGGTGGCAATCAATGAGAACTTCACAGAAAGAAAGCCAGGGAGAACTCTACTTACCATTAAGGTCTCCCTCCATGGCACCCTTTCTATGTCTGCTCTGAACCATGAATGAACTTCCCCAAAGCCCCTTCTTTTGAGCTCAGTAAAAGCAGGTAAGTGATTAATACATTTGTATAATGGTAATGTATCTGGGAACAAAGCTAGATATGTCTATCTGAAATAACTTTATAGAATCAATATTTTTTTATTCCAAATAAAGATTATGGATATGAAGATCACTGCAAAATGGACAGGACTTTACGACACAACTTGAGCTTTCTTTCTACTCATCATTACATTTTGCCAGATTTTCTCTCTTACTCTTCCTCATCCCCTTGGGAAAAAAAAAAATAATATTCCAAGCCATTATCTCCTAATGTTCCAAGCTTTAAAGTCAAGCTCTAAAAGAATTATTGCAACCACTACTTTCTTCATCTGTATGCCAATGCAACCCAAATGAAAAGATACACACCATGACAACATATGATGGCGAACCAGGTCCTCATACAGCACTGCTTGTCCTCTTCCTAAAATGCTGCAGGTTGCCTGCTTACCCTCCAAAACACGCACGGTGAGGACAAGCTACATGCCACACACTGTTCATGCCATTCTGCATGCTCCAAAAGGGGATTAGCACAAAAAACACGAGAAGAACAGAATGCATCTTTCCATATTTAGCCTTGTATGTTTAATACTAAGTTAGATTTCACCTCAGTGCATTATTCCATTAATCAAGTGTGGGTATAACAGGAGAGACATAGGCTGACATCAGCTGCTTTTAAGATTTCTCTTCCTCTTCTCCCCACCTCCAGCTTCTATGACACCATGCATTGTGCATTTCATGTGCATTCATGTGTGCAAACAGCAGAGACTTATCTGTAAAGATCAGTTATACAGTAAAACTGCAAAAGGAAACTTTCACCCTTGTCCAGCTGGTTGAATAACTGCAGAGGCCAACAGCAGCAAGCCTCTAAATACATCCTGTTCTTCTCCCTCCACCCCCACGTCTCTAATCACTTAGGAGGAAGATAGGAAGATTAGCAGAGAGGAAAAAAAATAACCAAATCTGCAGATAACCCTTTAGGACCACAATGTCAGGCTATAAGAACATGGAGCAAAAGGTTGTTACAGCTGTATTTTGAACCTCAGGCACAATTGTATTTAAAGGGGAGGGAGGGGTGCTGAGAATGTGAGACAGAGAGAAAAAAGGAAATGGTGATGAAGACAAAAATGAATTTGTCATCTACAGCTAGCTCTTTGATCACCTGGAGTATCCAGGAAAGGATTACCAGCAGAAAAAGGGCAGTTTTATTAACAATATGCTGCAATTTTTCTTGTATTTTCATGATCATCATCATCATAACATATTTTAGTAAGAATACAGCTGCAGAAGACCTATTGGGCTATGCAAAGAATAAAGGTGGAAACCAAAACAGTGATAGAGAACTACCTTCAGCAGCAGATACACTGAAGAGATTGGGGAAAAAAATAAAATATAAATAAAAGTCACTTCCACTAGAAGACAATGTCATCTTCATCCATGTCTCTAAACGGTTGCTATGGGGTTGTGAAGAGGAGGGGAGGGATGGGGGGGAGGTTATAATCAATCATCTCAGAAGAGCACTGCTTCTTAGAGAGAAAGATCTGGATTTTGACTGTGTCCCTAAGAAAATTGCGGACTGCAGAGCTGCTGCCACGCAGGGCAGTGAGGAAGCAGGCAGAGCAGAGGCAGCAGCTGGGGATGGAAACGCCTATTAAATCCTTTAGACAACAGATGGGCAAAGCTCGGCTGGGTTATAAAAAAAAAAAAATACACCACAATGCATCATGTTTTATTGTCCCACCATAATGAACAACACTTAACACCCACATGCCCAAAGAAGCCCCCCTATGGCTGATCTTACCCCTTCCCTAAATAATAATCTCGAGTCTCAATCCACTTTTGGGGGGCTCCCAACCAATGAATTTACCAGATGCCATTGCTTATTGCACCTGTTACTAAAAAAAAAAAAAAAAAAAAAAAAGACAAAAAAAAAAAAGACATTTAGGCTTCTTTTTAAGGGTTTTTCTTCCAATTAATGCTCCCCTGCCCTTGAAGTGAATATGCTATCCAAGCAAGCAACAGTAAGTCCAGATCTTGAACGCATTTAGGGGATCTAATTATGTCATGTAGGGCAAAAGCACCTGCTCTCTGCTAATTCCCTCCACTTGGTTTCCTCTTTTTAATATTTCTTACCATTGTTCCTTTCAGGCAAATCTGCTGGGGGCAGTTTCATAAACAAGCTTTAAGGAAAACAATTAAATAACCCTCCCTTCCCCGCTCCCAATCCCTCCTACAAAAACACAGCATAACCAGAATGAATTCTGCTACCAATCCTCTATTTTTCTTTTATTTCAGACCCTACCCACAAAAACCACCAGCCCATCCATCCATATTTGCTGAATACCCACAGCAGTCAGTGCCAGAGACATACTGTACATATTCCCACCTCCCCCCCCAACTGCACCTTAAGGACTACACCCTTTTCAATCATGATGTCATGAAATACTGCTGGTGACTCCCCCACTACCACCACCACCACCTCCTTGGTACTACAGGCTGTGAACCTTTAATTTCAATATAATTTGATTAAAAAGAAAATGCTCCTAAGTAGGGCAGTGAGGAAACGGATGTGAAAATTCACCACCAGCAGATCATGTCTTTTTTCCTCTGCATGCACTCTGCCTGTCATCAGAACAACACCCATTAGCAGGAGTAATGAACATAAAGCATCCTGGGCTTTTTTCCCCCCTTTTCTTTAAAAAAAACACAACAACCAGGGAATATAAAAAAAAGGAAAAGAATAATTAAAATGAAAGCCATAAATAAATAAAGGCAAAAATTTCCTTGGAATATTATCTGCACTAAAACAGCAAATGGGAAGACCTAAACCCTCAAATATCCCATCCCCAACAGCTCACTGGCTGCTACAGCACCTTCCCTCTAGCACTGGTGCTGCTGCAAAAGAACCAACCTGTCTGTCCTTTTCCTAGGGTTTTCTCCAAACGATACGGTCCAACATATTGTGCATGTTGAGCTCCGCTGCCTTCTTTCCCTGTTGATGTCATTTCTACCTGGATCTGTAATTCTGCAACGTGTATGTGCTGATGAGCTGGAATTTCTCTCTCTGCAGCTCTTTAAATTCCCACTTTGCAGCTGTGCAAGCAAAGCACTCTTTTTCTCTGCTTTAGTCCCCTTGGTTGCAGATTTTCGTCTTCCTCCTCTTTCTTTCCTCTCTCTCTCTCTCTCACGTGCGTGTTTTCTTGCTGGGTCTGCTTGGGACGCTGAAAGACGAAGAAGTTATTTTAATGTTCAAAGAGGGCGATCTACGATCCAAGCCCAAGGAGCATGATGCTGGTGATCCGAGCTCCGCACGCCTTGTTCTCCCTGGGAGCTGTTCAAGGGAGAGCCAGAGCTGAAGCAGCGGAAGAGCCGGGGCCGCGGCTGAGACTGGCATTAAAAGCAGCCAATCCCCTCGTCTCCCACCTTCTTCTCCCCTCCTCCTTCCACTACCTTTTCTTTTCCATCAGCAGAGTTGCTGTCTCTGCCTGCACAGAGCATCAGGACCAGTGGCAACAGCAAACACCTAAGTTCATCAATCTGTGACCAGGCACAATTAAATATAATTTAATGTGTATATTATTTTAAGACCTAAACATATACTTCTTTTTTTTTTTTTTTTAACCTCTGAATTCTCTTCCACAATGCAGCTGTAGTTTCAGATTATTAAAGAAAAGGCAAGATTGTGGCAGAAAACAGGAAAGGGGAAAAAAACTATTTCTGAAAATGAGCTTGGGAAATTCATTGATTCTGTTTGATTCTGAAGGACCTGTATCTCCTGGGTTTTTTACCCTTTAAAGAGAACCTTGGTGGAAGGAAGGGGGGGCAAGAACAAAAACAAAAACAAAAAAAAAAGAAAAATAACAGGGTTGATCTTGTAACCACTGAACTCAGTGACAGACCTGCTTTTGAATTTGATGGGAGCAAATAAACTTCAGGTCCTTAGCAGATAAAAAACAGAATGGCCACTCTCTTAATTAAAAACTCAGCCAAAAATCCAGGGATTAGATGGTCATAGGAACAGATTGCCAAATCCACAGGCTCCACACTAACAGTGTAAGGAAATTTTCACTGTTTTTATCTAAGTACTAAGGCCTGTGTTTAACCTTCAGAGCTTAAAGAGCTAGATGAAATAAAAGATTCTGCAGATATGCTTCAAGTTTGGCACAAGCGAATGTACTTTCTGGATTCAGGACCACGTAACACTTTCAGCCAGACTCCAGGGCTATCAAGCTGAAACCATTACCATTACCAAGTTCAGTTTTTACCTTCGCTCCCCTGCTCCAGTCCAGACTGAAAACTGATCAAGGTATTCCTACTAAAATTTCAACTGAAACACAGAGAACAAGGATTCTTGAGTCAGAGAGGGAAATCTTGACAAGTCTGTAAAAAAGAGAGTAAAGAGAAGGCAAAACTTGAACAATGTTTATCTGTGGCTCACTGAGAGACGACTGTTTCAGGTTTATTTATTTGTTTGGGTTTTCTAAGAGGGAAATTTACCTTCTTTTAATATGTATACCTACAGACAGCAGCTGCTTTTGTAATTTGAACTAAAACAAGAAATTGGTTCTTTACCTGCACCACAGACAACACAACTGTACTCAACAGGTTGCAGAGGAGTTACTAAGATGAGGAGGTGGGAAGAAATGAGTTCAGGAGACTGAAACCTTAAACCGATTCCAAGGTATCCTCCTGTCTGCTCAGGAAATAAAATGCCAACACTTGCTTTGAAAGAAAAAGCCCTGTTTTGCTCATTATGGCTTACCTTTACTCACTTCCAGACTGTGTCACTGCAGCAACCTGTCAGCAAACTGCAAAACACCCCAAATCATCTCCATTCCTCAGCTTCTCCCTCCAGACCCCCCACCAAGACTCCCTCCTTGTGAATTTCCAATGGCACCCTCTGCCCTCTTCAGCTCCTACAGGTGTTTACTTCTTTCTCCTACTAAATTCAACTCCAAATTGCCATTTCTTCACAGTTGCTTCCACAGATCTTTCATTAAGCATTGTTCTTTCCCCACCTCTCCACAAGCCCATCCTTGCTGCCCCACACATTCTCCCCTCAGAGCCCATGGAGCATCATCTGTGCACATGGGCACGCAGTCTCTCACCATGGAGGGAGGGAAGAATGTTGGGGGCAACAATGCCAACAACCAGAATGGCATATACCCATGCCATGCTCCACTCCCCTCTGTCCTGCAGCCTCTGGCAGAGCCTCAGGATCTAAGAAGGGGACTAGAGAGGAGGCAGCTGGCCCTGCTGGCAGCTGCAGGGATGTGGCAGCTTTTCCCACCCGAAGTGGTGAGTGGGGCGTCAGGGGCCAGAGGGCAGGGGGAATGCTGTGTGGAGTACTCCTGTGGAGAGGTGCAGGGTAGGCTGGGAGTGCTGGTGGCTAAACAGGCAGCTGACAGGCCTGTGAGACCTGCCCCATGGCCGAGGGGTAAGGCACTGCCTGCCCTTGGTACAGAACAAACCTGCCCAGCTGTGCCGCAGGGCTCGCCCTTGCAGGACTGACGGACCTAAGGGCTCAAAAACCCAACCACAAGGCCCAGATGGATGGATTCAGCAGGGCAGCCTGATGTGGTTGAAAAAATGTCCCTAAAACTTGAGGCACCCATGCATGACTCAGAAGCCCTCCTTTCCCTATGGGTTGTGAGACAGGATGGGGCTGTTCGAGGTGAGGCACCATGGTGGCAAAAGCGCTCCCCCCGCTGGGGTTTTCACTACAGAAATCTGTGTTGAGGGGAATCAAAATGTGTCATATTTCCAAAACTTCCACTCCCCCTAAATATTTGACCTCTCTCATGTTAAGTCCCTTCGCAGACAGTAAGGGACAATACTGACATGCAGGAATGTGAGCTCTTGGAAAAAGGAAAATAATTGTATAAACTAGCAAAGTATCCACACCACCATATTAATAATGGACAGGGTGAATATCAGCATAGATCAACATCTTTTTTAATTCCAAGATTTGTATTTTGAAAGGCATTTAAAAGGAGATTATCATGTCTGCATGTAGATGAACCATATCTGAGATGTGATATATATATAGAAAGATGAGTAATGAGACAATATTGTCCATCCAAGACAAAACTCGTGTCTTTCACTGCTTATTTCTGTTGGGCATTTGGAAAAATGAGTTACAGAGACAAAGATGTTACAAATCCCCACCTTCTGCCACGAAATATGTGTCAGTGTGATGACTGGAATAAAAACTTGGTGAAATTCATATGATCTTGACTAGAAGATGAATGAGTTAAAAATGAAACCAAACTAAACAAACAGATACATGCATGCACAAACTCTCCCCACCCCCAACTCCTATATCTTTTTGGTCTCAGTTATGTTATTTTGATTCCATAGCAATATTCTTCTGTATGGCCTATTCCAACAATTTTGACCTTTTGCCCTAAACTGTTTTTGAGAAAATGTTTGGACACTTCCTGATTCCTGAATAATCAAATGTTGTTTATTCTATTTGTTATATAGAGCCACATCCCGTTTATCTGTACCCCTTTGATCTGAAACTCAGTCCTTTGAATCTAGGTTATGTCCCCCTGGTGTGAATTATTTATACAATATCTCCCTCAATTATTTGAAGCCCTGTTTATCCAAATGTTTTGATGTTCCTAAAGTATTTTGAATAAAGAGGACTCTGCTGTCATTGGATATATCAGATATCTTTGGGGATGCATATGGGATGGTTTCCCCTGACCTTATTCTGTATTATCTCATGCTTAAATGAACAGTGTTAAGTGTATAGTTAGCATACTGGCATAATCTTCAGTACTTTTACTCCTTTCTCCATTAATATTTTTCTTTCATTATTCTCATTTAAGAACTAAATGTCACTCAGGAAGGACTTAACATATATACCAGCAAAAATTTTGCTTGAGTATGAAGTGAACGAAAAAAGTAATGATAGAATTTTATCATACTTCTGAGGAAAAAGAGCAGAGCAAAATATTTGCTTTTTGGTTTTGCATTTTTCCCTCACTCTCATTTTCACTAGCTTGAGTCTAATGAAAGTCCTTATGTTTATTCGTTTTCTTAGATGCTTGCCATTGTCTTTCCTCTTATTCTCATGAAAATATTAAGGGTCTCAATGAATCATGATATGGTGCAAGAAGCTAGAGGTAAAAACAGGTCCATGAGGAAGTTTATTTCAATATTTTTCACTTGCTCAGTTGAGTGTATTTGTGGAGTTAATAATGAAAAATATCAAATGGAAATGTAAGGCCTCCAAGAAAAGGCACCAATAAGCTTGTGCAATCAGTTGTTTTTTCACATAAGCTAGGATTTTGTCTCCAAGTAGAATAATGTGATAGCTAATGCCAGTGATAAGCACGTATTAAAGATAAACAGGACAAAAATATTCAGCATTTACAATGTCAGGATGCATTATCACATTCTGAATTACATGTTCCATCCACATACCTATGGATATATGACACCTCTTTGATAAATGATATCAGGAATAAGATATTTTGGGAATTAACCACCATAACAAACTGAGCCAGGTATTTGAGGGACATTTAGTCACCAATACTGTAGACAGATTGATAATACTTTTATTGAGGATAAGTATATCAATTTGCAATGTCTCCAAACAGGTATTAACAGTCTAAAATTGAGAATTTCCCCCCTTTTTTGGATAGCTATCATCTTTGTAAGAAGCTGAGGTAGACAGTAAGAAAAGGGAGAACTGGATTTCAATAAGTGGGTGGTGTTTCAAATTCTTAGAACACCCTTGGAGTTCAGACATCTTTTCTACTATAGCAAGGATTGAGGAACTTCTACAAGTTAATGCTTGTTACTGGAAGACAATGCTTCCATAAAGACTCCCACTTTAGCAGCTCCTAACTGATCAATGTTGCTCAGCAGAGGCATAGCATGATAGCAGTTAGACGGATGTTTTGGAGATTTTACTGTTGTTGCTATTATTGTTGTTAATAATAATTTAGCTATGATTATTAGCATTCCTGGTGTTCTATATATTCTAGTAACTAATTTTTAAGGTTCACCCAGACATAGCATCTTTGTTTCAAACTGGATTAAGGTAAAGCCTTGTAAAATATTTAGTAACAGAATAGATAACTGCTTTTACAGTATCATTTTCTCTGGACTGTGGTCTCTCTTTATTCCTTTGGAAATAATACTGTCGTTTTCTCAAGCCTGCTGCTGTCATTACCTGTGCCTCACAGAACTGTTAAACTGTTAAGAAGCAAAAAGCACTTTTCAGCTTAATATAGTAACATGAAAATCTCTGTATGAAGTTTTTTTTCATATACTGAGCTTTGTATTTCATAAAAATATGAATATGCAGGCACATTGATATGTTCAGTGAGTGAAGCTTTTGACTGGGTCCTGACAGAAATCAAACTTGAAAGCAATCAGACACTTTCAGTGTGAGGATGGATCCATGGTAACTGACCTGACTTTGAGGTAGAAGAGACAAAAAGAAGGTTTGTTTTCAGTTGTCAGATCAAGTGTTTACCAACCCAAATACTGTGTCTCCAATGGTGCCTGTAAATACAAACTTAAGGAAGAATTGGTCCAATGCAAGGATATGTGTTTCCTCCCTGCAGTACTCTCTCAGGATCCAACTGTTTGCAGCTCAGGGACTTTCTGAGCCAGATGTTGTTTCTGTGTATGCTGTAGTCTTCAAGAGATTTCTTTTTCTGTGAGCTTGTTTTTGTCTTCCCTTAAAAATTTGATGCCATGACAGATGGCCAGATATCTCTTCAGATTATGTGCATACTTCTCAGAAGACAGTGAATCCTTGAGACAAGTAAGATCCATTGATCAATGCTCAAGAACACCAAAAAGTAAAGAAAGAAAATTATGTGTGAGGCACCATTCCTGAAATCCTGCAGCTGTATGGAGCAGTTCCAGCTGCAAAGTTTCTAGGCTTCCAGGAAGCCTAGAAAAAGTAGATCTGAGAGTTCAGGGCATTTAGTGTTTAAGACATAGAAAGTAGGCATGTGAAAACAAAAACAGTTCCTGGCTGTACTTTTCTGGTTTTAGAGCAATTCCATCCATTCAGTTTCTGCCACAAAATGAGTGTGCACCCTGGCTGATGATGTTTATGGTGATATCATAAAGAAGTTCCTGTTAGGCACATACTAGCAGCTAATCATGGATGTTTTATGGGCACTTCAGCAATATGCAGTGAAGTTGTATGATGTCAAATACACTGAATAAAACACATTTTCTAAATTTTATCACAGATGGTTCCATGGAAGATTCAGTCTACATCCTAGAATATTCCTGCATTTCTCTGTAGTGATTTCAAGTAGGCTGAACAGTATTGCCCTGGATGAACAAGTAAAAATATTGTCTATGCTACAGTGTCAGTGTGCCTGGTAGGTGGCACCTGGGTCCCAGTCCTCTCAGTTGCTGGCCCCTGCTCATACAATCCAGTGGGACTGGCACCCCCATTCCCTGCTGCCTTCCCTGTGACCTTGTCCATAGAAATGCAGAGATGCTCTCACACCTGGAGCTGGTCCTTAGAGACCACCTCACCCACTTGCTCCCAACCACTTCACCTACTCCCAGGTGGTTTGGCTTGATCTTTGCTAGTGATCACACCCACTCATACACCCACACTTCATCAGTCACTGCAACACAGACACACAGGTGCTCCAGCCTGTGATCTGCCTCCTGCTGCTGGGAGCATCCCCATACATACATGTGCACAGAATAGACACCCCCCACCCAGGAAAGACTTACAAAATATTTTAATAAGAACACAGGTCAGCCTGTGCTGATCAGGCACAGGGCATAGCCAGGCAGGCATTCTGACTAGCCAGTTATGGCAATTCACCTTTTGTTTTTTTGTTGTTTTTTTTTTTTTTGTTATCCCTTTATTTTGTCGCTCCTGTCCCTCCCCAATCACCTAAACCACTCCCTTTCTCCACCTTTTGTTTCTCCCCCAAACATCCCATAATCAGTCCTGTATGATCTGGAACCACTTTTCCCTTACATCCCGTAATGTGTCCCACTCCTGGACAGTGAACCCCTTAGTCCAAAAGCTGACTGGAGAGTCCCTGATTTGGGTTCCTGACAGGCCTTGTGCCACTGTGCTCATCCAGGCTTGCACTGATGGCCCCTGGGATGGGCCTGGGAATGGACAGCAGGGCATTATTTGGGCATCTCACTCCTGTTAGTGTCTCTCTGAACTCCCCATGGGTTTTTGTCCCACAACATTTTATATATTACACTGTTGGATAATTTGTCTCCTAACTGAAGGAAGTACTTGGTTTCTTGATTACAGTAGCCTGCCATTCCTAGTGCAGGGAGAATTACAGAAATGACCCTCAGACAGGAATGGTCATCTGGAGATGTGCCATATCTCTTGGAAGATAAGGCATACCTGGCATTTGACAGAGTGGGAAATAACAAAGTTCACAGATTTATAGTGATTTAGCCACCACTTTGAATCTGAGAAGAGGACATCCAGCCATAGGTTCTCACAAAATGCTGGAAGGAAAAGTCAGAGGTAAAGACAGGCCAGCAATGATGGCAATGCAAAATCATAAAAAATCCCCTGATCCATAAAAATACAGTTTCTCAGCTAAATGGTAAAAGATGAGCAACGAGATTGATGAGGTTAAAAAGCAGGGTTTGTTCTTTGCATTCACATCAGTCTCACAGAAAACAAAAGGCATTACTTGAAAACAATCAAAAAGAGTGCCAAGATAAGCAGTAGGCAAATAGAACAAAGGAGCCAAGAACCTGAGGCCACTATGCACCACTGAACAGAACTGTATCTATTCATCAAATTGCTACATATAGCAGTGGCAAGTGCAAAAGATAAGCTCTTAAGGAAGACAGATCACATGAGATACTTCCAGACATAGGACAGGAGCTGGAATGAAGGCTGCAAGGCAGGTGTAGTTTAGCAACAGCTAACATTCCTGACAGCAGAATCAAGGATAAAGCAATAGGAAGAGTTTCATGTGATGAAAGAAAGTGAAGAACTGAAGAACAGTTTAAGGGGTCAACAGGATATTGTTCATCAAAAGAAAAGCCACTACAGGATTTTTCTACTGCCAGTTGTACAGGAAAGAAGGGAGAGGCTGTACTGAAGATTTGCATATTGAGGTCTATGCACTGGTGAAAGTTGTTGCTTATACTGGGCAAAATAATGATTTCATATCACAAAGGAAAACCAATATAATTTCCCTTAAAATGTATGTCTTAACTGCACCAATCATTTGTTCATTCTAAAAAAGCCCAACAAAACTAACAAAACCCATATGCTGAAGTAGTAACACCTTCCTGATTTTCTTCAGAGTCTTTCTGCTCAGTAACTGAGGTCAAAATACAGTCAGAGTGGGAGCACTGAATACTACAAGCAATATTTATTGGTCATTAGGACAGTGTTACTAGAAACTAGAACAATATTTATACAACTAAGCTGTGCTAATGCTGCTAAGATAAAAGTGTAATTACTTTATCAAAAAATGAAAAAAAACCAGCTGCAAAATCCATGAGATATTGAAGAAGGCAGTCCATAATACTGGAGGGAAGCACTTTCCCTGACTCCCCAAAGAGCAAAGAATTGTAGTAGGGAATTTCAGACTCTCTAAAACCTATGTTTTAGTGACTGTTCTTTCTAAAGAAAAAGTAAAGGTTGTTCTGAAGTTTCCATATAACCCTTCAAGCACCAGCAGGTCACAGTTCCCTGCTCCATAGGTGATGCAGCTTTTCAGAGAAAATGCCAGTCTGTTGGGAAAGCCTTTAGCAAAATAAAACAATACGCAGATGAAAGTTATGAGGATGACTGAAAGGTGAACAGCAAAGTGCTTTTTAAATCCCCATGGGCTGGCAATATAAAAAGCTGAAACAAACTATAGCATTGTAATGATTAAATGCTTCAGCTGGAACAGGGAGAAAGTGTTACAAACTGGTTGAATAAACAAACTTTGGAAAATAGGACGCTGTCCTGCTATATAGGTTTTGCTTTTGATTTACTGCATGAACTTGAGCAAGTCACTCTGACCAAGAACTGCCAAACCAGCTAATGAGTTTATGTGTCACAGATATTTGCCACTTCGCCAGCAGAGGCCCAGTTACCAAAAGGGCAGATTTTCACCTTCCTAAACATAAGTCCTATTAAATTAGCTAAAATTAGGCACCCTGAAGTTGAGATGTCTAAAATCTCATTATTACCTTTAGCTTTCTTGTCTTTGTTTCAGTCCTTTTCAGAAAACATTTCCACCTCCTCTGATCTTTATGATATACTTTGTGATCCTTGAGAAGGATTCTTAAAACATCTGAGATTCTTGAAAAATTGTATTGGAAATGTATTCATTGCTTATGAGCGGTTTTTTTTCACCTGCCTAGAAATGAGAACAACAAACACTCCAACAAAAGGACTGAAGGATCATCTTTTTTTAATGTGGTCGGTTTGCACTGGCCTTTTCAACAGTTATGCTGAAAAGCTGGGACACTACTGCTCCCAGGAATGGTCTGTGAACCCTGTGGGAGCAGCATGAGTGCCTTCTTCAAATTTCTCCTGCCAAGGCAAAAGTTATTCCCCCGCAAAAGCAGTAAGTCGGATCACCTGCTCTTTTTTTTCACTGTGGTTAGTAGGTCACATACACTTAAGGATAGATTGTGGCCTCTAGGCATGGGCTTGCCTGGAATACAGCACAGCATGAACTACAAGAGGAGAGCCCCAGAAGGCTTTCTTTTTCTCTGCCTTTTGCACAGTGATCTTTTTACGTCTTTCCTCTATGTCATACTTTCTTGAGTGTCCATAATTTGAGGAAACACTAAGAAAATTGCCTCAGTAGATATAATGTTGTCTCTTTAAGGGCTCCATAAGAGCAAAGTTCCAAATGCCATCTTCACTCTTTATACACCTAAATGTAAGAAAATATCTATCCAGTAATTCTTTATTACAGTGTCAGATAAAAGCCTATGGAATTTCCACAGTTAGTCGTTGTCTGGACAGGTTTCCTTTCCTTGCTAGAAATGGCAAATCAGTAAAACAGAAAATGAAAAACTATACAGTGGAGAAATCCTCAAATCTTCCTTGCTAAATCTGCAATGTTTGTTATGGCAAGGTAGAAGAAAAGTCTCAAGGGCTTCTTCATGACAGGACTTGTAAGACATATGTTAATAAAGGGAAAAAGAATTTTGAATTCAGTGTATGTCCTTATCAGCTAATACACATAGATCCCATTAATGTTGATGAAAATTACATGGTTGCACTGATAGGACAGTAGACCTCTGGTCAAGTTAAAAGTGTCTGCAAGAACAGAGTAGCAAAACAAGTGTCTGTACAATATGTCCTTTTCCCCAGTGCTCCAAAAGATGTTTTTAAACACTCAACAGTAGTTTTGTGCTTTTTTACCAATGGAAATTTTCAAACCTCAAGTTATTTCATTAGATAATACCACCAGAACTTAAAATGTCAGACTTGAGCTGCATTGCCCAGTGTGAACGCTGAGTACCAGTGCCTGAAGGAAAGTTTTATAGCATCGATTAACTACAATTGTTTGTAGAACTGACAAAGAGCTGCGTAAAAGGTTTATTCTGACTTCTAGATGTGTGTATTGTGCATCATTTTTATAACATGCAAGTCAACAATGATGTACTTTGTTATTGCAGGTCAGAACAACTTCATCCCAGCAGATAAATCACAGAAACTGACATTAGCACTCCCAGAACTTGCCAGGTGCAGGATGAGAGAGGCCATAGAAGAGATATTTTGTTAGGTTTTCCATTTATTCCACTTACTATTGAGAAAAACAAAATATACCTAAAACCAAGAACACACAACTGACATGGAAACAAAAATTAGTGAAATGGGCCTGACTCAGAATGGTAGAAGTAGGCAAAATACCTGTAATGAAGTTAGATTGGAAAAGTGTCATATGTCTCTCAAAAGTCCAAAGACCAGGTCCTAAGCAGGTACAAATAGACTTTTAAAAACTGTACCAAGTAAACACACATGTTGGTTCTCCTAACCTGTAGGGGTGGGTTGGGTACAATGGAGTTACAGCTCCAGTGCTAAAACAGGTTACAGAGTTCTCTTTGTTTACATCTGTAGCTCCTCAGAGAATGGAGCATCTGTGAATGGCAACTTCAAAATTCTACTGGGTCTTTTCTGTTGACTGCTTAGGTGTTTGCACAACAGATCTCTATGACTGCATATAATCATAAATCACGGTCACTTTTCTGCATTGGCAGCAGTAATTTGCTATTATCGGTTTCAACTCCTTTAAGTATTAATTTAATATATAGCATGTCATGAATACTGTAGGGGTCTGGAAGTAGAAACAGACAAGCTCAGATCTTGAGCCAGTGTAAATTAGTATCAATACCACTGACCTCATGGATCACTGAAATGAAATTTTATGAAGATTCCTATGCCTTTTCCCTAAAAGAAGCACCCCCTTCCAATGAACTTCTAGCTTTGTATTTAAGCAAAGGCACCAGTAAATTCATAAACACTTGCTTTTTTGTTTTTTAAAATTTTCATGACTCCAGTTCTCCGAAATACTCAAACAGCACATTTAAGCCTCCTTTGAACATGAATTGTTCACGTGAAATGTGAAAACACACTACAAAAGACTTGAACAGAGCTTTTTTGACTGGACTAATGCCAAAGCTATAAACCAATATCTTGGTGCTGAAAACTATAAGCAGCTATGTGAGTAGTTTAGGATTGCATCTTAAGAACAATTTGTATGCATTATTCTGCATAACTGTGCATCTGGTGACAATAGAAAACCTGGTGCATAAACAGGCCCAGCTAGGGTTACAGACAATAAATTCAGGTAATCAGTAGCCTTTTCTATGTTGAAACTTTTGTAGTTTCCTCTAAGAGCCAGACTGGTTGTACAAAAAAGCACTAACACAGCCGCTTACATACTGGCTTTAGCACTTGGAGGAGGAGGAACAGGTAAAGGCCATGGGACAGAATATCATCTGTGGGCACTCTCACTTCCCTTCCACTCCCATTATGTGCAAGTAACAAGATTTTAGCTTTCTCTATCACTGTCACTCACCACTGGTTCTCTCAACTGTGCAATGCAGCCTTGCACCAACCTTTGTGAAACCAAGGAGGAAGTATCCGTTTCAGCCTGCCAAAGCATGTTTGGCAGCAGGGGACACAGCACCAAAGTAAGAAATAATTACTGAAAAATGATTGGAGTCAAACCATTTTTATACTGTGGTATCCATTTGTAGTAGTAGAAAAAGGACATACACTCTCCAGAACATACACTTTATGAATTCCCATTGCTGATGAAGGTATTTTTTCCATAGAAGTAGAGAAGCACAAATTTCTGAATTGGTCTGGAACTAAAATCTTCTGCTTACAAGGCATAAAGGCATTTCATGGTGAGTCCTGTACTGCAGAACTCAGATTGCTGGATGAAGACGTAGAAAAGAATCTTTCACTTAAACGAGTTGCATTGAGGTGATTCATTCCTCCTGTTTCTTTTGTCCCCTAAACCAACCTCTAATTCTGGATAATGAGAATTAAAGTGATATTGCATATTTTCAAAAGAATCTCTTCCTCTTAGATCTGATAAAGCTTTAGCTCAGGACAGAGAGGTGCAATTAGCATATGGTGAAGAGTCTGATGTTTGAGCTGTAGGTGGTGGTGTTGCTTTATGGGAGTTTAAGTTTGGTGAAGATGGACTACTTAAAGGGACATAAGTAGAGGCAAATTGGGGTAACTAATAAATCAGTTGCCTTCAGTTGCCTGACAGTAGTCATATTTCCTTCATGCTCAGTTGCTCATACAGTCTATTTTGGAAAAATGAATAAACATGAAAGTCTTACATTTCATCATGATTTAGGAATATAGGTAGAATAGCAATGCAAGAAGCATAAGTGAATGGGTGCCAGACAAATAACGGGAGAGGTTATTTTTATCAAAATTGGCAATATTTTTTGTCATTTTGCCTTTTTGATGTAAACACATTCTTCAGTGAAGTGTTGCATTAAATTTCAAAGTACATTTCACAGCAGCCTCGGTTGTGGTCTCAGTCAACGTATGTGCAATTTGTCTTGCAGGCAGAGTCTAATCTAACACCCAGTAGAGATAATCAACTTGAGTTAGTTTTGCATACAGAGGAATCCCATTGATTTCATGTTTGTATACAAATTGAGGAATTAAACCTTACATCTCTATGAACAAACTGATAGACACACAGGGATATTGTCAGTCTCTTCAATGTGGCTGCTGCCAGATGCCTGTTAGTAAAGCTCTCAAACTGCATCCCTTGTGAACAGATCTGTGACCAACAAGTCAGCAATGAACTGGAAGAACAGCCCGACTTCCCTGCAGCTGTGGACTGGTTTTGGCTGAGGTAGAGTTAATTTTCTTCACAGTGGCTACTATGGGACCATTTCGGATTTGTGTTGAAAACAGTGTGGAGCTGCTTTTGTTACTGCTGAGCAGGGCTTACACAGAGCCTTTTCTGCTTCTCATACTGCCACACTGGCAAGCAGGCTGGGGGTTCATGGGAAGTTTGGGAGGAAGTGCAGCCAAGACAACTGACCCCAACTAACCAAAGGGATTTTTCATACCCTATGACATCACGCTCAGCATATAAAGTGAGGGGAAGAAGGAAGAAGAGGGGGGACATTTGGAGTTAAGCTGTTTGTCTTCCCAAGTAACCATAACATGTGACAGGGCCCTGCTCTCTCCTGGCGATGCCTAACACCTGCCTGCCTTTGGGAGGCAGTGAAAGAGTTCCTTGTCTTGCTTTGCTTGTGCTTTGGCTATAGCTATTAAACTGGCATTATCTCAACCCATACGTTTTCTGGCTTTTATCCTTTCAATTTGCTGCCCAATCCTGCTGATGAGGGTATGAGCCAGTGGCTGCATGGGGCTTTGTTGCTGGCTTGGGTTAAATCATGACAAGCTGTCAAAAAGAAACCATACATGAGTTCATGTTATGCAAAAAACCCTCTTCAAAACAACAAATAATGAAAAGTGTTACTAAGGACCCCCAGCATGTGAATAAAATATGTTTACTACAGCATCTGAGATTTTCAGCATGCTGTTGACTCTGCTCAATACAGCAACTTACCTGCAAGGGCATGAGATAGAGTGAGCTGAGCCTTTGCTAAAATTTACAGGTGGAAGATGCACTATGGAAAGACTGAAGAGAAAGCAGAGAATACATAAAGCAAACTAGAGCCCTTCAAGTCTTTCTAGAAACAATGTCATGTTCACTGTATTTTTGCCTAATTTTTGCACCTTCATGAGCAACCACCTGAGAAAGGCAAAGTTAGAAAAAAATTTTCAGGATGAGAAAGTGCTCAGGATGCAGGGATTCACGCATGCCATTCAGTCACACATGTAAGTGCAAGCTTAGAATTAAGTGGCTGGAGTGCTTACTTAGACTGATTTCCAGACATGGACACTATTTAGACATCACTGTTGGGACATTCAATTCAGACTTAGTGTGTAACTTAGATTTTTCCTGCTCCACTGTGCCCTGAAGAAGTCTGTATTGCTCCCAAGTCTTCTGGGAATATAGGAAAGAGAAGATGAGGATATTGGTATGAGGAGCTGTCAGTCTCTTAGGCTGTGGTTTTGGTTTTCTTCCCTGGTGACAGCTTTTTGTGTCCTCCTGGCAGACACTATTAAGCTTAATCATCATTTAAACTGCCAGTTCATTACTCTCATGAGCCTTCATGCCAGCTAACAGTTTTAGAGTTGCTTTTCCCTGATCAGACTAAGACATTCAGACCCCTATTTCATTATTATGTGCTTGATCTCCACAAATGCTGACACATGCTAGCTTGACTCAAGCTTGTCGCTAACCTAAATAATCATAACAATTGCTAACCTCCATTTAATGTCTTCAAAGGGGGGATTTTTGTAGTTTTTTGCTATCTGAAAAGTTGGATGTATCTGTGCTATTTGTCAGGAAGGTCATTCATGTCCAAATCAAAAGTGTTACAGATGACAGATCTCTGCTAGGACACTATTTTTAATTAATTTAATTTAATCTACTTAATGGATTTACTTGTAAGTTACCAGAAAATTCATTCACAGCTTAAATGCTGTAAGTTTAGAGGATGATCCATGGAGCTTTTACAGACTGCATAGAGGCTGTATCCTTATTTAAAAAAAAGAAAGTAAAATTTTTGGAATTCTATTCAGCCATAGTTTTGCCATTTTTCCTATGAATAACAACAGTCAGACAACTTGAAAGTTGGGAGGTTCCTGAGTTTAAGCTGATGGTAGTACAATACAATGTCATGTCAGGATTTGTTTTTTCAGGTGACCATACCTCTTCCAGTCAAAGAGGCTTGAATTTTAGCAAACAAAAAAATTAATTTCTTTCTCATTGCCAACCATTTAATAAGCAGTTCTTACTTATTTTCTGAATATGGCTCAAATCCTTATAAAGAAATGATTGTTAATTTCCCTGTGGGTTTTCCCATGGCAGGTATCTCTGTAATATGCCAATACTTCACACTTTTTTCCCCACAACATTCTTGTTAATTTAATTTTGTTCACATTTTCTAGATGGAAATTGAGACAGAGTGATTGAGTGCAAAATGTTTCTTCACTTTGTGTTGGCCATTATAAATTAAATAGTTATCATTGACAATAATTTTAGCTGCAAATTCTTAGCTCATCTGATCAGACACTTAATGAGTAGGAAGCAGTTAATGAACGTATGTAAAATATGTGCCTTCTTATCTTGCAGCATGTTATCTGAAGACTACCACAGTGGCAAGGAAAGAACACAGTTTCCCAGGGTATAAATGATCACCTTTAGCATGAGCCCATCTTGTTGTGGTCTAAATATCCCCAGCTTCATTTGCTACTTACCTATTAGCCTTAGCAAAGAATGGGGGAATATCACATGGCACCAAGAAGCAGACATGAAATTCAAACTGGCGTATCTAAAGAGAATGGAAAAATTGGTATTTAGCTGTAAAGGGCCCAGAGGGATTACTTATTAAAGTTCTAAAAACAGACAGACTCCTTAACTTCACAATTACTTCATATACTATCCAAAATAAAATCTATCTAGATGTATCTAGGAAAGATCAAACTAAAATAAACATAAATTGAACCTAATTAAAAAAGCACAAGTGAAGTACTGTAATACTGGTGGAGGGTGGGTACTGCTTGTTTTGTATTTTTCCTGTGAATTCACAAAAAAAACCAAAACAACCCTGATGAAAGGAACTGTGGCAAAAGCAATTGGGCATAAAAACCATGGGACTGTGTATACTTCTGTGAATGGTTTACATCAAAATCTAATATTGTTTATACTCAAGTGAGACGTGTCTTACTATTTCATGCATTGTCATTATGACTGTCTTTGTATTCACTTGTTTAATGAAATATAGATCTTGAGATCTTTGTAGTGCTACAGCTTCTGAGAAAACTTGTGGAAGTGAAGGGTGAATGTGCTTAACCATGTAATGGAATAATTTATGTTTTGTTTTAATTAATTTTTTTTCTAATTTTTAAAAATCAGAAGTATATTACATCCCAAACACTATAAGAAAAACAACATTTGGTGGTACAAGTAGTCATAACAAAAAGTTCTCCAAATGAAAGTAATAGAAAAATATTGAAAAAAATCATTCAAAGCATTCAAGATTTATCTAATTCATTCTATGGAGATCATGCCTTTGTAACTCCTCTTTATGAAAACATTATTGTTCTATACAGAAGTTGTCAACATTTAACTAGCTTGGATTTCTTGTAAAAGCTTTTGCCGTGGCAGTTCCTTTTAATTGGCTTGATCTAGAGCCACTGAAACTAAATAGGAATTTTTCAGGTGACAATGCTTTGCACCAGAAGATCATTACCCTGCTTCTTGCCCCAAAGCATTAAGTACAGAACAGTAATTGAATGCATATAAGTTCATAAAAGCCCCTGTGCAGAGGAGATTCATTCCTACCCTATAAACTGCAGATATATGTAGTTTGTAGTAAAATTGCACTAACCAATTTCTTTCACTATTGCAAAATACAAATTTCATCCCAAGTATCTCCAGCCCACAGGCCGTCCCTGTGAAAAGCATTCTGACTGTGACCTCTTTGATTTATAGTCCGAGAGCTGCCATTGAAGAACCTCTAGAAATCTCAGCCAGGACAGTTGCAAAGGAATCAAGAGGCAGTCCCTCTGGTAACCATATCCAATAAATTTAGGGATTTACAGGTTGATCCTAGTATTTTAAACTCCATTTAAAAACCTAGTAGCAGCTGCTACAGACCCAGAAATATTGGTGTAATAATAATTTTGTCCTGATGCTGCTTTGAAAATTGGTCATGGAATTGTTCCTCAGCTTGAGTTTCCCAGGGGCATTAAGATAAAGTATAATGCAGCTAAGTAATCTTGAAGTGATAGAAGTAGGGATTACTCTGTCAGGGATTACCTCTGGAAGAGAAAGTCACACTCTTCTCACCAGATATAGATGAGAATGTTGATAATAAATCTGGCTAAGGAGAGCTTTAGTATCCTTCTGTTTTATCTAAGCAGTAGAATTCAGCTGAGATCTTTCCAAGCTAATGAGGCCATCATAAAGGCCACTTCTGTGATGACTGTACAGCACTAGAGAGTGTAGCCCAGTCTTTAGCTGGAGTAAATCAGCTCTGTTATCTCTTCACTAAATTGGCAAGTACTATCATTCCCAAAGCCTCCAATAGCTTCAGGAATCAAGCTGCCATCCCTAACTTTATGTATCTGCTTCAGGACAAAATGAAAGTACTTCCCTTTATGCCTAGAAATCCCCTGTCCTTACCCTGTTCATTATTACAATGTCTTGAAATTCAGCCAGAACTGCTTAAGTAACTGGAAAATAATCTCCAGAGATTAAGAGATCTGCAACAAAAACAATAAGCAAGTGGTCCCTGGAGTAGGGAGCTTTGTGTCTTTTTTTTGCTTATATAAGACCAGAGCAGCTTCACAGAAGAAACAGCAGGAGAAGAATCAAAATAGAAAATCACACAGCTCTATAATTATTGCTAATTACATCTTTAAAAATGAGGATTTTCCAATATAAAAGGAAAATTTGAAGTGAATGAGAAGTCTTGCATGAGTTTTCTTACAGAAGGCTCCTTCATTTTACCTGTTGATCTGCTTTTGCATCAGTTGTTCTGTGGATTTTCTATTTTTTTGCCTTAGTGACCTATACTCATTCCACATGGGAAAAAGATTTTGGGGAAGCCTTTTTCTTAGGCCTCTCTGAAAACTAGAAATGTTGGACACATTTATAAGTCTGCATAGTGGACATAGACTTTTCTTCCTTATAGACTGAAAGAGTCTTCACTTGTTTAAGTTTCATCAGGTCTTTGATGTACATCATCATCATCATCATCATGGCTAGGCTTTGTGAACGCAGATTTGGGAAGGGCTCTCCCCACGTGGGTGAGCCCTTCGAGCCTGTACAGTGGATTTTTTAGGTGAGGCACAGCATGTGCAGAACTGGCCCCACCCTTTAACTCCTGAGGTTCCTCTGCCATGGCTGAGCGAGCTTGGACAGTGACAGTGAAGTCCTCAGGACTAGAACCTACAGTCCCCGGTATTCCCAGGAGGTCTCCCATCCAAGATCTAACTACGGCCATCCCTGCTGAGCTTCCAAGATCTGATGGGATTGGATGTCAGGGTGGCATGGCCATAGTAGCTCCAGAGACATCTGCACTACCACTATAGAGAGACAAGTAATTTCCCCTTTCTTGCCAGTCAATCATTTCACTGTGCTAGGCTGAGCAGACACACTGGTCTTGGATTTGCCTGGATCAGAGATTAGATCACATTTGAGTAACACTGCAATTGTAATCTTCCCTACTCAGCTTCCAGGTTTGCTTCCTATATGGTCTTCAGCTTCTGAAGTCTGCTAATTCCTTGCTTCTGTTTTAGGCAGCCCTGTTCAAAGCATCCACTTTTCCATAACCTCTTTCTTTTCTAAATGGACAGATATTTTTCCCTTTCTGGATCTTTTCCAGGCTTCATTTGCTGTCTATCATGGCTTTCAGTCAGTCTGCCTGACAAATCCCCTCTCACTCTGCTCCCAAAAACCTGGCTCTTGATCCAGTGTTCAGCCATTTCACCTCTGGGCTTCCAGTCCTCTAACTTGGAAGATACAGCAATAAAGCAAGCACAAGTAAGACTAATCTCTGAAATAGGTTAGGTAATTCTCCTTCCTATCCTCCCCCAAGGCAAACACATTGACATTTTGAGTTAAGTTAAATTCTGGCTATATAAAAAGAAACTGAATCTTACCTATAAAGTTTCTAATGCCTATCACTGAGAGTCTCTCAGAGGACAAAAACTGGGGCAGAACTTGCTGCAAATACATAGCAAATTTCTCCAGGTGATGGCAGGGAAATCACTCTTCTTCTTCTGTATAAGCAAATCTTACTGTGTTTAGACATTCTCAGGAAAGCTATTTATCCTGGGCCTGATCCATCTTATGCTAGTATAAACCAGAAAGAAATACTCTGAAATCAGAGGAGTTACAAAAATGCATTAAAAATCTTTAAATATTACTAAGGCCAGGAACCCTGTTGTGAAAATAGGGACTAAGTATCTGCCTCACCAGACATTTGACATTTCTAAACTTTCTAACATGATCAGCAATGTGATCTAGCATCAGAGCACAGAAATAAGAGCTGGGAGGCCTTGACTCTGTTCCTGGCTCTGACAGTAACATATTAGGTGACAATGAGCAGATCATTTTACTTTTGTAAGCCAACACTTCCCCTTTCACCTGTGGTCTTGTTGGTCTGTAAATTCTTTGGTCTTAACAGGACCTTCAAAGTCTTGCCATAATAAAAGTAACAACAAACTGACTCTTGCAAAGACTAATTCTAAACCAAAATTAAGTAGGATTTATATACACTGAAGTTACTTAAAAATCATGGCAAACACATATCAAGGTATTGTTTATTAGTACTGGGATTACATAACTCCAGAGAAATGTGGCTGTTTTGTTACCGCAACTCATTTGTCACCAACAGTCACAATGTTTTCTTAAGATGACAAGAGATCAGTCTATCTAACTTGCAATTAGGGATTAAAAAAAAGCTTGACAAAAAGATGTGACCTTAATTTAAAAAATTAACACTCTGACAAAAAGCAAACGAAGTGCATTTTCAGTTTAATTAAAATGCCACAATTACAATGTAAATAATTGTGTTTTATTAATCATCGGCATTCAAGCTTGAGACTGGAGCAATACTAATGATAATTAAGTTGCTGGTGCTGAGTATGGTGCCTTAATAATTACATAGTAGTTAATACAGAATGCTAACTAAAACTGGGAAGTTCTGCATAGCAATTATGTTATCTAAGGCTGCTAATTAGTTATGTTAATTTAGAATTTCTTCAATTTCTTGTGTAGACTGGGCTTGTTAAACTGCAAGTCCCCATTGTCCCTTCTGTCATGTGCAACGGAACTGGTGCTCCCTCTCCCTTTGTTTCACATCATCAAAGTGGTCTCTAAGGGAGAGAGATTGTACCGAACCTTATACTGTATTTGTTAGTTATTCTTCTGGCATGTGCAGGTAGAGGCATGTTTATAGCTCAGGCTGCTTAATCATGACAAGGACCCTTATAATTGTTAATGTCATGGCAGAGTCCATTTTTTAAAATCCTTCTCACAGGCAGAAAAAACAAGGTTATTTTAAGGGATATGGCAAGACTAAGAATAAGAAACTAAGCTGGTCCACAGACAGACCAAAGACAGAATTAAAAAGTCATAGGTAATTCTTGCCTGCAGTCATAATATGAAGGACTGTGGTTTAAAGTCTGGGCTCCTGCGTCAGAATATGAGCAAGGAGCTGTGAAGCCTCAAATACTGAATCAGCTGAGCTGAATGTACTCTAAAGTAGACATTGCAAATAGCTTGAGTGCACAAGGTCTCAAAGATAAAAAGCAATTGAGAAAATACCCTGCTAGGGCAAGTGAACTGTCCCCATTTGTCTATTTAAAATTCTTCAGAAATACAGAAATCAAATGAAGGAAGATTAATGAGTACTTTCCCTGCATCTGCAAGGAATAGTTGTCAGAAAAAGGAAGACAGAGGTACAGTCTTCTTTCAGATACTCTTCAAGTGGCTGGGAGTCAGTAACCTAATGTCCCCATCTCCTTTTGCTGCTCCACAACAGGGGGGTTGTCCCCTGAGAATGGGAATGAGTTTGAGAATTGGGGGAATTTCTTCTTCACATTTTTCCATTAAGTTGTTGCAGATAGACATAAGATCTCCTCTCTGCCTTCTCTAAAAACCACACTTCCCTCAGCCTTTTCTAATAATTCTTTGATTCTATGAACTTTGTGGTCCACATACGAAGTCATCAGGTTTACAAAATAGTATTTTTTATTTTCCTCAAAATGCCACTTGAGTGGAGAACTGACACTTTATTCTGACATTATTTTCCTAGATTTGGTTCTAACCTTGTTTTTCATGGAAGTAAAATTGGTTTTCAAGGAGCAAATACGATTCAGAGAGGCAGGCTTCTGTTTTCAGTGGACAACTTTTCACAGTTATCCACAATTCCAAAGGCACTGAGACCATCACTCAAGCTTCTCAGTAATTTTTAATACTGCAGTTTTACAGAACGTGCAGCTATCAAGACAAACAGAAAAGCACACATACGCTGTCCAATAGAAAAACACTCCCTGCATGTATAGCCAGTAACATCCCTTGCAGTACCACAAAGCATTCTCTAAACATCAGCTAATTATATTGCCCCAGGATGGTTATCTCAACTGCATATTCACCAACAAGGAAACCAAGACCCAGGTTTAAGTAGCTTAGTTACCAGGAAATCTGTGGTTAAGTCATCGATTCTAGAAATCTTTACCAAGTTCTTCATGCTCTATTTACTGGGCTGCACTTCTGAAGGGATTCCCCCATGAAGCACTTCTAGTTCACAACGGCGCTCCTGGCTATCTGCTGCAGACCATCCAGTTCCTGTCTGCATTTGTTTGGTTATTTTCATTGACTGTGGCAGTGTCAGCAGAGGCAGTTCAAATCTTTGTTCTGCATCTACATGCAGGAGGGTCTCTTTTAGGGAACTGTCACATATGACTTGCTAGGCTGCATATGTACCACCACAGACAGGAACACTTCTGCCCAGGAAATTTTGAGGTAAGCCAATTAACAAGCAGCTTCTGCATGGGAGCTTTGTCTAGAATGGTGGAATTAAAAACACTCCAAGCCTTGAACTGCCTCCTATAGATGAGCCATTTCCAAATGCTTTTTACTTAGTACAGGGTAAGAGCAATTAATACAGTTCAGCTGGTGTGCAGTAAGGTCATGTGTAGCTTATTTCAGCATCTTCAACCCAAACATCCCAGCAGAGCATATGTTGGGTGATTCTGAAAATTGGGGCTCTTGTCTGAAGACAGGTCAGCCTACATCTGCTTCCCCTTCAAATCTTTCCCAAAGTACAGACATCTGGATTTTTTCAAAGGCATGGAAGGCAATTTGGCATGCAGCTCCAAATGTTTCTCAAAATCTTTCTCACAAACCCTTACAAATACAACCTCTTGTGCTCATGTTGGTCTTCAAGTGCTGAAATAAGTGGAATTACACCAGCGTAAGGTAGAAGTGAGGGGAGGAAATGACCCCATGAGAGGCCCTTCTGGATGGCAGTGGTGAAAATGAAGCCGTTAATCATCATACTGCACAGTGACGAGACTCTGCCACCAGGCTAATAAATACTCTGATCCAGCATGGTATGGATGCACAACCAGATGTGTTCTTGTCTGCAGAGGCAGCAGAGGGATTTCAAGGTCTGCAGTGGGTCTACTGGAGACAGAGGAATTATTAACGGTGTTAGCAATTTGAATAGTTAAATTGATGAGGGGCTTGGGGAAAATGTCAGTAAATTAGAAATCATTAGAGACCTTTGAAAAGCATTAAGGTTGAGAATTTTGTTAAAGGACATGTTTATTACAAAGATGGCTGAACCCTGTTAGAAATGAGAAGGCATTTTGTAATATCACTTGAGTGAAAGAACAAGGGCATAGATATGTCTGTAAGTATACACATAGGCACGTTCCAACACCCTGCCAAGCTTCTAAAAGAGCCAAGTTTCAGACAAACAAAATGATAGAATGAATTTAAACAGGGTTTGAAGTTGAAACAGAAACTTTTAACTGCTTCCTGATTTCTTGGGTCAAGTATTGAATATGGTAAAAGCAGAATGACAGGATTTTCTATTTGATTCTCCCTTCTGCTGTTCTGCAAATGGAAGTGGTGAAGCACTGAGGAGGAGGGCAGGGAAGACACGGGTCTGAAGAGAGAAGAGAAAGAAAAGGCTTCTTAAGGCTTTCTACTTTTGTACATTGAAAGTTATAAATATTGTAAAACTAATTATTTTATGAGAAATGCACGGTTGTATTGTCTAAATGTGCAGACAAAATACTTTTTTTTACCATAATCAGCAGAAATCATCCATCTCTATAATGTTTCCTAACCTCTTGATTAGCACAAAGTTAATTTGGTGCTTATCAGTCCAAAGCAAGGAGAGCATGAAATTAAGTTAGGGACAAATCTTCATTTCCTTCCTTCAACAACTTCTTTTTGACACAAACAGTCATTTTGTTGAATAATGAATGAGTTTAAAATTGATAGTAACTTTCTGATTTCTGCTGTTATAGAGTATTTCCATGTTATTCAACATGGCATAATTCTTTGCTGCATTTTACTTATCCCTACCCCCAAAACCTCCTGAATACTCCCTTAAATACACCAGGTCTATTTTGGCTCTGGTGTAACTCTGGCTTTTCAACTTCCTTTCAAATATGGAATTAGAATTTTGGACTTATTTTCTAGTAATACCAAGAGATGAAACAAGTCAGGAGTCATCATCAGGGTTTCTCAGTGATTAGCACTCTCCTTAGCCTTCCTTGGTTTTTGTGCAGCTGGTGGAGTTTGCTTTAGTGAAGGTTAGCTACCATGAATGAATGGGTTAAAATAAGTTGGGACATAGCATCATGTCTCTTAACAAGGTTTCTCTTTTGTAGAAATTCATGGCACATTTCTGAATCTCCTTCCATCTTCTCCCACCCTTTTTGCTTGTTAGGGATGTGTGTTTTAAGGGGACATTGTTCAAAGGTATTTCATTACAAGTGAGTTACTCCACATGCAGAACTGCTGCATGTCCCAGTCTTATTAAAGCAGCAAGGACTTTGCACATTGAAAATTATGCCAACAAGCTCAAGCTTTTCAATGCAAAATATATCACAATCTTTCTTGCTTCTGTTGCCTTTTCTTCCTGTTTTTCTTAAAACGTTAGTGGATGCTTCCATTCGAGAGATATTTAAAAAGGGCATTTTTTGAGGCCACTTTGAATTGTCTTTCTTGATACACCTGATATCCCTACTGAAATCTAATTTGCAGTATGGGGCTTTGTAATTTCATGCTAGAACAGCATAAAATGGAAGAATAACTCATCCAGAAGGAGAGGATTATGCAACAGTAGTGAAGGAGAATTATCACAGACAGGGAAGATCCTTTGGAAAGCTACTGGTTCTGCAGTGCCATACACCTGCTAATTAGTTTCAAACAATGGGGAGACCCATTGCCATCAAGCGGAAGAAAAGAGGGAGGGAAAAAAAGCTTGGTATTAATACAGCTCATCTAAATTAATTCACTTCACAAAAAGGTAAATTGCCACTGAATAAAATCCTCCTGTGTTGTCTAGGCTGCATCTCATGATTGTCTGCTTTTCCTTCTGTGGGAGAGGTGTCACTGGTGTACTTCAGCCATTGAGAATGAAGAGTGAGACATTTGGCATAGGGATGCACAAAACCTGTTACAAGTCACGCCAAAGAGAAGCAAGACAGTTGAGTGCTGGGAGAGCCACAACACACCACATTAAGGATTTGGTGTGAAAGTGTTCTGAGGCAATGGAACCTGTGGACTCTGCCCTGGAAAGGACACTCATTAGCAAAGTGAAAGAATTGCTGGCAGACACATTGAAGAAACTTCGAAGATTGATGAGTTGGACTTGGAAACCTCATTAATTATTCCAACACAGGGAAGCTCTAAAGATGCCGTAGATCTCCACTGGACAACAGGGTAGACAGCCCTACACAGCCTACTTTGCTTTTCCTGGTATTGGAGTGAGGATGGGACTACTGTAAGAATAGCAATGACACTCAGTGCTGTATAGAGCTATTCTAGGCTACTCCTTACCTCAAAAGTACCCACAGCAGAGGCACAGATAAAATATACTGCCAACCACAGGTTCAGGATGAGAATTGCCATGGATAGGAGCAGGAGTTGGGTGGGAGAGACAAGGAGAGAGGGCTAGAGGAGCTCTGCGGCAACAATACCCCATTAGGTTCACCCTATCCTTTATTTATTTATTTATTTTTAATCAGTATGAATTCTCCTGCTGCTGCTAATGTTATGGGGATTGCTGTTTTATCGATCTGTGCACCATGATTTCCAAATTTGTCTTCTGAATGGTTACTGTTATCTAAGAATCTCATGTACAATTCAGCTGGAATTGCTCTAACATGCAGAATGCTATGTCATCTAAAAATGGGGTCACTTCACTGTCCATAACAGTTCTCTGAACATTCTTACAGTAAGTGTACCAAAAGCGTCAGTCCTACCGTGGTGCCTTTCACCACTCTGTTAAATACTTAGCTATTTTGAAAATTGATATATTTCTGTGCACTGTTTCATCCTCAACTATTTTCTAATGAAGTAATTTTACCCTAAAGCTCTTAATTTTCTTAATAACACCTTCTGATACTTTTTTCACAAAGTCTTGCAAGCAATGGCTGCCCAGTAGGAGCAGGCAGTTGGGAACCATGGACAGTGACATCCACGCTATGTCACACTTGGGCAGGCTGGAAGCTCGCAGAGCACAGCAGTGTCCTGCTGCCTTGACTGTGCTTTCTCCCTCGACCAGAAAAACCTGTCTGGTTAATAAATTATCTTTCACAAATGAAACCTTACAAAACCAAAGGTGGCACCTCAGAGAAACAGTAGTAAAATTAGATATTGGAAATCGGAATTTACTGAAAGAAAGTGAAAGTTTGAAGTTCAGGCAACTGCAGACCAGTACAAGCTGTTTGAGGACATCACTAGAAAACCTATACAGAGAAGGGGAGGATGCCAGGGACACACTGAGAGACAAAGACAATAAAAACAAAAAATTAGAATTGCAGAATAAAATTTTAGATTAAATCAACGAGCAACTGAAGGCATAGATCATGGAAATGTCCTGCCAGATTTCTCTATACTAAGATAATAAAATGTATCAGAAATATGTATATATTAGAAGTAAGAAATATGAAAATGAGAGACATGGAATGCTTGCAAATCACACAGGGATTGAAGGGGAAATTGTATGAGCAAGAAAAACTCAGAGCCTGCCAGTTAAGGAATGTATTAAAAGAACTTTATGAACCCAGGAAAGTTCAGAGGAATTGGATGCTAAAAGTGAAAGGACAACTAGAATATTTAGCTGAGAAAGATGCACTTTTGGCAATAGTGATGAAAACAAATCCTGGCATGCTCCCCCTTACTGCAAGTAAGTATGCTGAAGCCAAGCTTCTGGAGAACTCCCTCTCTTTGCTTAAAACACTATTTTTTTCTGTTACATTTGGAATATACTAAAGGTCTTGCTATTAGTAACAGTTTGCTTTGAACTTTTCAGTTACTATTTTATCAGTAACAACAATCTACTGTGTTCAGTGGCAGTATGTCTGATATACTGGTGCAAATCCTTACCCATATTTCAGTTTAAAAAATGGACTACTATCATTGTAAGAATAGCTATAAAGGCTCTGCAGAGCTGTCCACATCAATTCAGTATTTTCCCCTTGTACTAGTTCTGATGATCAGAGAGTCAAATTTCTTTACAAGGGCTTGCATGATGTTACATTTTAGATTTCTGACTAAAGGATGTTTGAGATTTCTGATGAAAACAGGGATGTTTTCATTATCACTGATCATGGCTTACACTGTCAAGGCCTTTTCTGCTTCTCACACTGCCTCACCAGCAAGGAGGATGCACAAGAAATTGAGAAAGGACACGGCTGGGACAGCTGACTCCAACTGGCCCATGGGATATCTTATACCATATGATGCCATGTTCAGCAATAAAACTAGAGGTGGGAGGTGGAGGCTGGCTGGAGCTGCCATTTCTCAGGGATTGGCTGGGAGCTGGTCAGTTGGTGGTGAGAAAGTGGTTTCTCTTGCATCAATTATTTTACTTGATTTTGTTTATTATGATTTTTCCCCCTCTCTCTGTTGTTTGTACTTCCATATTCCCCCTTTTTAAAAGAATATTACATTCCCTTTATCCCAGTGCAGAAGTTTTCCCACTTTTACCCTCCCTGGTCCTACTTGGGGGGAAGTGAACAATAGCCATGTGTTGCTCAGCTGCCTACCAAGATGAAACTTTCTTTGCATTAATACATGAGTTCATGTATGGTTTTTTTTTAGCAATCAAGTAAATTTTAGGTTCTGAGCATAGTTTGTTTTAAATTAGATTGTTAACTGTGAATATATTTTATAGTAGATAGCTGCATGTAGTAAAAACTCAGAAGAGAACTCACTGCTTCCAGTAAAGAAGACAAAAAAAAAAAGCAGTTTGTGGTAGCTGAAAGTGGGCAATGTACAGCACTTCATCCAGGATCCTGGAATCCACTTCCCTACTAGACTGTCAGCTTCTAAGTTTTTTCACCTGCAGGTCACATTGCAGATTGGGGAGTATATGTTTTCTCCAGACTTTGAGAAAGAGCATGGAGGAACGTAAAGATGTAGAAGGGTGTGTTAGTTTAGGCTGGTTAAGAAGGGCTTTCATTAGTGGACATTAATTCAATGCATATTTACATTTGGCTGAAACCTTTTGTTTGTGCATCTAGATACAATAGGCACTGGAACTTTTAAAATACAAATAAATAAATACGTGTCATTTTTGTGGATGAAAAGTTTGAAAAGTTAAATCCTAAAGTCCAACATGGCAGCTAGCCAGCTGGTAATCACGCTGAGCCTTCAGAATTATCCCTGACATTTATGCACAAAGCAGGTAGATGAAGCTTGCCAGGCAGAAGCTGGCAAGCAAACATGCACTGAACAAATACAATACAGGGAAAAAATTCTGAGATGGTGAAGGGAAAGCTGTGATTCCAGGAAATCATTTTCACTGCAGCTTGTAGAAGCATCAGTAGAGAAAAATTCCAGAGATGAAAAGCCTAGAACAACCCCTTAATCTCTTCTGTATCTCTCCTGTGTGACCAGACACTCTTTGAAATCAGAAGAGATACAGTCTACAAGAGGAAAGTTTGAGCATAAAGAGACTGGGCAATGCTCAGAGTTAAGATGAAGTCAGAACAAAGAAGAATTCTATTTAAGATGCTGAACTGTGACTCTGAGGAACTCAATTTTCTTCCTGTGTCCTTCCTCCTCTGGCAAGTCAATCTCTCCATATCTCCTTTGCCCAACTGAATAATGAGGAAGTAATATTAAATAGTGTGTTTCTTTTCATACTTGGGAGCATTTGTTTGTTTTAAACTAAAATAGTTTTACAGAACTGAGGGAAGGAATTATAAGACAAATTGTTGAAAGAGCAAATGGGAGGGGGCAAAAAAGGGGGGCAAAGCCTGAGGGTAGAAATTTCTTATTCTGGATCAACAACATCAGCCAGAACAGATTATGTACACATAAAAATGGTTTAATCAGAGAAAATGCCTGATACAACTAAAACACAATCTAAAATAGAGACCTTTAAGTACTGTTGTTATTGGATAATACTAATAATGAGATGCAAGGAGGTATTTGTGCCAAGCTAGTCTGAACTGTATTACCTGGCATTCATTGACCGTTGCACCTATGCAAAGTCAGACTGTTGTTACATCATACTTGTTGTCCAGTGCCACAGAGAAAGCTATGAGAAAAACAAATGCTCGATGGGACCAAAGTTAAAAAGGGCTCCAGAAATGTGTCCTAAGAAGAGTCACAGAAGATAACTCTGCAATGCAGTGGATAGCTTTGTTGCCCTCACTTATCAACAGATCTTCTCAACTAGCTTCAGCTGCTGTCCTGTATACACAGCATACATGAAATCTAAAGGTGACTTGCACAAATATTTGGAGACTTCCTTAGGAACCAACAGCAGCATTAAAGTTTGCAAATGTATTATACAGTATGAAATTGTTAATTCATGTAACACATAAATATCTGTTGTAATTCTTCACAGAGAGAAAATAAACCTTTTTTTGGTTTTGAAAAACTATTTCAGTAGCAGTATTTTCAGGTCATACAAAAATAAGCTGTTTTTTATGTTAAACCAGGGATAAAGAAGCAGAATGAAGAAAATTCACATATGCAGCACTGGCTTTTCTACAATTTGCAGTCTTTATGAATGATGGACAAAGGCTCAGATAATTTTATGATGCTTCTGTCTTTCTCGTCTTTTTTTAGGAAAAAAAAGCAAAGAAAATTATGTGCTTCATTACAACAACAACAACAACAACAACAACAACAAAAGTCGTATTTTAAATCACACATTTTCCATGTTCTGAATATAGGTGTAGGGCTGAATTCCTGCAGAGGAAATCTGTATAATTACACTCAGGTGACACCACCTTCGTGTTGAAGACAACAGTATGTGCCAGAAAGTGCTACATGGCACTATAAGCAGCAGAAGGGAAGCCAAGCAAGAAGCGACTTGAAACAGGTACATGAGCATATGTGTTATACAGATCTGTTATATCTCTGTGTGATACAAACTTTTGCTTTTCTTACAGTTTATTAGAATTTCGGTTAAAATCACTCTTAGAGCAGCAATTCTTTGTTTTCAAACAGCAATTTTCTTAATCTGAAAACTTTACAAACAAAGATGATGAAAGCCAGTTTTTCTTACCTGCCTTATTTCATTACTTTTTTCTGGCATTCATTCTTTCGAAGTGCATTCTTGCAGACAGCTTGAGGTGTACATGAGGCCTCATGGGGGTTCATATACACACATACTACTGCAGTTACCCTAACTAGAAGACTGTTGTATTTTAACAAGTTTCTGATCGATAGCACAGCTAACCTGAGACAGTGCAGGCTTGTGCTGTGCTGTACATTCAGCTTGGTATGTGGCCTCTGGTGTGCTGCACACATCCACTGGCTGCAGGGGAAACCCAGCCTGCTAATGGTAATGAAGGAGCCTGCTGGCAGCTCCCATGTGGCACCAGTGATTACAGCACCTGCATGTCCTGTGTCTCAAAACACACTTCCATTTGTTTCTAAGTCTTTCTCCAGTCTTTCAGAAGACAGAAAGTGCACTCTCTAAATATTGGGGGTTTAATTTCTTCCTGTAAATTACAGTGTGTATATTACATATTGCAGTAAGTGACAAAGACTTTGACCAAAGGAATTTTTTGTGCTGAACATTCTCCATGGTCAGAAATGATCCTGTCCTTGAGCATGCAGAACTGTAGCACAACAAGTGTGTGTTGATGTCACTTTGTTTGGGAGTGGAGAGGCACTGTGGAGAGATCAGACCACTTACTGAAGTCATAGAGCCTATGGAAACTGAACCTGGATCCTCAGCAAGTCTAATAAGATGTATATTGTTCTTGTGTTTAAAGCAATTAGCTTTAGAAGCCTCATTTGCAGAGAGAAATTAATTTTCTTTGTTCACATACTTATGTGACTGAACACTGAGGTGACACCCAATAGTCAGTGAACAGAAGCTGGAGTCAGGGAATTCTTGTAATATTTAGTTACAGATGTCGACTCACCCAGTCCTGATGTCTGAGAATGCTGAAGCTACAGCTGGCTCAGTATCTAATTTCTTTACCTCAACACTGCCTCTAGTACCCCAAAAACTCTGAGATTGTTGGAAATAACAGGCTAAAACGTTGCTAAATGTGCTGCACTTTCAGAGCTGCTGCACTCCTGCAGCTCCTATTGACTTCCCTAAGGCTGAGCTAAGGCAGCTCTGTAGAGAAGCAAAACTGCTCTCCCTCCCTGGACAGAGCTCCAAATGCTCTTTTGTATATCAGTGCTGACTTCAAAGGAGGCTGAGGATCTGACCACAAAGAAACCAGAGCCAGTACATATAAAAATCTTTCCACTGCAGGCACCAACTGTATTTGTGTGCAACTTGTGCTGTCCCCATAACCTGTCACATTCAGCAAGAAAGGCTCTGGAGAAAAGATGGAAATAGTAAATCAGACTACTGAAATATTTGAAAATAATCTTTTCCAAAGGGGAAAACAGGCTACAGACTTTCAAGAAGATGGGACTTTAATGCTGACAAGTATATCTAGCATGTCAGTGTGGTAATGAAGTTAGTTCTGCACTGTTTGGAAAACAGCAAATTTCCTTGCAAGGTTTGTGATTAAACATCTAACAGAAAATAATAATTTCCTTGCAGGCACTTAGGCACCAAATATGAAGACTTAGAGGAAAAGCCTACCAGAGAAAGAACTTACTAAATATCACTATTGAAAGCCACTGTTATCGTAGATTCCTCATACTATTCACTGTTAATTATAAAAATTAATATCTATAAAACTGAAGTACCCAGTGGGAGAAAGTATGCTATTTAATGTGCAGATATTCTTCTACACACACAAAAAAATTGGTGCCTATTCTGTGAAAAACACCAGTTGGAGAGAGGAGAGAGAGAGCACATTGACTTGCATGTATGTCTTCTTAACAAGGAGGATCAACAAATTAGCTAAATTACAAAGGACAAAAACTGTGTTTTGCTGCATGTGAGTAAAGATTTCTATAATGAACTTGAGTAAGCATAAAAGCAATGTTTGCTTGCCCGGGGATGGAGTGGGAAAGAAAGAATTTCTGCCCAGAAATTCACATTTGTGCTACTTGTGTCTATACAAAATATTAGATCAAATGGAAATTATGAATAAATTGAGTATGAAGTGTTTCAAAGAAATCTGAAAAAAAATTTGGCTCATTTGAATTAGTTTAAAACAATACCCTTACCTTTTTGAAGGAAGTCGTTGCTTCTTTCTGTGTGATTTTTCTCTTATTTTTCATTGTTTCTTCCCTTCCATGTCTTACTTTATATTTTAGTGAGGAGAAATTTGGTGAGCAGACAAAAACAATTCCTTAATTTTTCTACACATTTATTTTATATTCTGAAAAGAGAACAAAAAATGAAACAAATACACAGAAATTCATACAGCACATGAACAGGATTCTGATAATAGCTATTCACAGCCTGGCATGGTACTAGGAACAAATACAGATATAACAGAGAATGCTACACCTCCTCCTTCTGTGAGACAAGAATGCCAAAATCTACATTGCTTTAATTTCAAATAATGACTTCTAAATTCTGTACTTCTTTTAAAATGAGGCAGCAGTGAATTCTCCTCCTTGAAAAATAATGTAAATAAAAAAGGATAATGAAAAGATGTGAAAATTTTATTTGCTAGACCTCTCTCTAGATAAGAGAGCAGCTTCTTTTTAAATAAACAAGCATGTTGATTTATTCATGGTTACTTGGGTAGGTATCTTTGCCAATCAAACATACCAGGTATACATTGTAGAACAACATGAAGAAATGTTGAGAGGATGCAACTCAGTAAAAACAAACAGGTCACACACTTAAGCAATGAACTGCAGAGACATAAGGTGGGGAAGAACAAGCTAAATATTCACGTCAGAAACAGATTTGTATGTTAACATAGATCATAATCTGAACAGGAGTGAGTATTGTTACGCTGCTGTAAAATAGGCAAACCCTTACTGAAATTTATAGCCTGTGTTATAACCTAAAATATATTTAGCAATACTTCAGCTCTCCTTGAAGCTGTCTGCCCCAGCTGTGTCCAATTTTTGATACTTCAAGGAAGGTACGGTCCTACTGGGGAAAAACAGAAGATATCAATAATTATCAGGCTTGCTAAAAGTATACTTGTAAGGACAGGCTGAAGGAATTAGGATAAATTTATCACAACATTCCTCTGAAAAGCTGAACTTCACAGAGATGAAAACGAAGAGGTGAAATAATAGCAGCTTTCAAATACACAAAGGTAATTTCAATAAGAGGAATAAGCTATTTTCTGTGTCTGTTGTGCACAGGACAGAGACATTTTGCTCTCCTAACTCTTTGCTCATCTCTTTTGAAGTGCTGTCTGGAAACAGGCATGTTATCCAAATAACATGAAATACAGTCGTTGCACTGCTACAGTTTTCCTGGTGCATTAAAAATACACTTAGAAATACAATTTGAGAAAAGCACGGTGGAACTGGTGAAAAAGGAAAAAAATCTTCCTATGATTGTAGATTACTCTTCTCCTCTGAAGAAGATGCTGTTTGAAATTGTTTTCAAAGCACCTTCTCCTCACGTCTGTGCTGAATGAACCTACAGAAAAACCTTGCACAAGCTTGATTTGAAACAAAATAACTCCCATTTTGGAGTGGACTGTGTGATGAAGATGTAGTTACAAAATAAATAATGATTCAGCTCTAACTTTCAATTTTTTTCTTATTAAGTTGCTCAACCAGGTGTTGAAGCCAATAGAATTTGCTTTTCCTCTGTTGGAAAGCTATTTTGAGTGCAGCATGACTGAAGAATAGCCACTTATTAGCTGCTCGGCAGTGCTCTCAGCTTTGCTGCTAGAATCCCCCACAATTGCTGAACAACACTTTTGCCAATACTCATCTAGTTCAATCAGCAGTTATAACACTGGAGTATGAAATTCTGCAGTGTTTGTGAGGGCGGTAAGTTGCCTGCTGTTTAACATCTTTGTTTCATGGTCTGGTGTCGGGAGGGAGGCATTGCTGATTTTGATCTTCAGTTTATATTTAATTCTTTCTCTCTTCAATCTATTTAACTGAATTCTCTTCTAGTCCCAGTGCAGTATCCATCCTGAATTAAATACCCGGGTAATGTTGCTGTGTGCTGTTTCAGAGTTGCCATGTTTCATGCTGGAGACATCTTTTCCTTCATGATGGGTGATGTAATTCTTCTGCATCCCAACTGGACTGTGAGGATTAATTAAAGTTTGCAATGCACTGTGAATACCTTGTGTGCCATTGAAGTGGAAATTATTGGTTATTGCAGACAGTCTGAATGCCATCTGGGATTTCCATGTTCCCGTTTCAGATCAGTTGTATGTTACCAAGCTTGATCTGTTACCATGAAAAATGATGAGCATTGCAGTCTCTTGTTCTGTGTCTGCTGCTGTGTCCAGCCCTTGTGGAAGTTCACATACATCCCAAGAAGCTGTGCTCAGCACACTAGGGCTACAAAGGGGTTCTGTAGCTGGAAGCCTGCAATTCCCCTTTCCTTTTTCTGCACTTCCACTCTAGTATGGGTTGGATCTGCAAGGCAGTGAATCTCTCTGGCCATTTCCCCTGTCACTGTTGCCTGCAATTAACTACAAGTCAGCTTTGCAAGACTGTGTGAGAAATCATGGTGGAACTGGGCTGTGCATTTTGCAAAAGATGTTTTTCCCCTTGCAACAGAATTCTACCTTTGTGTGGTATCTAAAGTCCTATGCAGACATGATGAAAAGTGCTGAGATCCAAGCCAGTAATGTGAGTGATGCATGGCCATCCCACAATATTCTTGCATGTTTGTAATACCTACAAAGCTTAACCCAAAACCTGTTTTGCTTATTCGCTATGAGATCCTCTGCAGGGACAGTGAATATCTGTGAACTAAACAAACCACAACTATGATTTGTTACTCTGCTTTTAGCACCAGCTTTAGCTCAGCAAAGAGTACATTTCAAAACACATTCTTGTGACTTCACCGTTCTTTGTAAACCAGAATAAGCAAATGGGATTAAATGACTGTGGGAACTTCCCAAGTATCCTGAGAGATACTCAAAATGGCATAAAATGTAACCACCCAACTCACTTGTGAGCTTTCCTTGGGGAACAGATCGGCTAACAAAGAGCTAAAGTTTACTTCCTAACTGAAGGATTCTATTATGCATCTTATCTAAATAAATTGGGAGGCCTGACCTTCCCAGGAATGCACCATTTTCACAGAATTGCAAGTGCAGTCCTCTCACCACACTAATTATGCCATTTACATTTTTGTAGGTCTGACAAGTTTCAGAGTCAGGCCCCCATACTGAGTGCTAAATAAATACCTATAGAAAGTTAAAAGTTATTCACCTGAGCTTTGTGTTCTCTCACTCCTCCCATACCATTAGACTCTCCTCAACTTTTGAAATGTTTCTTCCAGCTTTTTGAACAAACACAAAATTAATTGGGCAGGAATTCTGCTGTAATTGTTCCTCAGTGAAGACATCTTCATGTGTGTTACTCTCCTCCTCAGCCACCCTGAGACATCATTTTCTGATTTTTTGAAGAAAAGCTTAGGTGCTATCTATACTTTCACATTCCGGAGTCAGCCTAGGAAGAAATGCCTGTTTTATAATTTTCGAGCAACCACACTATATGAACACATATTCATTTATGTCTACACATGTTCAACCACCAATCCAGTTTTAATCAATTTTTACTTAATGTCTTCAGAGATATTAAGCTTTTAGAGTCAAGTGGTTACACAAAATAAACCATGTTAAATAAACCGTATTAGTGTCCCCACTAGACAAAAGTTTCAGCAAAGGTAATAGTCCCCTTTGGCATTTGACCTGGTGTTGGGGAACTAGGATGGAGAGCTCACAAACATGCATTGCCACTGACTCAGTGAGTCCCTGGGAGCATGAAGATGAGGTTATAAAAAATGTAAACAGTAAGCTCCAAGTGAAATTTCAGGAAATACGTGGCTTGTGACAAGTCTGAAGGATAGATGAAGAACTAAGAACAACAGAAAAGAGTCTGGAAATCAGAATGAAATACTGATAGAGGAGAAACTGACATTTAAATGTTTATTACAAGATAAACACAATTTATTGTTATTATAGCTTCTTTCATTGCCTTTCAACCTTTTCTTAATGATGCCCATATGTTGCAAATAAGAGGGTTTTATGACTTTTGTTCTCTCACCTCTCCCATGGCTTACATTCCCACTTTAATTAATACCTTGACATCAGATGCCTCGCCTAGTGCTCTTGTCCCAGTGCTCCCTTTGTGGTGATCCCTGGGGATCCACTTCCCTTTCCAGTGATGTCCGCCAGGTGGCAATGCCGGCACTCCTGTGCCGTTTCCAGGCCACCTGCAGGTACCGATTTAAGGGGACGGGGGCTTGTTTACCAACAAATCCTTGGGAAAATACTTAAAATTGCTTAAAATGGTGAATAAAAGCAAGTTATTAGAGTCTAAGTGGATTTCCTGAGGACAATAATAAAACAGGAAAATAAAAAATATAGTTAGGAAGTGGTAGAACTGTCAGGAAGAGACAATACTCACTTTAGTCGCTGTGTATCTCTGTATGAGGAAAACAAACCTCAAGAATCTATGAATTAATGTGACTTTTTTCTGTTGATAAAAATTTCATACAGACAATATCATCTCCTGTATGATCTCTTTGAAATTATTGTGACTAGACAAGGTCTTGGAAATCCATGGTGACTAAAACTGTAACTGCTCATGACTTACCCAAAACTAATTTCTTAGCTTGTGTGGTCATAGACATAAGAGTATCACTGCAGCTTGTTAACGCTCTTTCCCCTCCAACCCGCCCTCACAATGCCAAGACTGTAATGATGTAATGATGTCAAGACTTTCTCGCTGCAGAGAAAGAGTTGGGGGTGATCGGTGATGAAAAACTCAACGTGAGCTGGCAATGACTGCGCATTGAATGAAGCCAACTGTGTCCTGGGCTGCATCAAAAGCATCATGGCCAGCAGGTCAAGGGAGGTGATTCTCACCCTCTACTCTGCTCTTGGGAGACCCCACCATGAGTACTGTGTACTGCTCCCAACACAAGAAGGACGTGGAACGGTTGGAGCAAGTCCAGAGGAGGGTCACAAAATTGATAAGGGGACTAGAGCAGCTTCCCTACAAAGACAGGCTGGGTAAGCTGGGGCTGTTCAGCCTGAAGAAGAGAAGGTTGCATGGAGACCTCATAGCAACCTTCCAGTATCTGGAGGGAGCCAACAGGGAAGCTGGAGGGAGACTCTCCATCAGGAACTGTAGTGATAGAACACAAAGCAATGGGTACAAATTGAGAGAGGGGAAATTTAGCTTAGATAACATGAAGCATCCTCTTTACTGTGAGGATCGTGAGGCACTGGAACAGGTTGCCCTGAGAAGCTGTGGATGCCCCATGCCTAGTGCTGGTAAAGGCCAGGTTGGAAAAGGCCTTGAGCCTAACCTGGTCTAGTGGGAAGTGTCCCTGCCTATGGCAGGGGTGTTGGGACTAGATGATCTTTAAGGTCTCTTCCTACCCTTAACATTCTATGAATCTATGATTCTATGTAATTATGGAGATAAGCACTGACCATCTTCCATTACTTTTGTAGGGTTTACTTACTGCTTTAACCAGGTTGGCTAAGAAACTTCCATCCTTTAATTATTGAAACTCTGATGCACATATATACAATTTAAAGAAACTAAGTTTCCCAAAAGATGCTACATGTGGACATCATTTGTTATAAACTGCTGTAACTGTAGAAGTACTCAAGCTTTGTACAGACAGGACACATATCTGTGCATATACAGACAGTTTAAGTGCTGAGTGTTCTTAATAACTTTGCTTAAAATTACTTTGCATTGCCCCTTCATATCATGTGCTGTGTCTGCTGAAAGGCCTATACAAGAGGCAATGAAAAAAATTTAGTCCCTTTAGCTTCTTTTAGGAAACGTAACTCCTTGTCCCTTAAAAAAGCCAAACTTTGCCAAGAGACAAACTTAAAGAAAAATGGTAGGGAGGAGTGAATTTTTAAGTAAATAAATTTTTAAATAAAATAGTTGATGCCTTTCCAGGTTTGGTTTCTTTAGTGGTAAGAACAAGGAAAAGAACAATTTGCTTCTTTAATGGTTTTGTGGGTTGACATGAATTCCGCTTCCAGCAGAGGAAGCGCTGGCAGGAATTCCTGTCAGCTGGTGACTTTCAGCTGGCACCATCCATGTCCCTTCAATGGCTCCCAATCCATTAAACCCTGCCCTGCTCATGTCTCTGAGTATCAAGACACAGGCTGAGGAAGTTGGGGTTGTTCAGCCTGAAGAAGAGAAGGTTACATGGAGACCTCACAGCAACCTTGCAGGGTCTGAAGGGCCCACAGGGAAGCCAGAGAGAAACGGTCAGGAACTGTAGTGATAGGACATGGAGTAAAATGATACAAATTGAAAGACGGGAAATGTAGCTTAGATTATGAAGAAATTCTTTATTGTGAGGGTTATGAGACTGAAACGGGTTGCCCAAGGAGGCTGTGGCTGCCCCATCCCTGGCAGTGTCCAAGGCCAGGCTGGATGGGACCCACAGAAACCTGGTCTAGGGAAAGGTGTCCCTGCCCATGGCAGAGGCCTGAACTCTTTGACCTTTAAAGTCCATTCCAACCCCTTAACATTCTACGACTCTATGAAGCGCTGAGGCTGTTCCCACAGCAAGTATAGTGTGTGTGGGGAGAAAAAAAAAGCTGGTGCTATATTTGGAGCATTCCTAATTGCACTGTTCTATTCCTAGCCGCCAAAAACCGTGTTAGAATTTTAATTAAGGGCTAAAATTATGCCGCAGATCCTGACAACAGGAAACAGCCCTAACAACGGGAAACAGCTATTAAAACAAGCTTTGGACTAATCAGACTTTATCTCCCGAAGCGGCACTTGGATGAGTATTAAAGCTGCTTTTGTTCTCAAAACCATTGGGGCCAGGACAGGCAGTGGGTCGTTCCCTTGCACACACGTCCCCGTGGCCGGCAGGGAGCGGTCGGGGAGCGCCCCGTGGCCACAGGCAGGGCAAGGAGCCTGCGGGGCCGGCACCCCTGTGTCCTGCCCGTGCCCCCGGGGCGCTCCGGGCGGCGGCAGCGGCGCCCCCGGCACAAGATGGCGGCCTGAGGCGCCTCGCCCGCTCTGCCGGCGCGGCAGCGCCCCCTACCGGCCGCGGCGCCCCCAGCCGCGCCGCGTTCCGCCGCAGCGGCCGCAGCGCGCAATGGCGCATGCGCAGGGGCTCTCGCAGCCGCTCCCGGCGCGTGAACTGGCGCATGCGCAAGAGGCCGGCGCTGCGCTGCCCCGGGGGCGGGGCCGGGGGGTCACGTGAGGCCGAGCTCGCGCTGAGTGACGGGCGGCGCCGGGATCGGGATCGGGGTCGGGATCGCGGGATCGGCATCGGCAGCCGCACCGGCACCGGGATTGGCGGCCTGGCGGGGCGGGAGGAGGAGGAGGAGGAAGGCTCTCGGCCCCGGCGAGGCGCCATGGCGACCACCGTCAGCACCCAGCGGGGCCCGGTGAGTGCTGCGGGGCCCGCCCGGGGCTGTGTCCCGGCGCCGATCCCCGGGCGGGGCGGGAGGGGCCCGGCTTGAAGCGACCCAGGCGGGCTGCGGCGTCCGGCCCTCCCGCCCCGGCCTCTGCCATGCCGCTGTGGGAGTCAGACTCCATGTGTCCGGCCTTGCTCCGGCCGCGGCGGAGGGGAGTGAGGAAGAGCTCTCTCTTCTTCAGGCTGCCGAGGGGCCAGGGGAGGGAGGTCTGCCTCTTCTCCCGGTTCCCCGCCTGGCGAAGAGGCGTTGGGAGAGGGGAAGGCAAAGTCCTTCCTCTCTGCGCAAGGGGCTTAAGGCGGCTCTCCTGCCCGTTCTTTGTCCAGAGGCCTTCCCAAGGAGGGACTGGCTTAAACTAAAGCGCTTTCCTTGGGAAGTGGAGCGCCGCTCCCTGTGCCCGCGGCTCGGCAGGGCCGCTATCCCTGGAGTCGCCGCCTGGAAGGTGGAACGACGCATCCAGTGTGAGATGTAGGCGTGTGTGTTGGACGGGAGGCACTGAGCGGTCGTAAAAACAGTTTAACAGTGTGCTGGGAGGTGGTGCTGACAGTTTATTGGGAATATGTTATTGTCTGGTTTTGCCCAGGGGTAATCATGCCTCATACCGCGGTGTTCTGCCGTGTGGTGAACAACATCAGCTCTGTCTGTGCCTCCTGCCCGGAAGGATCTGGTAGTAATTGACAGTATGATGGTGCTTGAAGGTGAAGTGAGACTTTTTTCGAACAATCAATTTAAACGGCTGAATTTTATTTCACAGAAACAACTACTCTTTTTGGTATATCTACTCAGCCTCGTAGAAAGATCAGCGAGGTGAATTATTAAATTGCTAATCTTGAAAAACTGCGTTGCTGTCTGTTGTTATAACAGTAATATTATGTGATCATCAGTTTAGTTCCTTAAAATGCCTTATTTGTCTGGCCTGCTAGAATAGATTAATTTTACAATGAATTGTGATGATGGTTGGAATAAAAGTTTTGAGTTGAGAATTGAGGTAAAAAAATTATGGCATCATTAAAAAACAACTGCTGTTCTTGTTGAATCTGTGATGACTGAGGCAGTTGCTGTGCCCGAAGGCTCGATGTGTGTGTGATTTAGTCAATATGTAACAGATGTCACTCAAAAATGCTCAAAATAATCTAAATATCTGAAAAACAGTCAATCTGTTTAACAGGAACTTCTCTTTTAGTTATCCTTTACTTTTAGGTTTAGAGAAAAGTTGGGGAGATTGGGGGAATTGGTAAGAAAATGAGTGGTTTCACTGAAGGTGAATAGTAGTCCTTATTTGCAGACATGTGAAATTATGCAGATACTTCTATCCTTAAAGTGGAGTGGCATTTCTTTGTGGGAGAAGTTTTGCTTGCCTGTGGTGCTTAACACGTTGTTGACATTGAGTGGCGAACTTTCGATGTCTGCTTGTTTTAGCTTGGTGAAATCTCCCCGATTTGACAAGATTGTAGTGAGAAGCTTCTTGAACATCCTGCAGAGGTTTGAATATCATAACTGCCTAGTCTTTCTTAAATTAGAGGAGCTGCCTCTCAACCATACAATGTTATTCTAAATATCTTTTTTTAGAATTTCCCAGATACTCCTGAATAATCTCTCGGCAATCTTTTGTTTCATAAACTTGATGGAAACCTGACAGATGGAAAGGTGTGATGATTTCTAACGTGCAGGTTTGGCTTTCTGGCTTTGTTGTTTGGTTTTTTTTTGAACATGTTCCTGACATTGTGGTACATGCTTTTCTTCCTTGCTTACTTTAGAGATTTAAATGTTTTCCAATGAATGAATAAATTATGCAATGTTAAGCAGCCATTCACAGCTGAAAATGTTGATAGGTACATGCCAGCCTTTCTCAATTCTTTCTAGAGACTGCATTACTAATGAATAGCCACTAAATGGTGCTAAAGTATTGAGAAACGTTTTTTTCCCTTTAGGGCTGGAGAGAACAGTTCTGGCTTTCACACATTTTATGATCTTTTGAGAATGAAACAGCTTTTAAAATCTAAGCTATAGCTGAATATGTACAGGCTGCTAAATGATACCTTCTGTAAGTGAAGGTGTTAATACACAGTTTGATCAGGCTTCAGGTTAAGACTGAGCCACCAAAACCTTACATTTGTGATTCCTTGGCAAGCCAGTCATACCTAAATCTACTTGCTGTGATTATTCATCATGCTGGCAAATATGTCAGGTTCTCCAAAATTAGATCAAGTACCAAGACTACATATATTTCTGCTCCTGATTTCCCTTATAATCACTACTCTGTTGAGTTTTGTCTTGAGACTCTTCAAAACTTTGATGTCTTTTTCTCAAGGCCCTAGTCAAAAGTCCCTCTCCAGCTTTCTTGCAGGCCCCTTTAGGGACTGGAAGGTGCTCTGCAGTCTCCCCAGAGCCTTATCTTTATCTTCTCCAGGCATAGTCATAGATGTCATATTGACACTAATTCTAGCTTTCATTTTAACTCATGTTTGCATACCATAGTTCCTGCAGGTATTTTAACAGGTATTTTTTACCTCCTTTATTTCATGTGAAATGTCCTCTGCTTCAGTTTGACAGTTGAGATTTCCTTTCTCCTTGTGTTGCATCTCAGAAGGGAGCCTGGCTCTGTTTTCTCAGTGACCTCCTCGTAGATACTGGAAAACTGCTACAAGGTGCATTTTAAGTTTCTCCTCCTCTATACAAATCCTCAGCCTGACCTCACAACTCTTGTGCTTCAGCCCTTTTCGTGGGATGTCTTGGTGGATCTTTGCTGGACTCCTTCAAGCTCATGTACTGCTGGACCGCAAACAGGTCACGGTATTCCAGATGTGGTCTAGTGAGTTCTAAGTAAAGGGAAACAGTTGCTTTCCTCATTCCACTGACTGAGCTCTTGTTGATGCAGTGGAATTTGCTGTTAGGCTTCATTGCTGTGGGAGTGCTCTGCTCGTCCATGTTTAACTTGTCCTTCACCTCTGTAGAGGTGCAGCCCTGCCAATTGTTCCCCAGCCTGTATGGGTGCCAGGATTTTTCTGTCTAAAGTACAGGACTTTGCCCTTGTTGAACTTCATGAGATTCCTGCCAGTGAATTCTTCCCTCTGTAGTTGGTCCTGTCCTCCGATATACCAGTCATTTCTCCCCAAATTTGGTGTCCTCCTCAAAATTGATAAGAGTACATTCTCTCTTCACCTTTGTTTGCTGAGGAAAAATGTTTGACACATATGTTATACAGACCTTTGAAAGCTTCGCTCTTAACCAACCTCCAGTGTCATTCACCACTGAACTTCAGCTTCTGATCTCAGTGCCTCAGCCAGTTTTTCATCCATCAAGTAGTCTCCCCATTTGGATTGTAGTGACCCAGCTTTCATACTTTCTGCTCCCTCCTTATTCACGTATTCTAATAATTTTATTGTAGAATTGTAGAAGGCAGATGGCCTATTATGCCTTTTTTTTTATATTTAAAGCCTTGGGGAGGGCTGGCTATTCCTAGTCCCTGATGGTTTGGGTTTTTTTAACTTGTGCGTCAAGAAATGTCTTCCAGAAGGACTTGCTCTATAAATTTCTTAGTGACTAAAGCGAAGCTGACCTGCCTGTGGTTCCTCAGTCATCCTTCTTACCCTTTGGAGAGCTGTGTGTGAGATTTGTCTTTCTTCAATTATAGAGCACTTCCTCTAATCTCTGTGACCTTTCAAAGATGTTAGAGAGCAGCCTTGAACAAATATCAGCTCTTTCTGGACCTCTGCATGTATCTTACCTGGTACCGATTTTTTATTTAGTGTGCAAAGCATAGAATAATAATTCAAAATTCTGTCTCATTCCCTTTTTCTTTCTCAAAAACAGTAAAACCGTTTAAAGGAGAATGGTTAGAACTATTTTGAGAAGTTAGGTGTTTAAGCTCTGTGATGCTTCAAAGAATTTTCGTGTTGGTTTTCCTTGGTCATTGCTCGGGTGGAAACCTCAGTTATGGTTCCCTGAATGTGTTGTGTCTGGGCAGATACACAAGGGCAGTTGTGGTTGTCCTTGGCCCTGTGTTCCCTTTCCCCCCCGTTTGTAGGAACCAGTACTTGTGTGATCAGTTAGTGAGGTCAGGGTTCTGATGACTCCCCTCCGCTTCCCTTTACCTCCAAACTGTGTTTCACTTTTTTCTGATCATCCCTCTGCACCAACACACTTTACAACTATTGGCCCCAATTAATGTTGTACAAGAAACTAGGGTGAAAAACGGAGGGAGGTGAGACTGAGACACCCGTGTCCCCAGTTAGTTCAAATAGCTGTAGAACATCAAATTGCCTATAGTTTGAGGAAGTTGAGATGGAGTTTTTATACCTGCACATTTCACTTTGAAGATCTTCAAAACTACCTCATAGGTGGTTGTAGCAGATAGGAAAGGCAATATTATTCTGTTTCTAGATAATCTATACTTTTGATATGCAATGCTGTCAGTAAAGTTAATTAAGAAGTAATTATAAGGCAGGCTTGTTTTTTATGAATGCCTGTTCAACATTTGTCTTCTGAATTGTAGTCCTATCCCTGTCTTATTGCTAAATGGAATTAATTTCTTGTTCGACAGTTAGTGATAGAACACGTTTTAATTTCACATTTTTTCTTAAATGCCATTGTAGTAAATTCGTTTGTTTTAAACTGGTTGTGGATCAATGATACAAGCTTGTCTTGTATGTTCTGCTTGCTTTAAAAACGAGAACTGGGGTTGAATGCTGGTTATGTAAGTTCGTATTTTTGCTTCAGCTTTGGAGGCGGCAGTTTCGTGCTTGCTTTTAAATGCTTTGAGGAAGATGTAATTTGGCCTATTTCCTTACAGATAAAAAGATTGCATGATATTGATTTGTTTCCATCAAATGGAATCAACTGATAATTAGCATAAGAACATACAGAGTAGTGTATTTTCCTCAGTAAGCATCTTCCCTAGATGTTTTACAGGCCATATCACCAGGACTTGTGTTCCAGATCTCAGTCAGAACTGAATGTTTAAGGCAGGAGTGTGTACATCTCCCGTTCACCACTCTTTCTTTTGGAGGGATATGCCACTCAGATCTTTTGAGAACTTAGTTAATGCAAGCTAGTTTTAGTTTCTATGTATGTCTGCTCTGCAATCCTGGGGTGAGAATGTAGCTTTGTGTGAGGTAACTGACTGACCTAAAATCAGCTTAAATGCTGTAAGAAAGCTTTGCTCTCCCTTACAGTCTGTTTTTGTCCCTTTTGGTCCTCAGTACAGTGACTAGTTTATATTTTTATTTTGGAGCAATATTTGGCTGACTTACATAAAATAAAACTCAAAAAAGTGAAAGATATTATTAGACTTCTGTTGAATGACTTAAGCTTTCCTATGTGCTTGTTAAGAGAATAAAGGGACTGTCCTGTTTTCTGAAATGTTGACAGAGGGAGCTTGCATTTATGGAAATGTGATTTCAGGGCTCCCACCACTTCTGACTATGAAGTGTTTATGATGTCTATTCCTAGAGATGCTAATAATACCAGATTTGAAACTTCCTTTAGGACCAGAGTTGGAATGGGACCTGCTGTTGTAAATGCCATTTCTTTGATAATTCTGTTGTCATTACAAATCTTGCCTAAATGGATTATTTCTTATTTTAAAACCAACTCATTTTGAATTATATGTATTCAGTGAGAAGGCCGTTACAAGACCATGTTTGATTTCCACCCAAACTTAAATAAGCTTTCTTTTATTATTTTTAACTTAATTTTCTCCCTGTTTGCCCCTGTCTTTTTCTTCCCACATTTTAAAACTAAAGCTCCTTAGGATTTTAATTGTAAAATTTTAAGATGCTTGTAAGCAAAACTGATTCCCCTTTCTCCTTCCCAATAGTCTGGCAGCAGGCATTCAGTGCTTCCTCCTGTGCTTTTTAGATAAACTTCCTTTCTGGCATGTGACACCTACTATTGCCAGGATTCTGAGGCTCTCAGTTATACAAAATAGTCATGCAACATGTGATTTGGCTCCAGTTTCTATCTCAAAGATGCAATCTTAACATGCAAATGTTGTCTAATCTTGAAATGCTATGTCCTCAAGGCCTGTTAACTTCTCAAATTGTGTTCTGTGGGCATCCATCTGCCAGACAGACAATTGAGTAATCTTGCGTGGGATTGCAACATGAGAGATTGCATTGTCCTTTGTCTCCATGAGGTAGACTGTTCTCTATTAAATATGTAAACAACTCTATAGACAACAGAAAGGAGTACAGCTTAATTATAAATGTTCTATGCCATTTTACACTTCTTCTTTTAAAATTATAGTATGCATGTTAGTTTAAAAAGGCAATCTCTCTAAATGTGTTATTAATAATGTTCACCAAGCATTGAAAATGTAGAAACAACCCAAGTTGTTGAATTGCGAGGCATAGGTGGAGACTTTCCCTTCTTCTACTGTGAAGGTAACAGAAAATGCGTGGTGGATGCTGATTCATATTGGCACATGTGATGGAAGTCCTCTAGTATACTTTTACTTTTTGTTGTGACTCATTCTTATGATAGACCACATTTTTAATTTCTCTGTTACTGTTTCAAGTGTGGTCGAATTTTGTCACCAAGTTGCAGGCCGGCCACCTTTAACACTGGAAAAGCATCAGGGCATCTTTATTCTGTTGCAGGGTTTAGCTCGTAGGAACTACTGTTTTTACAATTTGTCTTGAAGGTGACTGTGAAAGTGACCCTTTCAAATGAAAATAGTGGGCTGTGTCTTGCCACAGGAATGATTGGATGCAACGTGAGTGATGAGTAAGTGAAAGAACTGGGTGACATCAGATGTTATATGTGAATGTGGTATAAAACGTGGTAGCTCTGACTTTTGTATGGACTACTTAAATGTTTAGTTGCAGAGCAGCTTTAGGTCTGTGTTCTACTTTTTTCAGAACCTCATGTTGGAATTTAGTGTTTTTAAAAATGAGTGTGAGAGTTCTCATATGTGAGTTGGCAGTTTTGTCATTTTATTAGTTCTTTGTTCATGCTGTCAAAACTAGACTGAATTCTGCTGAATTTGTTACACTGTGATTTATATTCTTCTCTTGCTCATTACAAAAGTGAAAGACTGAACTTTGAAGTATTTTTTCCCCCTTTTCCTCTTTAAGGTATTTGTTGGTGAGCTTCCTCAAGATTTTCTTCGCATTACCCCAACCCAGCAGCAACAGCAGATCCAGCTGGACGCCCAGGCAGCTCAGCAGCTACAGTATGGAGGACCAATGGGTACAGTAGGCAGACTCAGCATTACTGTAGTACAGGTATAAATTGTACCATCTTTGGAAAACTAAGTAATTTTAAGTAATTAATACAATTAATCTTTTTCGATCAGTGGCCATGAAAAGATTTTGTGTTGGAATTTGAGTTACTAAATTGCTTGTAAATGGGGAATGAGTAATTCTTAAAGTTTTTGTAGCTTCATGTTTCTGTACATCAGCATTTTGTCCAGTTTCATGTTTCATAGCTGACTGATGTAGCAATTTCCTGTAAACCTTGCTTATTATAGCACATAATCAAATACATTCATGGGATTTATTTGCAGTGAACAGGTTTCTCCAAAAACTTTGGTTAAGAAGGCTTCCTGTAGAAACAGTTACTATTGGAAGACATTAACAATTTTGAGGATGTTATAGGAAACTGTGGTTGCCTTATGTATTTTTCCATAACAGTCTGCTCCGTTCTGTCCCCATTTCTTCTAATGCATTTGCTGTTTGTCCCAGTGCTTTCTCCAGGCCTTTTTATTCATCACAACTATACAGTTCTAGCTCTTTATTTTCTACTTCCTCTTTTCCCTTCTTACTGTTTTCTTTTATGTCTTGGTAGTACTGTATTAGTGCATTTATTATGTGTAAGATTTCAAGTTTTAAAACTTGTCTGTCAACACAGTTCTGTTTATCCACATTGGCATATCTGATGTCCTTCTTACTGCACTTCGTCTATTTACAAGTGCTGTTTTTCAAGTCATTCTCTAAAACATACAAAAGAGAGAATTACCCTCAAATGTAGCACCAATTCTGAAGTAGTACATGTATGGCTACAGCTCCCATGGTGAAGTCCTTACTGGGGAGTAAACCCCTATAAGGTCTCTCAGGAAGAGGGATATGAATTGATCCTTTCAGTGTCTTTCAGTGCTTCTCAGCCGGTATCTTTCTTTTGAAAACTGGGGGCAATGCTTTTTCAAAGTTTATTTCTTCTGAAGCCTAGGCACTTGGGACTCATTCATTGCACTCCCTTGCAGCCCTCTTTCTGGTTCTGATGAATTCCCCAGTTTGTGTTTGAAGAAGTGTAAGATTGGAAGCCTGCAGCTTTGAACAGTATAAAAATGTTACCACTTCAGAGCATACAAGCTTTGGTATAACTCTTTTCCAGAGCTAGGAATAAATGATGTGGCTTAAATCTCAGGTGTATAAGGAAACAAAGCATTTCTCAAACGACAGTCTCTTATTCTGGCAGCTTCTGGCCCACTCCATAGGTTGTTCATCTTTGACTGTATGCTTGGATATCTTGAAGTGCTTTTTGTCATGGGGTATTGATCCAATCAGCAGAAATCCCCGAAGCAGATAAAGGAAGCAGATAGTACAGTGTTCAAGAAGGAGTTTTGGATCTTGCTTTGAGCAGTTACATTGCAGAAACATTCAGATTCCTGTTTGGATGGGTGAACTGATGGAGTTAATACTGGTTTTTATCAGGTTCAGCTATTACTTATTTTTAGGTGCTTGTGCAGACAAGAAAAAGATCTTTAGCTTTCTTAAAAAATAAAACTTGATAGCTCTTCTTAATACCTTGCCTGTGAGTAACCACTTGTTATAGAGTCACAGGATAGTTGAGGTTAGAGGGGACTTCTTGAGTATATTTAGTTCAAACCTCATCCCAGCCTTATCTCCTACTGCCCCCTCAGGCCACTCCCTTAATCAAGGATTAAGGAGGATGTTACATACAAGGAAAGGCTGAGAGACCTGTGGAACAGTCTTTGTGTGAATCTTACCACTGAGTAGTCCCTGCCATCAGGTATTTAAGAAGAAGACAGACTCTTTTCAGTGCTATCTAGAGGAAGGACTAGAGGTGCAGTGAGCACAAATTGAAATACAGCAAATTGTTACTTGGATATATGAAAAACCTTTTAGTAGGGAAAGATGTCAAACATGAGAACAAGTTGCCCAAATAGTTTGCGCAGCTTTCATGCACGGAGTTTACCTGGAGCCCGTAGTTGCATTAGTGGTCCTTTGCTGGACTCAGTCAGATGTGACTGTGTCTTGTACTGGGCAGCCCAGTTGTCTCTGGGCAGCCCTCTGTTGTCTCTTCAGGTGAAATGCAGACAGGCTGATCTGGGTTGTATAAAGCTTTGATGTTCTGGGGCGCTTATAAGTTCTCCCTGGCTAAAGTGTGGTCCTCATAGGAAGGTTGAAAATCTTTCCAGCCTGTGTTCTGTCCATGGGACGATAGCAGTGCTGGGTTCATTAAGTTTTGATTGTTCCAAGGGCGCTTATAGCCAATAACTTTACACTAATACAGGAGTGAGGTAAGAAATCTTTGCATTTCTGCCCCTCTCCCTTTCACGTGACGCATTTGTTGAACTTTGAGATTCCTGTGTGCACACTTCTCCAACCTGTCAGGGTCCTTCTGAATGGCAGTACAACCCTATGGTATCCCAACAGATAGTCTTCTGTACCTGTCTGGGAGTTTATGCAGGAATGCTGTGGAATCTTGTCTGCATATTGGGACATGGCATTCTGGATAGAAGACTTGCCACAGAAGAGTTAACCTGTAGAAGGTGAAAATGTCGTTGAAGATTTTGTACTTAAATATGTGTTGATAGATTATATTGAGCAGCATGCCTTAGTTCTGCTACTAATAAACTGGGGGAAGATCAGAAAAAGTTGCTGGGAAGGTAATTCATTGCTTTTTTTTTTTTTTTACTTGCGGGTATGTAGGGAATGGTGGTGAGTTTGTTTGAGCAGGTTTTGTTGTTGCCTTTCTTTTGGTGAATTTTTATGATAAAGTATTGATCTTACAGCTTAAGATCTATAGAGTGGATAATTTAGATGCCAACTTTCCTACTTTAATTGTTAGATCTCAAACTGTTTCTTGTAAATGTGGACTTAACCTCACCAGTCCTAATGTATGCATTGCTGAACCGGCATGTGCCCTGAAGGAGAAAAGGGCTTTCCAAGCCTGAGGTGCAGCCTTTGTGATAAATGTTATGCACCTCTCAACTGTTGTGAGCTCTATAAACTAGGCACCTTGATTTGTCACTTGTCTGTAGAAAGAACTATAGCCTGCTTAGTACAGGTCAGAGAAACATAATGTCCAACAAGCCTGACTTCTGCTTGGGCCCAGCTGTGTAACAGTACTCAAATATTGTGTTCATGACAGTCATCGGCTTGTTTTGTTCTATGCTTCTGATGTTACAGCAAAAGTATGTTATATCTCTTCTGATTCTACACAGCATCTGTTTTTATAGTGATGCTAGAATTTAAGTTGGACACTGAATAAGAAATATCAAATGCACACGCTGAAGGTATGACCTACTAGAGTTTACCTCAATTGAACTACTTTTGCAGTTTGTGCTTTTGTATTGTGTGATGTCCTTGAAGCTACTGGATTTTTGCATTTCATCCTTGAAAAGAAATTCAGTGAAAAAGGACAGGCTACTTATCACATTACGCTTGTGTTTGCTTATTGGGGAGCAGATACCTAGGGAAAAGTTGAACTTCTTACAATTTCCTTGCAATCGTGTATCTTTTGCTTTGGTATGAAGTTGCTTCTTTAACTATGGTGAAAATGTGTATTTTCTTCAGCAGACAGCTTAAAAAGATGATCCCTATTCAAGGTGTCCCAGACATCTAATGGTGTCATTGGTGTATGTTTTAATTGGAATGCTCTTTTTCTTGCCTTCGTTTTTTTACTCCTTGTTTATCACATAATTGAATCTAGTCCTTTGTTCAATATTTGATTTTAATTGTGAACTAATAGTAATTAAATTTTCAAGTTAATGTCAACATTATGTTCTTACTGGTTTTCTTTTCTTTTCAGGCAAAGCTGGCAAAGAACTATGGAATGACACGCATGGATCCGTATTGTCGAATACGGCTGGGCTATGCTGTGTATGAAACTCCAACAGCACATAATGGAGCCAAGAACCCGCGCTGGAACAAAGTTATTCAGTGCACTGTTCCCCCGGGTGTGGACTCTTTTTATCTAGAGATATTTGATGAGGTCAGAACTGCAATATATTTTTTCTGCCTCTTCCCATCTGCTGTTTAGACTGAGGTTTGGGTGAAACCTTGCATAAAAGCATTGAGTTTCTAAAAACAGTTTCTGTGTTCTCTGAGAGATAATGAAAATTTTTCAGACCTCCAAAAGCAGCAATGCATAAAGCCTTACTCTTCTCCAGGAATGTCAGAACTATTGTTTTTCCTTTGCTGGCTGATATGAGGCACTAGCAGGATTGCCTGCAAAGGAAGAGAAGCAAAAGATATTTGAGTGGTATTTAAGCTCCTCTTGGCTATCAAAATGCCCTGCAGGCTTCTATTCTGCACTGTTTCTATTTGTACAATGCTGTTTTACTTGAGAATTCTTGGTGTTATTCCAACCTAGGACAAGCTTGGAAGCTTTCCCAAGCCTGGAAATGCTGAGAATAAAAGTGTCAAATACAGACTGTGTGTAGTCAGTAGGATTTATTAGGAGAAACTGAGAGGCTACAACTGAGGCTAAAGTCTTACCGTTTGCCTGTTTTTTGCTGTCTCTCATGTAAAGCATGACATTGCAGCAGCTGTGTGGTCATTACGCAAGTGAGGCTTTTGGATGCTCTTTTGTGGGCTTAGATGGTAAGGTTCAAGTGCCTGTTTCATTTCTGCAGCAGGGGTGGCACGTTAGTGCTTGTATCTGCTCTGGAATTACTGGAGTTCGTGGCCTATAGTAGCAAGAGAGGCTCCTTACATTCATATGGTGGTCTCTGAAGTGATGTCACAAGATTCACTCAGACTATGCTGATAGTAGCATGTTGTATTTCTAGGCATGTTCTGCTTCAGGTTTGCAGTTTCTTGCTGTTAAATGTCTGCAATCAATCTATAATTTAATTTATTAAATCCTTGTTGGAAAGGAGATGGCCAAAATATTTACTGACACTTCAGTAGTTTCAAAAGGAATGAAAGTTAACAAAATTAAATAGCATAAAACTGATCAAGAATTATTTTAAGGTTGTTTTTTTTCCCCGGACAATTAACTTGATAATGTTTTTTAATTATATTCCAGCGAGCCTTTTCAATGGATGACCGCATTGCTTGGACACACATTACAATTCCTGAGTCTCTGAAACAAGGAAATGTGGAGGATGAGTGGTATAGCCTGAGTGGAAGGCAAGGTGATGACAAGGAAGGAATGATTAATCTGGTTATGTCATACACGGTAAGCCAAGTTTGAGGTTGGGAGGAGGAAGGGAGAGAAGCTTCTTAGGTAGTTGGAGGAAGATATTTTACACTGAGGTAGAAGTAGTTCTGTTGTACCGTACTGGATGTTTATGTGTATTAGCATTTAAAATAATTATACTTAAATCTGGGAGTAGCAGTCAAAAATATTAGTTAAGGCAATAAATAGTTTTTAGTGAGGTGGTAAATACGTATCTTGTTTTGCAATTACAAAAATTCAGCTTATTGCTGTTGTTGAGAAATGCACCCAGTGCTGGTGGCTGCCCATGCAGTGTGAGCTGCAGATCGTGCTCTGGGTGGGGGGAAATGGAGGGAGCCTCAGGCAGGAGGCTGTGAGCTGGTGCCAGTCCTTTGCATCACAAAGAACATGGGGACCTGTGGCACTGGCCAGGTGACCTGGCACTTGGTTACAGTAGGAGCCAATGACTCAACAGAAGAACCCCAGACTCTCTGGGCAGAGACTTTGAGGGTATAAAAGCCCAAAATTCCTTTGCTGGGGGTCTCTCCCCGGAGGCACCAGCTTGAGCTGTTTCTATGTTATGGCATCACGACTAAATTGCTTTAAGGATCCAGACATGACAGTCTGCTGTGGGAAACCCAGGACTGAGCCAGTGAGGGGAACTTACCCGCCTGTGTGAGTGTGGGGTGTGCAGGGAGTCAAGCAGGGCACCTGTCAGGTCACTGGGGCCGCCCAGTGTGAAAGGAGTTTGGTCCCAGCAGTGAAAGTTGGGGCACATGGGAGTGTGACTGCCAGAGTGGCTCCGGGGCAGTTGGACAGCAGTTTCTGTAACATTGTGCCACTAGAAGTATAAAAAAGAAATTCTTAGTCAAACGGTCCATTATAATTTCTAATTTAATAATAATAATTTTTAAAAAGCATTGTGGAATCCAACAATACCTTTCCCCCTCCCAGCCCCCAAAATCTCAAGAAATTCATGTCAATTTAAAAGCAAAACAAAATGATGAAAACTATTCTCTGTCTTAGGTTTTTCTTGGATGATTTGAATGATCTTTCAGATGACATTGTTTTTAACTTCCATTCTTGTTCATTTGGTGCTAGTGGTCATGAACTGCTTACTTAAACTGGTCTGTTTAACAGGCCATGGAGTGTTCTCATCTGCCACCTTTGTATTAAGTAGCTGTTGGATAACATGTAGCATGTGCAGCCCTGAATGCTTCCTTCTGCACTAGTACATCATTGGAAGTTCCAGTCTGCTGTTGAGTGTGCAGCTGGGAAAAGATGTTCCCTGATGTTTGAAATTCACATTCTGCCCCAGATCTGAACAGTTGCTCCATCACCCTGTAATTAGCCTTGAAAACTGTCTCCCCATGAATATACTGCATATAGATTTGGAGCCTTTAATATTTTCAAGGATCAAAATGAGCTGAATTTTGGTAGTAAAAGGGAATGGGGTTAAATCGATATTTTGTTTAAAGGACTGGTTTACCCTGGAAATAATTGATTTGAACTAAATTGTGCTTTTAAGAGCAGTATGCTGCTTTTAAAAATAAAAAATTAGAATAAAATTTAGATTTCCTCTAAATTTTTTTCCTCTAGGTTTCCTTTTAATGAATGTTGTATATTCATTTCACTACAATAAGGCATGAAAGCTGATTAAATCTCTATTTTAAAATAATTTGCTTCAGTAACAAAATTTCAGTGACAAATTTTATCACACTCTTGCAAAAGGCTACTTTGACATGATGTGTTTTTATTGATTTACAGGCAAATTAATTGTCCCTTAAAAGATGATAGTTCAGTTCATTTGTTAGAGATTTTGTGTGATAGAGATTAGCACTTAGCATAATGATACTGTAATATTGAACATGCATTTGCAGTATGACGACTTGTTTGCAAACAGTTTTAATTGCTGATTTTGGTTTTTTGCTATTTTTTGAGTAGTTCTAATCTGTTCTTATCTGTGCTTTTTGTGTCAAGTCTTTGCCAGCTGCTATGATGATGCAGCCCCAGCCAGTAGTCCTGATGCCCACTGTATATCAGCAAGGAGTTGGATATGTGCCTATAGCAGGTATGTTTTCTCTCCTTGAAAACTCTGAAACTTCCAGATGAAGGGTTTTGTGAAAATAAATACCGAATTTATACTGATTTCAGAATGTAAATGAAGCTATAAACGATTTTGTCCTTAACCATTTTTCTCATCATACAGTTTTGTGAGAAGAGGGAGCAAATTAAGTGTAGGTCTGCTTTCAGTCTTGTACCCTGTTTAAGGATGCTGCATGAGTTTGATTACATGGATTAAAATGTCTATCAAGTTGGAACAAGAAGGCTTCTCCTTCTGACTATTTCAGACTTAGGTCAGGTCACTGAATAACGTGCTAGCAGGCTGCACTTTAAATACACTCTGTGCTTTTTAAATGGTGGCAATCTGTGTGTGAAACTTTGAACTTGAGAAGGTGCCCCAAATGAATTGTGCTGTCACAACTGCAGCTTCTGTAGCCCATAAAGGGATCAGTTTGCCTGTGGTCTTTGAAGATGCTTCGTTGGAAACTTGCTGTGCAGCATGTGAAGTGTGTAGATCAGTGAATGAAGAACGCTCTGAGATAGTTAGGTAAATTCACCAAAACAAGCTACAAGCAGGTTATTGTTGTCAGTGCTGTTGGTTGCTTCAAAGTGAGTTTTGGACCTGTAGAGGAAGGTGTGTGTTAACTTAGGTTTTGTAGTTTTTCTGTCAAAGATGAAAAGTTTAAAGTCTGTAAATAAGCTTGAATTTACCCTACTTAGGTAACTGATAAGTGAAGTTCAGTTGAGTATTTTTTGTGTTTCACTTACAGGCTGTTAAAATCTCCAGTTTGTTGTATGGGTATCTATTCAGTAATATATGTACTCTTTAAGGAAAATACAAGATGAATTTACATATTTTTAATTTCTTTGCATGCAAGTGTATGAATGAGTGATAGAGTGTGTGGGACATAGTTGCAGTGCTAAGTGCTGACACAACGGTGGCACTTTATTTTTCTTTTTTAAGACTATGAGATGATTGAATTTAAAATTCCATTCTCTGTAAAAAAACTTCATGAGCAAAAGACTGGATATGTATTTTAGGAATCCTACCTTCTGTTTAATTTTTATGGAGTTAAGTTAACATGGAAAAGTTTGGCTTTATGCTTTATCCCCTCATAAACACATGCAGTTTGCTTCACTTGAAGTGCTTTTAAGAGTTTAAGTCTTGCTTGCTTTGCTGGTGAACTGCTTTGAACATGTGTGTGTGTTCTGAAGGGTGTTTTGGTGTGATAAACCAGACCTGGTGTAGTTCCCTTCAAGCATAGTCATCTTGCATATGGTTAAAAGATACACTAAAAGGTGCTGTAGAATACATAAAAATGAGAATATTCGTATAGTATTACAAAATTTCTATGCCAGACAATATGAACAGAAGAAACAAAGCAGAGGCTAGTTTTGGGTATGACTGACAGTAGATGTAGAACTCAACAGATCAAACTGATGCAAGACCTTAAATTGTTTTTCAAGTGCTGTGCACTGTCTTATGTTGAGATCTTGATGTTCTGTAAACTTTGTGTTTATCTTGAGAGTATATTCTACTTGAACAAGTGAAGAAATAAATAATATTTTTCAAGTGATAGTAATGTCTCACATTTTAACATGTAAGAATTTGCCTTTGTGTAACAGTTTTAGGTTCTGTATGGATCATTGCCCTGCCAAGATCAGGATGTTTTTTTTAATTACTGCTGTAATAATCTTCTGTATTAAAAATTCTTCCTGTATTTTTAAGGCATGATGAAATGAAGTTCCACCTCTGGATTTGAACTTTTATTTTGTTCTGGGAAAGCTTGAATGTGCTTCCTTGTCTTTATAAATGGCAGACTTCTTACAAACCATGTTTGCCCTATATTTGATATTTTTGATTTTTTTTTTATATATTACTGTGCTTTGTGTTTGTTGTTCTAGAATTTCTGTGGACATCACCAAAATTTTCCAAAGCCCTGTGAGTTTTAAAGCTTTGACTTACTCACTAATCATAATTAGACGGCTGGTTAGGTTTGGAGTTGGAAGGTGACTTGACTTCAGAATAATTTTATTGTTTCATTAATGGCTTATAATAAAAGTAATTTCAAATTACAAAGGGAACCAGTAGCGCATCTTGGAAGTCATGGAGTTTTTAAAAGTGTTTCCTCCATAGTGACCTACGTGCTCCTCCTGGGTTCTGTAAAGTCTTTCAGAAAGGTGTAGGAAAACTACTGGCCTTCCCTGCCCAACTGAATTGTTTGTATCTTCTGGGCCCACTCTGTTGGCAACTTCCTTTGTAACACTACACAGCATTTTTTCTCTTTTTTTTGAGACTGTGCCAGAAGGGCAATGGAAGGACATCAGAATGTTCCAGAGAAATATGCTTACCTTCTTTACATCTTTTTAGTTCAGGTTTTTTACCTACCCAGGTAAGATGAGTGTAGTCAGTAAGCAAGTTCTGCTTGTTCCCTTCAGAAGAGTGGAGGAGCATCCCTGAATAGTTTATTGTATCTTGAAATAGAGCGGATTCTCCTGTTGGGCAGGACTGTTGGAATCTCTTACCTATGATGGAAATACAGTGGGTGGACTAAAATGCTTATCCAGACAGTTTAACAGTTCCTTGTTAACCATCCAAAATAGCTTACAGAGAGATGATGTAAAGTCAAATTCAGGTGAAGGCCAAGGGGTCTTTTTGTAACAGAAACCTTCTGTTCAGAACTTGGTATATGTAACTAATCTAATGAGGCTCGAAGCAGGTAATTCTCTCACACTCTCAAACAAGTTGGGGTAAACAGTAGGAGCAAGAAGTTCGTCAATGTGGTAAGCTGATGAATGCTAAAGTGCCAGCACAGGTAATGCTCACTTTCTCACATTTGGCAGTAGGTGTTACAAAGCTGTGATGAGAACAGAAATGGCCATAGAATGTTCTTGAACCATGGTAGTTCATTTCAGAAGTTTTTAAAATTGAAAGCTGACAATGACACCAGTTGCTACAAATTATAGTTGCCATAGATGATATATTTGTAGATTGGGTATATGAAAAGTTAAACTTGTCAATCTTGTTGCTCTTCTAGAAGTTGAGTTTCTCTACCATCTCTTCATGTTTGTGGGTTTTTTTGAAAAATTACTTAATTTGTCTGTAGAATACTGTGATATACTGGTGCTTACAGTATCTTCATAGTAGTGTATCAGAGACTGTAAGCTAAAAAACATTAGTTCAATAAGAAAGTGATGTTTCTTATCAACTGAATAATCCTGCGATAAATAGGAAATTTATTTTTACTTAATTGATGAACACCTATGTGAAAAGTGCCTTAAAACCCCACGTGTTTCAAGGTCCTGTCAGAGTCAAGAATATCACTTTTCACTGAAGAAGGTTGTGTGTATATGTACATTATTCCTTTAGGTGTCCATATTGAGTTTCATGGTTTAGCTTGTGACATTATTGGTATTTATTCAGAAAACCATGGATGGATGTTGTCCTTTGTGGGCTATAAAATATAATCCTTGCTGCAAATGCCTGTTGGCTTACTAATTTTAGAAACATTTCCTCTTATTGTTGCTTCCATATAAACAGCACATGTAGAAAACTTGTTAAGAGTGCTGAAGCAAATTAGTTGAGAGACTGAATCCTAGAAGAATTTAGTTTTTTTAGTATTAGGTAGTTTAGTTTTTACCCCACTGCCTCAGTTTATCCAACTTCCACTGCTGGAAGCTAAATGATCAATTTCCTTTTAAAAATAGATTAATATTTCTTTCCCATGTCTTACTCCTTTCCCCTTGCCCCTTCATTTTCACCTGTCTTTAGGGCTTGAGTACTTTGCACTGGGTAAGTTTCCAAGCTCTTTTCTCACTCCCATCCTCATTGACTCAAGAGTCTTTGCATGAGCTGACCTAAACAGCTTTATTTGTCACAGCAGACTGTATCACAAGGTATTGCCGCTTGGTTGTCACAATAGAACAATTTCATCCATGTCCTGGAAATTGCTAAAGCCTCTCTAACCTTTTGGAAAATCTTTAAAGACTCAGCTTCATGCTATAATGGTTAAACTAATTGGTCATAATGGTGTTGATGGACATGATCTGTAATTATAATATTCTTCTGAAGCTGCTGTATGTCAGTGAGCTATTCTAGGTACAGTACTGGGTTCATGGAAGAGAAACATTATTCTTGCAGTTGTTCTACTACTGCAAGGTTTGAAAGGAAGCAGGTAATGTCACGACTTTTTGTAAACTTGAAAGTGAAGAACTTAGTTCTACAGTGACATTGATAAGACAATCTGCCAGTTGCCTTCTATTAATCTTCAAGTAAGCTTTTTTTTTTAAAAAAAAGTAACACTTTTTTCCATCTGTATATTTTTCATGCACATCTGTTTTACATCCATGTCAAGTTAAGCACCTGATTAGAACTGTTAAAGGCAAATTATGTTACAGGAAACCAATTTTTCTTCAATTTAAACTTGACTTTACTGTGACACCTTTGATTTTGATTTCTGCAAAGATTCATCAAAAAAAGTGATGTCATTAACTTTTATAAAATATTGGTCTTCAATCAAATATGTTCACAAAATTCAAGAATTACTCCTTGTGAGATACAATGTCATTTCTTGATGCTCTGAATTTCAAAAAGACACTGTAAATAAAAATGTTGTGGTTATTGCAGTGTATTTCGTTTGTTCAGAGCTGTGGAATTTTAGAATTTTTTTGAGGATCCATACCTTAATTTTTCTAGTAGCTTGTAAAGAAGCAACATTTAAAAAAAAAAATGAGTTGTCATGCATATTTTAGCACTGAGGGTTTTTTTGAAGGAAGTATCATTAGACACATTATGTATTAGAAAAGGTGATACTGATTTCTTCATTTAAATAAAAGAATTCATGCTGAGAAGATTCCTGAATTTATTCTGAAAGAGTCTGTGCATGGGACACAATAATGAGTTAAGAGTTAACCAAGGGCACTTGACTGAAAAAGAAAATACAAGTGTGTAATGCCTTGTATGCAGTTAGAAAAAAGTTTACCCTGTTACTTCTGCTTTGATGCTTCCACTGCTGCTTGTAGCAATTGACTTGCTATTGTTTCATGTATTGGAATGTCACTGCTTATGCCAGCATGTTTGCCATTGTCATTTCACTGAATTGGAAAACAGTGCTTCATTCTTTTGATTTATAACACTTTTCTAATATCTGAGAGCAACATGGGAGTGTGCAATTCCATTGATAGTGGATTCTTAGGCCTTTTAGTTCCAATTTTTATCTGTTAGTGATATGATATTTTTAATATATAAAGCAGATCTTTACAGAACATTGATGATTGGGATGTTTATTTAAAATTTCTCTAATGACTATGTATATAAGTGTATCTTCTAAATTTTAGTGCATTATTCTTCAAGTTTATGCTTAAGTCTTACTATTTTGTAAACCAGAAATTATAGATGCTTTTAGCCTGAGCATGGAACAAAAAAAAAACAAACATCAACTCCAGAGTACTCTTAAATTGGTATTTGTATAGCTTGAATGGCATTTATCATGAGGTATTATTTAAAAATCACTGTGGTACTAACTTCCATTTGTATACACTGTGGTTGTAGGCAGCATAAACTAATTCTAAAACTGTAAGAGCTGAGAAAATGGATTTTGAAAAATCATTAGTGAGAAACAATACAGTCAAGAAATTTCTTGTGTATAAAATTGATTATTTGTATTGAAAATACTTTTTGAAGTCTGTACAGATGTCTGGCTTCATAATTATCTTTTTTTTATGAAAGCAGTAAGAAAAACTGTTCTAGTTGCTATATTGGTAAGCTGTAGGATGCTGTGGAGTTTGAGAAGTGAGCCTCATGTTTGATTTGGATTAATATATTCGGTGACTTCCTGTATGGACAGTTCCTACGCAGTTTAGACCAGTTGTTGGATAATCTTAAGGTGTTGAGAACTTACTAAAAAATACTGGCAAGTTTGTGTTAGAAGTAAAACATAACTTTATTGCTCTGTTCTTTCAGATACTTTGCAACTTTATTTTTTTTGAGGCTGTTCATCTTTGTTTACCCCTTTTAAATGCCAAAATTGTTTATAGGAAGTCTGAGGAATGAGTTGAGGCTTGTTGAAGCTGTGGAAGAGGCAGCTGAAATGCTGCTGGGTATGTTTATTGGGTAAAGTGTATTTGCAGTGCTGGTGAGAACTGCACAGTGCCTCTAGAGTGCACTCATAGTCTGATTTGCTACTTGTTCAGACACATAATGCCATTAGAGAGACTGTGGTCCAAATGGCATAAAAGGTAGTAGAGCTAAAGTTTAGGGTGTTGCAGAAAAGACGACAGATGTCCTTGGTTAGAGGTATGGCACAGGTGTCTGGGCAGGGACATGGTTCCAGGGTGCAGGTGTAAGATCATGACTGAGTTGTCAGTATGAACCTTTCTGAATAGATGCAGCCTGTATGTTAGACTTAAAGCTTCTATGCTCACTTTTTCCCTTTGATAAAACTGAAAATTATTAAAAGGGGATTTTAAACTCAAAATTGGAGAACATTGATAAATATGGAAGTCCTTATAAATCAGTAATGTGTCCCTTCAGATAGGACAGAAGTCCAAGTTGAGGAAAGAAATAGAAAAGAGTAAAATCATGGTTGAAATGCACATGGACAAACCATATTCAGTTACAGTACCTTGCCAATCAGAGTTGATGCTTAGCTTATCTAACTTTGAATCTGATTTATAATACAGAATTTTTAGTGCTGATAGAAAAAAAGAGGGTCACAGAGATGCTAAAAACATTTGTACAAGTTGAGTATAGATGTTTCTGATTACACAGTTACAGATTAAGGAAAATTTTGAAGAGACAATGTAAGTATTGAAACTGCTTCTTCCTCTCTTTTAGATGTTAAGTCTGAATAGAAGTAGTATAGCATAGCTGCAGTAATCACTTAAGTGCTTCAGTCGTTATGCTAAAGCACTCTTGAAAATTGTATCAGTTGTACATATGCTTTGTTACGATTTTTGAGCAGTTAGAATTCAATAGAAGAGAACCAGCTTCTGATCTACTTCTGAGTAATATATTAAATCTGGTTCAAAGAGAGTCTTCTATTGGAGGTCTATAATAGCAGTGATGCACATAGTTGATTCTCCATTTAATTTATGGAGAAGTAATTAAGGTCATAGATAGAAAGCTAAACAGGTGAACTAAAAACTCTATGAAGAAATTGTTAGCTGCTCAGAGAAAATGTGTGCCAAATGTAAAAAACAAACAAACCCCACCAAACAACCAAAACCATAACATCAACACTCTATTCCTGTGTTTAATTATTACTGTGAATCCTAAGAAGTATGAAGTAAAACAGTGAAGTAGGTTTCTGTCAAAAATTGGTAGGTCTCTCCCAGGGATGTGGTGATATTAATATTTAGATATGAAATCTAAACTGTTTGTAAGATTGAGTAGCAAAGCTTTTGAGGATCAAATGTGTAAAACGTTGAGGACTATTTATTTTAAAGAAGTAGAGAACCTAGAATGAACCTAGAATCACTTCTGTAATTAAATGACTGTAAAGATACAAGTATGTAAGGTAGTACAAAAAAGAAACTAGTTGGAAAGTGAGACCATAATGAGGGGAAGAAGGAAGTGTTTGGTTTTGCCTTTCTTAGGAAGGGATGCTTTTTTTTTCATGGAAAAGGGACCTTAGATTAAAATTTCAGAATTTAACACTGATTGTTAAGATGATCATTATGAAAATGCAGGTAAGTTAACATTTATTCCCTGTCTTATATGTTGGATTTTTTTTTCACCCAATGTAGTATGGAATCTATTGCTAATTAGTTTTGCGTTCAGAGGACAGGGGGATAGCAAAGTGAAATTTCTTTTAAAAGCAGTTCTGACGTAACAGTTTTCTCTGTTGCAGAAAAAGACTGTAAAAAAGAATTTGAAACCAAACATATAACTAGGTAGATTTTAGGAGGAAGTGACATGGTTGTGTAGGGAAAACTCATACCTTAAAATTTGTAGCTGTATGAGTATGTAAGAAAGAATGGTGTGGTCTGTGTGTATCACCTTGTCAGCTGCATTTGGAAAATGTTATTTGCTAAGTATTCTTTCTACCATATGATAATCTGATATGATAAAGGTCATCCTGTGGTTTAATAGCTATTTTGAAAAGCCAATGAGCAGATAAAAATAAGTGTTTATTCATCCCTTAATGGAAGGAGACCGTTGGTGGGGTGCATCATGTTTCTTAAAAAACTAATTGAGGGAAGAGGACTAATAGACAATTGGTCAAAACAAAAGCACTGAGCAGTTTTCTAAGTCTCTGAGTACAGCAGGTCGCAGAAGGATCTCATTATAGTAAATAGGAAATAAAATCGCACATTAAGGCTGGTGTTAAAGTACTTGTAAAGGAAAAACTAATACATATTTGGTAATGATTTCTTGATTGGTTATTACTGCACATGAAGGTCTTTGAATTATTGTAGAGTACTCCATAAAAATACCAAGTGGATAGTCTTTGAAACAGTGCAAAAAATGCTTGAAAACAAATAGCAGCATTGTAAAGTTTTAGTATTTGTTCTCAGTGCCGTGTTTGTATCTAGATGCAGGTAGTTCTCCTTGTAGAAATGCTATGGGAGAACGGCAGAAGGTGACACACAAAGTAGGAGGACTAAGATAATCAGGGATCTGAAACTACATAGTGAAGATGTAAAATACACTATTTTCAGAGGTGATAACAAAAGGCTCTGCATTTATACTATGTATGGTTTGAGTCTGATGCTAAACAAAAAGTAGTATTTTCAGCAATTATCTATACTTGATGATAAATGTTCTTACTTGATGAAAAGGGAATTCTGTCTAGTAACTCCTTTTAACAGGGATTGGGAAACTAATTTTCTAAAACTCTATAAACTGACAGTGCTTTAATTTTACATAGATGTGCAAGAAATTAGCAAAAATGTCAGGTCAGATGCATTTTGTCCTCTGGCAAAGAGTCAGAAAAAAGCAGTGTGTATACCCTAAAAGTGTTGCTCTTCTGCCACTTTGTGACTTTGCAGGCTGGATGGAACTTTAGCTTGGGAAAAACATTTGCTCAAAATGGCTTATTTGTGTGGTCCAGTTTCCTAGTGGACCAAAGGACTCTCCTTTCCTTTGTATGCACTGGAGATTGCATTCACTGACTTTGTAAATATTAGCTGTGTATATTGCTGATGTGAAACCATTTTTTTCATCACAGCATAAATACACTGGGAACTAAAATATGGTGGGAGGGACACCAGCTACACCTTTCTATGATGAGCTGAGTGTTTGATTAGTGATTCATGTGTAAACCTGGTTAATGGAAGTTGTACCTGATTTTTAACAGTCCCTGTTGCTATATTGTGATTTACGACTTCTGGAATACAACTTTGGGGAGACAGCCTGTTTCAGAAAATGCTTTCCAGTTGCAGTAGTGTAGGTATAATCTATGCAATCTTTTGTTTTTACCCCTTCTCTGGAATCCATGTTGAAATAAATGCTGAAGTTGATGGGTTGGGACAAGCCATGAATTGCTCTCTGCTTCAAAATTACTGATTTTTTGTTTCCCCACCCACTCATACTCTGTGGTTTTTCTTCTCTTTTTAACCTGCAGGGATGCCTGCAGTCTGTAATCCAGGCATGGTACCAGTGGCAATACCACCACCTGCAGTCAACCCTCAGCACCTGTGTAATGAAGAGGACCTGAAATCTATCCAAGACATGTTCCCCAACATGGACAGGGAAGTAATCCGCTCAGTGCTGGAAGCTCAGAGGGGGAACAAGGATGCAGCTATCAACTCCTTACTTCAGATGGCTGAAGAATCATAGGTTCCCAATTCCTGCATAGTCCCCATCCTCAATGCCACTTATTTTTACTTGCCAAGCCAGGGATTTAGCTAGAGGAAGAATTTCCCAAGAGCTTTCTGTTAGCGCATCTGGTGTAAAAAATTATACCCTTTTTCTCCTTGGACACTGGATCTTTTTCTTTCTCAGTCTGTACATACTCAGTTTAGCTTACTTCTACAATAGAGCAGTGAAACCTCTTTGCTGTCAACTGTGCCCTTTGTAGCTGTAATCTGATGGGGTGGGGAGTAATGCTGCTTTGTTTCTTTCTCTCCCCCTTTTGATAAACTTGCTCTTATGAAGTAACTCTATGCAGTACAGGATTGACTGGTGTTCATTAGATTGGGAAAAAAGTTTCCATGGAAGGTTTGCTCTTTAAACACAACTGATTTGTTAGAAGTATTTAGGTTTCAGCAAGCAGTCTATTTTTGACAGAAATTAAAAGAAAGACTGTTTTTTGTCCTGTGGTGTTCAGTTATTACTGTAATATACTCACCCCTTTCTGATTGAAGATTTTTAATTTAATAAGCTGAATTTCTTAGTTTGCGCTGTTGGTATTTGCGATGAGCATCTTTTATCAATCTAGTCACTGGGCACCAAAGCAACGTGTTTTCTGGTGTGCATTTGGGGCTTTGTCCTCCCACATAGTATTTATTGTTACGTGTCTGTAAAATCTTACTAGATAACTTTTGACTCGTACAGTATGTATTACTGTAGCAAAAACAGGACTGAGCCCTAATGTACTCCACAGTTAATTGCACTCTAACTACTATTTCTGCATTCCGATGGCTATTTCAAAGAATAAGTGCAGAAGGAAGAATTTTTATATCTGGAAAGTGACTGAAGCCGTAAAGAATTATTAAAAATGTTGTCTTACATTAAAAAAGCAGAAATCTATGTCCTGGGTATAAGGCTTCTTTCTTTACACCTATTTCAGCAAAATTACTGTTTTACCTTAGCGGGAAAAACTATTGTATTGTTTCCTGTAATATTGAAATAAGCATCATAGGTAGTTTCAGGATCTTAGAATGGCATTATAAATTGCTCGGTGACTTGTTAGACTACAGTTGGTGTAGTCAATTTACTATTATTTGATGCAGATGGAAATAAAATTCTTTGTGAGAGACATTTTAACATATCTGAGTTACAGTCTGATCCTCAGAGGAGGTTGTTTGTATTTATTGTTAGTATAATTTTTTTCAAATAAGAGTTAATTTAGAAGCTGCAGAATCTTACAGTATGCACCAGTTACACCTGTTGGATAAGTTTCTGCGGTGTCTGTTTTTGTAAAGTAATGCACTTTAAATAGTATGCACCAATTTATTTTTCCAGTCATGTGCAATGTTGCTGTTTTATCTCTTTAATGTTTGATTTCAAATACTTTCTACAATAGCCATAGACCTTTATATTTTCAAGAGTTGAAATGAATGTACAGTTGAAGTCTAGGCTCTTAACTGATTAATGAGAACATTAAAGCCAGGTTTGGAATAGGGGATAATGACCCATATTCTCTTCTTCCCCATACTTTATTTCATGTCCCATGTTTAAAGTATTGTTTTTGTTCTCTGGTGGAAAGCTAATTTTATTTTTTCCCCCCAAACCTACATTCAAGTAGCCTTTAGGTAGCACTGGCAATAGAGCATGAATATTTATTTTTTTATTATTAAAATCAAATACTGAAACTTTTAAAATACAGCACCAAAAATCATCCCAGTTTCTGACCTTTTAAAGCTGTCTTTTTCTAATGTATGGTTTTAAGTTTTGTTATGAATCCCTTAACATCTTAAATTTACCATTGAAGGCCCAATGTCTTCAAACATCCTCCAATTGGCTTTTGAGATTCAAGGCTATAGTTTTTGTGTGCTGTAATAGTAGAAGAATCACCACACTTTTGTTTCCCAAAGTAAAATGGGTGTTTTCAAGAAACTAGTCTTGCCCCTTCCCTACAATCATGGTAAATTTTGTGATTGAGTAGGTGTAGAGGCATTTGGTCTTCACAGCAGGGTTTTGTGACATCTTGACCCAAAAGGATATATGTAGGTAAGGATTTAATGCTTAGATACCTCCATGAAGAGTCCCTTGCTCTAACTTTTACACAGAGAGCATGAATTGCTAGGGATGGAACAATTCAGGGAAAATGTATATATTTAAACTTTTATATTAAAACAGTGGGATTCATCATACAGCTTTTCATAAAAGCAAGTGGTCATGGTTCAACTTAATGGCTGGTAAATTGTATTGCATCCTATTACAGCTCCATTTCAAGCACAGAATAAACACCTTTCAGTTCTAACCACCAGTAGGGGTAAGTGTGAGTGTTAGGTCAGCCAGGTTTATTCATAATCTGAGCTCTGGGCCTCTGAGAGAGACTCCTGTTCTTAGATTTACCTTTGGAGTGTATTTTTTGTCCTAGGCAAATGTGCAAAACAGGTTACATGTATGAGTTGAAAATTGGATTTGTACGAGCAGTATAGCCAGTAGAAGGATTTCAGTATTTTACACTATACTTAATTCTGTGGGGTTTTTTAGTCTTTATTTAAGTAATTATTAGAGCTGAAACTCTTATGTCAAGACATGCTACTATCTCTTGTTAAAAAGAACAAAATCATAAGCCTACTCAGCTATTCAGTATACATATCCCTCCAGTGAAGCTGTTGTCAGGTTTGAATTTGAGAGAGATGAATAAAGGCAGGGAATGTTTAGTTATTTGAGGGTCTGTGAAATTCAGGTATTTGAATTGAAAGTGTTTATATAAGCAAATAAATTGTCACTCATGATTGTAGCTTTTGACAAAATGCTAATGGAGTAATACTGTGTTTGATGCTCCTCCTCTACTCAACAACTTCAAGCAGCTTGGAGCCAAAGCCAGCTGTATAAGACAGGCATCTGCTAAAAGTTAGTGCTCCTAGTACTAGTTTAAGTCCTGCCAAGAGCCTCAACTTGCTAAAGGTAGGAACATTTTTTGTCTAGCTAGATCCTTGCAACTTCTCTACTGCTCTTTGCATCTGCTGATGGTACCGAATGTTTTTTTCCCCCCCCTTATAAACATTATTGCCTGTTTGGTTGATATGTAATACCGTACAGAGGATGTTTTATGCTGTAATTATTCTGAAAATATTGTTTCTCTGTATTGAGGTCCAGTATCCAAATATGTTTCTTGCACTCTAAAGTACATTAACTTTTTCATTCTAATTTAATAAAGGTATCATCTAAATGAAAGTGTATTATGTCTCTGTTGGAGAGCACCACAATTTGAGTCTTTGTCCATAGACTGATCTAGAATTCAGGTATCAGTTACTGTCTTTTATTCAGTGTTGCACATTGGTTGACAAATTACACTTTTTTAATGTGACTTTCTGGTGGGAATACTAACAGTAAATACTCAAAAGTATTTTAAGGTTTCTCTCCAGGTAGGTACCTCTTTCTGACTGTGCTAGGTGCTACATTCTGAAGAAAATATTACACTATTTCAGGTCTAGAGGACAGAACAAGGCGCAAATGCATTGTTTGAAGGGAAACATTGGAGGGAAATGGAGGATCGAAGAACGGTATGTGGGTGTGGAGGAAATGCTGCAGTGTGCAGGATTGAGGAATCTGGATGGGAGTGATATCCAAATGAAGACTTATGAAATAGACCTTGTGTGCTATTTCAGCTACAAAAAGAGCTATCTTTATCTGCTAATATATAATTAATGAATTTAAAAGATTTGGTTTGCATAGCATCTCTTTCTGTGATTGCAAAGCTGTCTGATGTCCTCTTTCTCACTTAACAGCATTGCTGTGCGCAGGGATTATTAATCAACTGCTAGTCTGAAGTATTAGTGCAGTATCAAGCTAATGTCTTGGCATTTTGGGTTTTACTGTCCATTTAGTAGTGGGGTTTTAATCAGGAGTTAGTTTTTTTAAAATAAATGATATCTGAGAGGAATCTTTCACAACTGAATTTTCTTCAATCTATGTCCTTCATGTAATGAGTACCTACTATGAAATAGAACTGTGTTCAAATTATACTTTCTTTTAGCTTTTGAGTGTCAGTTTATCGCAGTTTTTCTTGTAAAGCTTTCAGTTTGCTTTCACTTTTCTCCGTTGTACTTTGAGAGATAGGAAGAGTGAGAACTAGTTTACTTTAAACAAATGTTGATGTTCTTGTGGTTGCCAAAGCATCTATTTGGCATTTTATATTTTTATTAGCTTTTCTATTTTAATGATAATCAACCAATGATGATGTGTATGGGTGTGAAGATAAGTCAGTGTATTTTGGTTTATTAAAACATTTCAGAACATCACTGAGAGCAGGGTCTCTAGGAAGAAATGCAAATACGTATTGTCTTAGAATAATTAGGAAAAATGAAACCCCATTTTAGCAATCTCTGCAGTTTTAAGTTGTAGCCTCTGGAGACTTGTGCTTTGTCTTCTAGATCTTCAGGAAGCTTAGAAATGCAAGTCTATCTATTTTCATACACGAGTATATTTTAGAAGTCTTTATTATCTTGCCAAAAAGCAGAATTAATTTTGTAGGAACAAATAGATTATACTTATGTTACACTATAACTTTTTAAGGAAAATTTGCATGTAGATGAGAGAAGTGAATTTATGGAAAGCAAGTAGATTGAAATTGTTCTTGGCAACATCTGTATTTCCATGTGTGAGAGAACTTATGAAAGTACTGCTGTTTCAAGAACTCAAAAGAGTTCACTGAGAACATGTTTTTTAAATACTACATGTACTACTGTTGTGGGTGGGGCACACTAGGCACAAATGGACTACATTTAGAAGTTTAATGCATTTATCATTGAAAGAGAATGATGGATGATTCAATTTATTTTAAAATTACTTCCCATTATAAAATAGCTTCAGTGAGTGAAAAAGTACACTGAGCTTATCTTCCATGTCTGTGCTGTCCATGTTTATGGATTAGACTCAGGAGTGTGACACTGTCACAGGACAATGTTTTTCTGTCTTAAATTCCTAATCTCTGGAATAGTATTCAGCTTAATATGGAGTATTCAGCTTGATTTGAAATAATTAATGCTATTTTAAAAATGATTCACTAAGTAGTTATAAAAGTGTACAGAGTGAGGGAAATGGTGACAGGTTCCTGCCTGGGACAGCTGGCACACTCCTCTGTGATGACCCCACCTTCCCCAGTGCTCATGTGTAATACGTACCAGGCACTACAAATGAAACTGAACAATGGTAAGGTTGATGATTTGTCTATGTTGGAAAAGCTGCCGTGGTTAAGTTGCCCTATACTCTGTGTCAAAACTGCTGCCAGAAAGAAAAAAAAATGAGTTATTTTCATAGGAGACCCTCTTCTGTGGGAAACAGAAGATCCAATTTGCTGAGTAGGCCCACTTCTTAAAGCTTTGCTGGGGACTGGGTTAGAGGTGTGATGAGGAAACTTTCAACCCTAGTACAGCCCTTGGGTTATTACGCATTATTGCTTTTTTATGTAGACAGCGATGAAGTTGCAGTATGAAGGCCAAGGGCAATCAAAGGAGACTTCAGGGCCTTGGGATTGCTGGTTACTGTGGGATCAGGAGCATGAATAGTGTTCTCCTTTATCCTTCCAGCTCCAGGGAATGATGAGGGAAGAAATAAGAACCAGCAGAGCATTACCTGGCTCCATGACTAGTGTCACTAAAATTTTGGTGTTTCTGATCATGGGTTGGTCTCCATGATGCAAAGCTTGCTGACAACATAGGGGGTACAACTGTCTCAAGGGGGAAAAAGGGTCTTTGCACAGGGGTACAGGGCTTGTTGAAAGAGTTTGAAGGGAGAAAGGGATAAAACTAGGCTTGCTAGAGGTAAGCCTGGTGGCCACACTCCAGTGTTTGATGGAGTGGTAGCAAGGTCCTTCACACTGCCATGATGTGTGAGTACACTGGAGCACATTTGAAATACGTGCCAATGCACATAGCATGAGGAACAAACAAAAGGAGCTAGAAGTGGTGGCCCAGTGCCAGAGCTATGACATCATTGGCTTAAGCAAAATCTGATGGGATGTGTCCTGTGGTGTGCCATGATGGACAGTTACAGGCAAAGCAGGTGAAGGGGAGGTTGTGCTGTATGTAAGGGGGGTTGGATCATATGCTACTCATGGCAATGGCAGGAGTTGGAGACCCTCTAGAAAAGCGTGAAGGGGAAAGCAAATAAAGGAAGTGGTGTTGTGGGAGGCTACTATTGAGCACCCAGTCAAGTTGATGACACCAGTGAATTGTTCTGCAAGGAACTAAGAGGTATCTCTAGATCAACTGCTGTTGTCTTTATGGGTGATTTTAGTTTCCCAGACGTTAACTGGTGTTCAGTCTGGGTGGGGGTACTGGACTGTACCAGTTGTGATGCCTGTCTGGTCTCGAGCAGGGTTGGCACTGCACCAAGCAGTTGTCAAAAGGTGTTTAGTACCTTGGTGTCCTGGTGGGTGTTCCCCAGTAGTTTGCCAAGTAACATAATCCCTGGCACTGCGATGGAGAACAATGGAATTTATGAAGCTTTTTATGTGAGAAAGTGTGTGAGCACTAAGTGTGATGACTACATGAATAACCTTGTCAGTGATCACATGAAAAGCACATGGCTGATTTCTACAGTCAAATACCTTTTGATCTAAGCATGAAATGATAGTGATGAACACTGTTTCCCCCTCCTTTTATAGTTGTCTTGTGGAACTCTTCATTTATTACAGGAAGAATGAACTACCCCCTGCCTGCTATCCCACTGTGTTGGCAACTAGAACACAGTGAGCAAATGAGAGGCTTTTTCTTTGTACCTTTTATGCCAGTGGAAGGAGCTGTTTAGACCTGGCTGAGTGAATTTTATTTCATTCAGGAAAAGGGCTTTTTAGAGCGTCTTCATTCCCAAAGGCTGCTAGAGAATATACCCATCTGTGTTAGAAAACTTCCTGATGCCATTGGACTCTCTATCATTTACATAATGAAGATGAGTGTCAGTCACTGAAATTGAAAAATATTCAAAGTTCTATTAATCAAATAAAAACAGCTTTGTCACTGTGATGTATTAGGACTATTACTTCTATCAAAATGTTATGAAGTAAAGCTTTCACTTGGCACAAGAAGTACAATGTAGCTGCAATGTTTTCTGGTTTTATTTTTTTAGACATCACTTAATCCTTTTTTTTTTTCAGAAAATAATGGTTTAGTGATTAAGTAGAAATGTGTTTGCATATTTCTGTAATTTACACAAGGTATTTTACACAGTCATCTGTTTTTACCCTTTCATACTGTATCACTTAAAAAAGCCCAAACACTGTAATTTAATTATTTGACTTTTTATTATTTTTTTTACAAGTAAGAAATGAGAAAAGGTGATAACAGAAGTTGACGTAAGATGTGTTAAAGAAGGAGCACAGGTTATTCTGGGGAAGACATGATTCCAGCTTCCCTAGGATCTCTGCCTTCTTTTTCCAATGATCATATCTTAGTACTTCTACTGATTTGCCATTGGGAACCAAGTGCTGCAGCCTGTTGCAATTGGGAGACATATCCTCCAGATTGTTGCATTTGGGAGTCATGTGCTGCAGAGGTTTGTGAAGAGCAACCATTCATACACTGGCATTTTTCCACGTATACATAGTTATAATTTATGCTTGTTCCATTTTGACAAGTCAGGGTCACCTCTCTCGTTTGGGTGCTCAACTCATGGCAGCAGCTACACTCATGTTGCATCTGGTTTGCTTCAAGAGAATACCTGTATTCCACCGGGAGAAAAAATATATCTCAATAAAATGTGACACACAGAACCTGCTCAGTGACTTTTGTTTTGGGTGGAGGTGTTTGGTTTGGGTTTTTTTTAAATCCTCTATTCCTCCCTCTCTGACACACTTATGAAAATTATTTTAATTGCCCCTCTTTAGTAGTGAAACTGTTCTTGATTTCATTGAATCTGATTCAATTCAATGGAATCATATAAGCACATTAACTTTGTTGTTGTTCTGTGATCATAGAATCATGTAGGTTGATCCAGACCTTTCAGCTGGAGTGCAACCATTAACCCAGAATTGCAAGTCCACCACTAAACCATGTCCCCAAGTGCCACATCTGCATGTCTTTTAAATACCTCCAGGGATGGCCACTCCACCACTTCCCTGGGCAGCCTGTTCTGACGTTTGACAACCCTTTCAGTGAAGAAATATTTCTTAATATCCCATCTAAAGTTCCCCTGGTGCAACTTGAAGCCATTTCCTCTCATTCTTTGTCTTGTTACCTGGGAGAAGAGATCAATCCCCACCTCACTACAACCTCCTTTCAGGTAGTTGTAGATAGTACAGAGTGCTAAGGTCTTCTCTGAGCCTCCTTGTCTCCAGGCTAAACAACTCCAGTTCCCTCAGCTGCTCCTTGTAAGATTTGTGCTCCAGACCCTTCTCCATCTCTGATGCCCTTCTCTGGACTCGCTCCAGCACCTCAATGTCTTTTTCGTAGTGAGGGGTCCAGAACTGGACACCAGAACTGGCCTCACCAGTAGTGAGTACAGGGGGAAAATCATTTTCCTAGTCCTGACTACACTGTTTCTGAACCAAAGCAGGATGCCTTTGGCCTTCTTGGCCACCTGGGCACACTGCTGGCTTATGTTCAGCTGACTGTCGATCAGCCACTCTTCCCCAAGCCTGTACCATTGAATGGGTTTGTTGGGACCCAAGTGCAGGACCTGACATGGAGCCTTGTTGAACGTCATCCACTTGCCTTTGGCCCATCTATCCAACCTGTCCTGATCCCTCTGGAGAGAACCTTCCTGCAGATTAATAGTCACACCCAACTTGTCACCTTCAGACTGACTGAGGGTGTCCTCAATCACCTTCTCCAAATCATTGATAGAGATATTAAAAAGGGCTGGCCACGACACTTGAGCCTTGGGGAGCACCAGAAGTGACTGGCCACCACTTGGGCATAACTCGATTCACCACCGCTCTCTGGGCCTGGCCATTAGCCAGTCTTTTACCCAACGTACAGTGCACCTGTCCAAGCCATGGGCTGCTAGCTTCTTCAGGGGAATGCTGTGGGAAATGGTGTCAAATTCTACCAACGTCCAGGTAGACAATATCTGCAGCCATAGAAGATCTGGTTGGTCAAGCAGGATGTGCCTTTCACAGTCCTGTGCTGGCTGGGATGATCATACTGCTCCATGATCTTCCCTTGCCATCAAGGTCAGGCTGACAAGCCTGTAGTTCACTGGATCCTTCATCTGACCCTTCCTGTAGATGGGCATCACATTTGCTAACCTCCAGTCAATGGGGACCCCTCCATGGTTAACCAGGACTGCTGACAAATGACTTGAAGTGACTTGGTGAGCACTTTCCAGTTCCCTCAGTACCCTTGGATGATTGATTAATGTGAGAGACCAGTAAAAATGAAGTATATATGAAGCCATAGAGATGTTAGATACATTTTTAAAACTTACACTGAGGAGCCAGGACAAGTTCCTTCACAATATGACAGCTCAACAGGTTCAGAAGACTCACAGTCAGCATGGCGGATCACAGTTTTCTTGCTGTAAGGCTTGCAGTTTGTAGCTTCATAAAAAGAGGAGGGGGAAGTATATTTTAGATCTCTACTTCAAAAGTAAAGGAATGCTAAAACAGTTTTGAAGTACATAATGCCTGATATATATAGACATAGAATCTGCACTATGTGGTGGGGTGGAGGTGGGTACTCTAATGTATCTGGAGTTTTCAGATTATTTGATTTCAGCTGTAAAATGTCTTTGGAAGATAATGCAGAGGCCTGAGCATTGCTGGTTTTATTAGTGATACTAAGTATCAGGAAAAGGAATTTGCATTTTCCTTTTTAATAAATAGTGAAACTCAGGGTCTTCATATGTGAAAACGGGCAATGAAGAATCCTTCCATCCACTCAAAGATAGTTACAAGTTGAACACAATCCTCTTCAAGTAGAACATGTAAACACAGCATTACTTACGTTTACATATTTTGCAGCAGCCATCAGGAGTAGTCTCCGTTTCATCCTGTGTAAAAGTAGAAGAGGATTAGCATTAGTGCACAGATGACAATCATGAGTAAGAATGTGAGTTAGAATCATAGAATCGATTGGGTTGAAAAAGACCTCCGAGATCATCAAGTCCAACCCTTGGTCCAACTCCAGTCCATTTACTAGATCATGGCACTCAGTGCCA
>JAWWEV010000167.1:16788283-16855568 GCA_035583235.1 Hafferia zeledoni
GGTTTGTCCTGGAGCAGGTGTGGCTGAGGGTGTTGTGGTGGTTGCAGCTGTGGTCCTGAAAGTGCTGGCAGTGCTAGTGGCTGGGGTGGGCACTGATGGTGTGGATGTGATGACAGTCGTGCCTTGTGTTGGCAGGGCAGTAGTACTGGAGAGAGCTGTGGTGCCAGCAGTGGTTTTCGTTTTTGATTCAGGGACAGTGTAGATGGTATTGGGTGATGTTGAAGCCTGAGTTGTCACAAGGGAGGTTTCTGCTTTGGGAGATGTGGTTTGGTAAGCTGTTTTTGAGACTTGAGATGTTGTTGGTGTAACTGTAGTTTCAGTCAGAGTAGTCGTTCTTTCTATGTCTTTTGGTGATGTTGTAGTTACTTCACTTTTTTGCACTTCTGTTTCTAGTTTTTGTGTTGTTGGTTTTATCTTTGTCTGTACTGTGAATTGTGTTGATCCTACTGCAGTAGTCATTGTGAATTCTTCTGTGGTTGTTGGTGTTGTGGTTTGTATTTCTGAACATGGTATGTATCTGCAGCATGATACTCTGATTTCATAATTATAGCACTGCTTAGATTCTTGGTCCTGGTTATTGCATATTAGTCCTCCACTTAGACTACACTGCACTGTTTGGTTAAGGTTGTTAATTTCTGTATCTGGGTATTCTTTGGCTCTGCATTGAACACCATTTGGGTTTGCACACACACTGTATCCTTTATTCTTGAGAATTTCAAACGTTTCATAATCTCCACTGTCCTCTTTGTTCTCAGGCTGAGTGGAATCGTACCATTCTGACCATGCACACACATTTTTCACACATACAGTTGTCACTGGTGTTGCAGTTGTCATTTCTGTAATTAAAAGAAGGAACGGTAAGTCTTGTCTGCTCTTATTAAAGAAACTACTAGGAAAAATTTATTAATCTTCCATATATTTTTTGTTGTCTAGAAGTTTTTTTATATAATATATTAATTTATTGAACTTGCTTAGGCAGTCTTGAATTTAATTTCTACAGTAGGTTTTGTACCTTTTTTCTGTATTATTATTATAGCAGTACTTTCTATGGTCTCTATTAAAAAACTGTAGCTAAATATAGCTAACCTGATATCCTCTGCATGGTATGTCCGTACTTAGATAATTGCTATGGTATAAGTAGTGGAGGTTTTATTTTCCCTGGTATTATCTCTGGTTTTTTACCCTTAACTGCATAACCATGCAGACTTTAAAACATTTTTAGAGGTTAATGATTTTTCTACTTTTGCAGTATGATAACATGTAACATATCCATAAACCTAAAATATTAAATATATAGTTAACATATATGTAGTTTATATACAGTGCATTATAATGGAGAGTACACATAAAATATATAAAATATATAATCTAGTAAATATATTCTAGTTATTTTAATAATATTTCTTTTCATAGTCTTAGCACTATGAAGATGACCATTTGGAACAGATACCACTTTCTTCATATTAATGTTACTTAACAGAAGACTTAAATTTTAATATTTAGTTCTTGCTGTAGTAAAATTTTGTGGAAATATTTCTCAAAATTACTGAGAATTTGATCACTATAATGAATTAACTGCAGGAATAAAATAGAAATGTACTGCAGAAGTAGAAGGAAACTGTTCATTTGGTTGTTAAATACAATTAGGAAAGGTTCCAAACAATAGTTATAAATAGTTTGAGCATTCCCTTAAACTAAATTTCTTGTCTTCAGTTTGTACTAATGGGCTCAGTAATTTAAGAAACAGCAGCAATTATCTTTCATGTTTTCAGAAACTGGTCTAGTACTACTGGTTTTTGCTCGCAAGGAAATGAGAAGATTCTCCAGGATTTAATTATTAATAAGCTCCATTTTTTTTTTTCCACTGGAAAAACCATGGTGAAACAGAGGAAACTGAATTTGAAAAAAGTGCTGTACTCATTTCTATATCATTGATTATGGTCTTCTTTTGCAACTGAAGCTGCCAGGTGAATTGGTGGCTCCAGAAGAATGAACACTTTCAAGTAAAATTATAGACCATTAACTGATGAAAAGGTCCTGATTTTCAGGCAGTTTTCAGTCATTCACAGAGATTTTTCAGTTATTTTAAAGATTATTTGTGCATACCTGAAGTAGTAGTTGCGGGCTGACTTGTAGAAAATGTAAAAGGGGTTGTTGTAAAAATGCCACATTTAAATATGTTTCTGCTTATTGTTCCATTGACATCGCATGTTGCACTGAAACACCATCCAGTTCCATCCGTGGTATTATAGATGAGTTCACCGTATTTATAACTCTTCCCTTCATAAATGCAGTGGCAGGCTGTAATTTAGAAGTTTATTGTCAGGCATCTATGAAAAGATAATATCCAATATTTCATTTTCTTATTAAGTTTTCTTGGTTGTCTTACCTTTATCATCGAACTTGCAGTCCAGACCTTCTGATGTGCACTCACTGAAATAGAAAGCATAAAAACCCATAGATGTTTTGATCGTGGAGTAATTTGATTAGTTATCTTTCTGATACATATTGGCTTCAAAAGGTAAGGCACTTGTGGTTATTCTTTTAGTATCCAGTTGGTTTTGGCTTCTTTTTGGCCATTATTTTCCCAAATCTTTAAAAATATTAAACCCAAACTTTTGAATAGGAGTGAAGTTAAATTTCATGCAAAGCTACAGGTAGAAATCTTAAGGAAAAGTTTCCTTATTTCCTTCATATCACTTTCCTTACACTTACAATCTTTTTATACTAAATAGCAGGGTAGAAAGGGAGAGTCTAAATACTTAAGCAATATAAGTATGTAATAAAGTCCTTGGAAGCGGATATCTTTAGTCCTAGTATGATATTTTTCCTGCCACAGAAATGAGAAATAGAGAAAGCCTACTCATAAAGGTCCTCTTGTTCTTGATGTGTCTTTACACTGAGGATTTGCAATTTAATCAGGAGCAAAGAAATAGAACAGAAAATCATGTAAAATCTTCTGACTAATATAATAAGAAAACCATAATTAGATAGTAAGTCATTAGTTTTACACAGGTGACATAACCTAATCCTGTCATGTAAAAGGAACATGCAATTCCCCAGTCTGTTTTGATCTTTTTCCTTGTATATGATGAGACTGATATATTAAGTCTTACCATATATTACATTCATCTCGTTGGTATATCTTTCCGTCTTCGTCATCATAACAGTCACAGAGACTAACACACTTCATCTGATCCTCATGAAAATATGGCTTGTCTGGTGGGCAGTTAGGGTAGCAGCCTGGAGGAAGGAAGAGGGCATGTACAAGTAGAACAGGTAAGTATGACGTGCAGTCAGCAAAAGTTTTATTTGCGCAGAATGCGTTTGCAGGTCTTGTTTTTAATGGTCTTAACATTTTTACTTTATTTTTTTCCAGTAACTCTAGTAAGTAATGCAGAGCCCATCCACAAGGACTTTGTCCTAGAGATCTTTTTAACTCCAGTTTCCATACTCTGCCTCCATTCATGTGGATGTCATGATATTGAAGAGAGTTAAATTGTGCAAATACAGCTGATGGGGAAAATACACTCCATTAAAGACAATTAATAATATGTACCCACTAAAAGGTACTTGCAGCTCTTTTTACCTTCTAAACCTGGCAAGTCATTGAGGCATTTTCCGCTTGGGTTCCTACAGGTCTTCATGCAGGAGGCTCCACAGGGCTTATAGTGCCATTCACATTCTCCTTGTTGATTGTAGTAATCACAGAACAGGGCTAAGGAGAAACAGAAAGTGGGACAATGTCCTAGTTACAGTGGCCAGAACCAGTTTATCACTGTGAGGATGTAACCAAAACCATGTATTCTACACTTTCTGTGTAATTTCTGATGAACTGTTAGTAATAGATCATTTGCAGCATCTGCCCCAGGGCACACCTGACACCTCAGGCTATGAGGTGGGTGTTAAAGAACCCTGCAAGGCACGGAAATGTCTTCACACCAGTGACTCAGCTGTGATAACTCCACTGCTCTGGAGTGGCATCAGCACCTTCACACCCAGCCTGAGGGGTGATCTCTGCTAATGTATTAGGGACTGGCACAACAGGCAGTTGCAATGGCCTAGGCCATCAAAGATTCCAAAAATATCCCATGACTCACAGAGCTAAATCACCCATTGTGAAACTCCCTGCTCTGGTGTAGGTACTGAGTATTCTCACCTAAATCTGAGCATATATAATCTTGGGGTTTTGGGACTTCTGGTACCACTTGTCAGATCCAGAGGAGGACCAGAACCTCAACAGGACTGTGACTGCCACTCTTGATCAGACTGCGACCATCATCCTCACCAACAGGTTTTCCTTTCCTTTTACTTTGTGTTCAGGGGGACCGCATGGTGCTCAGCACAGGGGCTAACAAACACCATTCTGTTCGTGCCCCAGGGTGCCAGGTTATACATCTGTTCTTTTGTGGGTTAAAACCAATTTTTCTCTGTATCTTTGTATTTATTGTAATCTTTTTAGTAAATTGTAACTCTGACTTATAATCTCTATTAGTTGTGTTCATTTCTCCAAACCAGCACAGACATGTTCAGAAAAAAACAAAAAGCACGAATAGCATAAGCATGAAAAATCTATGCAGTGAGATTCTAACCCACATATGTAAGATCCCAGAGCACGTTTCAAGGATGTTTGCAAGGCACTGTATGTTTAACTGCACTTTCAGAAGAAGCGTTTATGACCTAAAACTCACGACAAATTGATGGGCTTCTCCAGGCTATGCATACACCAACTTCACTACATGCTTGAGCGTAGGCAGCTACTGCTGTACAGAAGCAATCACAGTCTCCTCCAGTGTCACAGGCACAAGCATCTGTCACACATGCTTGGTAATATTTTGCTGGTTCAACCTGTTGTTAAACAGAAGGGTAATACTATACATCTTGCCTTCTAAATTCTTAGCTTTGCTGGAGTAGTTTTCTTAAAATTGTAATATCTCAGAAGAAACGCCTTCACTGGTAATTTCTTTTTCTTTTGTAAGACAGCGTTAAACACCAGAGGTGATGCCAAAATATACATCCAAATCACATATTGACAGATTTTCAGACACCCAGACATGTGTCCTGGGGGAAGATTAGATTCATTTTCCCAAGAAATAATAGTCAATTGCGCAGATTTACCTGGCAATGTTTGATAGGGACTTAGTGTTAGATAAAGGCTATATTATTACTATGTTGAACTTGTTTTCTTTACCTGGTATATGAGAATTTTTATTCAAGTCAGTCTATAAGGAAATATATAGTAATTATGGAATTATTATTTTGTAATATGTCAGTAATTCTTATGAACTTAGCGTCTTTTTATTTCTTTCAGGTAGGGGACTATAAAGCTATCCCATTGAGCAAGAATTAGTCTGAAGTTTTCCTGATGCTGTCTGAAGTGAAACATGCTAATAAATAAGGCACGCATGTTAAAACATATGAGGAGAGCACCTTCAATGACACACAGACTTAGTTTTCACACAGTAAACTTCTGCCCTGGTAATACCTGAGAATGACAGGCAGCAAATACATTGCTGTTGATGATGCTACACTGTTTCTCTGACCAGGACTTGCGGTAAGGGTTGGTAGAACATGGGTCCTTGATGCTGTAAGCGTCAGGACATGTAGAGGATACTTTCCAGCTGTTTCCAAACTCTAGAACGTTCTCTACTACAGATTGACTCCTTGTAGTAAAGTCATTGATGCTGTTGCCATCGTAATTTCCACAGAGGCCACAAATCTGGCCCTGCAAAAGGAAGTAGTAAATAAAATAATAATGAATGTCATAAAACTTGAAACAACATCTGAGACTGAAAGAATACATCAAATTCAGCTCTTAGAATGGTGCCATTCCATTTTATCAGTCCTGAACATCTTCGTGCTGTTTCCTCAGCAACAGAACCATGACCACTAAGGCTAGAAGGATACCACTCTTGACTTTTCTTCTTTTCTGGGTTGAACAGAAAAGAACCATCTTTGAACAGTAGAACCATCTTTGTCGTTGTAACCTTCTGCTTTGACAAGGAAATGAGGACTCAGCTGACTAAAAACAATCTTACAAAGCTGCCATAAATATTAGAGTTCAGTCACATAATCTACTCATTGAGTCTTTGCCACTAAGACTGCTTACAGACATCAAAAGAAATTACATTTTCCTTGCACACCCAGAAATATCCCTCATTCTTAATGTGTGGATTGTACAGCTATGATAGGCTGCAATAGATGCCATGCTTACTCTATGAATCTAAGGTGCATACTTTCCATATTACTACCATTTTTATAAAATGTCAGTGTGTGAGGCACCAAAAGAACCTATAGTACTGAAGCAAGGTGGTATGTCTAGTTCTAAAGTACACTTAAATTATGTAACTAATTTAAATGTCAGTATGGTATACAACAAGATAGCAAATTTCTTATTTACTACAGTTTTTAGTACTTATATATCATAAGCTAGGAAAAGGTGTATGACAATGGGAATGTATTTTCATTATCACCTATGTTGTTATAAGCTTGTGAAAAATAGCATACAAGAGGCTTTCACTCATAATATTCACTCATAATACACTTCCCTGTTCTTAAAGTAAGACAACTTGAATTGTGTGTCAATGAAAGGAGGAAATAATGGTTTGCTTTCAAGATCAAGACTACTCAGTGGATTTATACACATGTAGTTATGTAATTTTAATAATGTCTGATAACTTTTACCAGGGTTCAGTGGGTAATTTTAACAAAGTCAAGTCCAAAATAGCAGTTTGCCAATTCAAGTTCTGTCAGGCCAAATAGGCACTGAAAGCTGCCTTCAGAGATCAGAACAGCAGCAGGATGATGACATAGCTTCCTGAGGCACCAGAGGAAGGAAAAACAACATGGGATGTCCTGCAGGAATACTAGAGACATCACCTGCTCAGGATCTTGCAAGGTCTCAACAAAATTCACACCCAGTCAAATCTGCACTGTAAATTTCCATTTAACTGCTAGTTCCACACCTTAAAATCAGGGCTGAGCTTGATGAACATGCTGGTCTTCTTGTCCCACATGAGGATCAGTCCGCTTGTGGTCTCAATTACCAAGTACATACCCATGTAGCGGACTGTGTATGGCATCGTATCATTTTGTCCTCTCTTTACTACACTGACATGTTCTTCACCAAGTATCAGTTCATAGCTCTGAAACAGGAGGAAAAGGTAATTAGAAATGAGCTCAGTAGCTGCAGCTGTGCTCTCAAATATGTTTTTCTGCTTTTAAGGGTACTGTGAATAGTTAATATAATGAAAACAAATAATCAAAATGAAATAAATCAAAACTATATAGTTCAGATCTCAGGTTCCTGGAAGCAAGGTAAAAGATATTTTAAATGGCATAGGCCAAAAAAGGGTCTTTTGACCATAATGGAGGAACTACATTGCATAGAATAAAAGAATCTTCTGACATGATAGGCTAAATTTTTGCTAAAGACTATTTTCCTGTAGAACTGCAGTTTTACCAAGAGTGCTATAAGATAGTGCGGGAAATGGAAAATACAGAAAGCTGGAAGCTCTACCAAATATTTCACTTACATCTAATATAAACCTAATTTAATAGCTGAATTGCGTTTTAAAGTATTTTCCAAATCCCTTGAAGCAATAGATGTCTAGGCTTTTCCTAAGCCTTAACAGATACAGAACAAAACTGGTCTATATTCAAAACCTTACCTCTAAGAAAACTTTGATGGATTTTGAGCAAGTTGTTCCAGTGTTGCCACAGGGAATATTTTCAGTGACAACCCTGAAGGTCCCACTGGCTGTGCCACAGTGGTCCTGTTTAGAGAATAACATTTAAAAATATATTATTTTTACAGATATGATCAAGATTACCTCTCATTTGCTATTGCTAACAATCAGTACCTGGACTAGTGTGTATTCACAATTTCCATTGAAGCTGAACCTTTTGTCATCAAAGGTATTATAATGACCATCTCCATAAACAGCACAAGTGCCCAGACATTGATTTTTGGTACATTCCCACTTTCTATTCTTGCATACACTAGAAAAGAGAATAAAATATTTTAGAAGAAGAACTACTCACTGTTTTGTGTAGACATATCCAAACAATCGATGTTTGCTTGGCAACTCATCCCTGGTAAATGTTACCTTAATTCTGAATTTAAAATAGTATTAACTCTGTAGTCCTAAATGTTTCTTCCAATTCTGTGCTTTGTCCATCTGATAAAGACCACAGACCAATGTGCACAATACGGTGTATTCTAAAACTAAAAGATCCATCAACTGATTAAAAGTGCAATTCAGATCTTTCCTCACTGCTATACTATTTTACAGTCTTTAGAAAGGCAAATGATGGAACTAGGAATGCTACTTCTACGGATATATTTACCAGGTGTTACAGTCAGCATTGATCTTTTCCCCAGGCTGATACATGGCTTCATTGTGAATACAGGGACATTCTTCTTCAGGAATACAACCACCATTTCCATCTAACACAAGCCCATTTGGGCACACGCAGCCAGACGTACACTGCGAGCTATACTGGAAAAGACAAGAGAAAGGCGATTTCAGAATGAAACAATCACATCTAAAAATTGAATATTCTCATAAAATGTCTTTATACATACTTTTTTGCTGCCCAGCTTAAATGGGAGAGAACTACAAAGTACTTCTAGGACAATGGAACAAACCCAAAGTTATTAGCAATTGATTACAGAATGTAAATCTGTTGAAGGTAAATGTTTTATGTGTGCTAATACTGATTGTTCTGCTGGAACCTGTGAAATCTAAAATACATTGGATCTTTCATTTTGTAGCGGGAAATTTGTGTCTGAATGGACTTTTAAAAAGAAAAATAAGTTATTTTGTTTTTCAGTCTGTTGAGTTACACTGAAATCCATTTCTCTCATATGGTACTTATTGGTGAAATGACATGCGGCCACCAAGAACCTAGGTGAAGTAACATAGTTAGATGTGCAAGAGGTTCATAAATGCAGCATGGTATGAGAAAGAATAATTTCTCCTAGCCAGTTTTTAGCCACTTGCTTTCTCCTACAGAAGTCAAGTGTGTGATAGAGCCCTTGATTTTTCACTACTAGTTACTGTTATCTGCAGTAGCTGAAGAAAGGTAGACATTAATATTAAGATTTAATTTGAATGTTACTTTATTATATTTTGATCTAAGGGTCCCATTGTTAATGCTTCATAACATCATTCCAGGTTTTTGCTACAAGAATGAAGTGTCTGTGTTGTAGAGGTGGAGTAGATCCGATAGAGCAGTTACTTCAGCAGTAAGGGCACAGACAAAACCTGGAAGCACCATTTCATTCAGCCATGACATACTTACACACTGCATATCCAGAGTCTGGCAACTTTTTTGACATTCTGCTCCAGTCTTTCCTGCAGTGTTGTTTGTACAGTCAAAGTAGACCATGGGAGATTCACAGACTAGAGGAAGGAAAGAAGTGAGAGTAGTAAAGAAATGGTGTGAGGTTTATTCCACAGCTGTAGCCATTAAAACCGTCCAGAAATTCTTTGGAAATTCCCCATTTCAGTTAGTAGAGATTGTTGTCTCTGTTCAATCTGCTTATTAGATACAGCTCAGAGCACTGAATTACCAGGAAAAAACCCCCATAGTATTTTAGGAAAAAAGTCTATGTAAAAAGAGGTCTGATGATTAATCTAGGCTTAGTCCTGCCTTTTATGATAACTATAGCACTATAACTCAGAAATACTTCTATAAAATCCATTAAAAAGTATCAATTCTATGAACTATTCTGTACAAAATCTGGCAAAGAGAAAAAAAAAGTGGAAGATTATTTTTACCTGGAGCTGGATTCGGTACTCCAATGCAATTCAGTCTTCCCTGGACACAATTGCTGTGAGAGAGGGAAAAATATTTTTTTCCTCTCCAACCATATATTGAGATTGAGAGCTACTTTTCCCTTGTCAAATCAGAATTTTTAAAGGTATTCCAAAATGCTGTTTTGCAGTCTTATGAGAGAATTTCCCTCAATAACACTACACATGCTGCTTTCATATGATATTCATTATTACTTAACAGGAAAATTCATAGATTGTAAATGAGTATATGTCCCTGTTTCTTACTTACATTCTTATGTGATGTCTCCTTGCTGATATTGCCATAATTTATAATTGAAAAATTATGGAATTAAATAAAAAGTGCACATAAATATAATTGCTCTATCAACCTAGGAATATCATAGAATCATAGAAACGTTTAGGCTGGAAAAGACCCATAAAATCAATGAGCCCAACTGTTAACCCAGCACTGCCAAGTCCACCACTAAACCATGTCCCCAAGTGCCACATCTGCATGTCTTCAGGGATAGTGACTCCCCCACTTCCCTGGGCAGCCTGTTCTGATGTTTGACAACCCTTTCAGTGAAGAAATATTTCCTAATATCCAATCTAAAGCTCCCCTGATGCAACTTGAAACCATTTCCTCTCATTCTTTCACGTGTTACTTGGGAGGAGAGATCAATCCCCACCTCACTACAGCCTCCTTTCAGGTAGTTGTAGAGTGTGCTAAGGTCTTCTCTGAGCCTCCATGTCTCCAGGCTAAACAACTCCAGCTCTCTCAGCTGCTCCCTGTAAGACTTGTGCTCCAGACTCTTCTCCATCTCTGCTGTCCTTCTCTGGACTCGCTCCAGCACCTCAATGTCTTTTTTTGTAATGAGGGTCCTTTATTGTAGTTGTCCATCACATTTACCAACCTCCACCCAACTGAGACCTCACTGGTTACCCAGGACTGCTGATTACAGGTGGCTCACTGAGCACTTCCACCAAGTCCCTCAGTACCCTTGGGTGGACCACATCTGACGACATAGGCTTGTGTGTATTTAAGCGGTGTAAGAGGTCACTAACCATTTCACTTTTCATTTTAGTAGCTTCATTCTGCTCTCTGTCCCTATCTTGCAGCTCAGTGGAATATGTACCATTCGTAACAGTCAAAAATAAAATTGAAGGAGCTTAAAGTTGAAGAAGCTCAAGAGAAGAGCACTGTACTGAAATTCAGGATGCAGGATGAAACCAGCTTAAATGCAACAAATTTCAAGGAGAAAATATGCATGCTATTGCTTGAATGTTTTTCAAAAGATTCACTTACCATACATGCCCATTTTCATGGACAACTTCTCCAAATGGTATGGGAGTTCCTCTGTAGTAGCAGGGGCATTCATTAGCAGGCACACATTTGCCACTTTCATCCATGTAGGTTCCATTTACACAGGTGCAGCCATCAACTGGGACAAACTTAATGTTGCATGTGACATCAGGCTCACTCAGAGACCGACAAGTGGGTTGACAGGAAGAGATGGTATAGCTGTAGCTTAGGGATTTGGGACATGAGGTGGCGTATTTTGCTTGAGAGCGGAAAAAAAATAGATTGTTAATTCTCATGGGAAAAAGATCCACAACACAAGCAGTAGAAATAACATGTAAACCATACTGTGCACCTCTGCTTATGTTGCATTTTTCATGTAAATGCACTTCTGAATACTTCCAGAGGTAGATCTGAAAAGCTACTATACATGTGGAGTAAGTGATGCATGCAAGGAAGAAAATAATTTTTCAAAAGAACATTCAGGAAGAAACCTCCATTTGGTGCTGCTGTTCATTGCCAAGACTCCTAAACTCCTTGAAGTATGAGACAAGATGTCTCCCTGGATGTCTTCTAGTATGCTGAAAACAGACATACTGGATAAGCAGAATCCAGCATGCAACTTCAAAGACCTCTCATTTGTAAGTGTTCTGGTTGGTATTATTAGTACTGTTATTCTAATATTCACATTTTCTCTACAGGAACTTGTGTTAAAGCTGTAGTGAAACTCAAAGTTGAACAGAAATAGGTGGAGACACTTTCATAACAGCAGTCCCTTTCCTAATCAAGCTATGTTTCCCGTCTATTCATATTCACTCTTGCTAGCAATGGATTGATTCTAAGACAGAAGAAAATTACTTCTAGGAGTGCACTTAACAAAATTCTTTCCTCAACAGTTACTGATTTGTCTAGAAATTATTAGAAAATAATCTCTAATCAGCAGTTTTTATTGAAATTGTTCTTGGGAAATGTGATAGCTAAGAGTACTTACAGCAGACATCAGTCCTCCATCCTTGCAGCTGGATTCCTTTTGCAGCACAAGCTCTTACATAGGAAGACAGGGCTGCACACAGACAGTCCTCACTATTTTCACAGTTACATGTGTCAAACATACAGTTCTAAGAATGGAGAGAACAATTAAGTCTTGCCACTGGTAATACAGTCAATATAAAAATCCAATAAATATTATCTTTCTGGTCTTATTCCCTAATATTTTTTTCAGATATGCTTACTCGTAGACCCCAGTAACATAGCTTTATCACTGGCTAGTCTTTGTATAAATTTCCTGGCAGTGGAGAATGCAGGTAGTGGAAATTCAGTTGATGTCTTCAGTTATTATTAGGAAATAGTGTCTTCAAGTCTGTTATATATTTAACAGCTTTGTGGTCCTCTGAACCACATTAATGGATGAGCTGCACGATAGCATGCAAAGCTCTGTTCACAACATACAGTTCAGACACATCCGTTCACCAGTGGCTGTACCTGGAGGACTCCTCATGAGAAGAGTGATTTGCAACACACTGATAGCAGAATTATGATAATTAGGTAATGGGCTTTCTGTGCCAAGTGCCTATTAATGAGATACCAGGCTGATGATATGACAATTCACTGATATTCAAAGAAACATTTGACATGCCTTTACGTACACTTTCTGCTATATGTGTGAAACCATCCAGGAGTAAATAGCTGCCTTTTCATTTGCAAGCAAGTCAGGATCTTGAAGCCAAGACTGACAATGGAATGAGGTAATGTTACCACACAAACAGAAACACATGTTGAAAGAAGGAAGTGCCACAGTACAGAAATTCAGATAGAGGCATTGCATAAGGTATGTTTGGAGCAGTCCTTTTCTGGTAGCTAGTTGTAATGATTCCATTTCTATTGTTTCTAAAGGTAAAAACGGTCTAACAAAGTACCGTGTGGTAAACAGAGGGATTCACTGCGTAGTGACAATCAGCAAAAGGCCCTTTGCTGTCAGTTAGCAGTCCACACCAATGCTGAGCGTATTTTTCTGTTAAAAGAAGAAACAATACAAATGCACATTACTGTTTTTATTTCATTAGTCACAAAACCACACTGCCCTGGTCTATGAAGCCAGTTCCGACATTTCATTAAATCTCTCCTTTTCCTGTCTTTTGTTTTGTTTTGTTTTTTTCTGTTTGTTTGTTTTTGTTTTATTTTTTCATTCAGCTTGTGGGCTAAGGTTCTTAAAACCAAGGAGGACTTGCTGAAGGAGATGAATTAAAGGTTTCCAGAGATACTCCTATAATCCACTTCTCTGACACCAAGCTGTCAGCTGAGACACCTACTGTGTTTTCAGTGACCTTACAGTTTCCTTCAGCTATGTTTCTATAACTGTCTTTACATTGTTACTTATCTTCAGTGCTTTCATTTGAGTATCTTTTTCTGATTTCAGATGCATGTTTTTACTAAACATATTTTTTTATCTTTGTTTTCCTACAGATGGGTTTTTCTTAGGGATGAACAAACAAAAACAAAAACAAAACCCACCAAACTAGGAAAAATTGTACGAAGCACTCACCATTGTCAATGCTGAGTGCACAAGGGTTCTCAAAATTCTGCTGGATATTAGGACATGAAGCCTGAGTTTTCCATGTATTAGCAAATGCTGTTGCTGTTCCTTCAATTATTCCACTTATGACCTTGAAGTCATCAGTTTGGATATTATTGAAATTTCCACAGAGACCTGTTGAAAAGCCGTGAAAATTTATACTGTTCATACTACACAAAAGGCATTAATCAAGATGTTCTTATATTTCATTCACTTACCACAAGTCTGTTCTTTGAAAACAGGATCTAGTCGCACAAACACTTGCATCATTGGTGTGAACTGAGTTTCAAGCTGGACCCCAAAGTTTGTCTGCATGATCATGAAGAATGTTGAGGGTCTGAACATGGTGACATTAGCTACCCAAGAAAAAAAAAGTGATCACTCGCAGGATGAGGTCAAATGCTGGAAACATGATACTGTTCTTGAAGTTCTATCACAGTTGTTGCAGGTGAAATAAAGCCAATCATTATAAAAATGAATCAGAAATATAAATCAAGATTTACAGTTAAAATTGGCTTGAAACTACCAAGTTATTAATTTTATTCACTGTCTCAGCATAAGCAGTTGGAGATTACTACTTCAAAGAGAATAAGTAGGAAAAACTCTATGGCACTGAGAATTAAAAAGAATATTTCTGTATTTGTTTCTAAGCTTGTACAGAATATGTTGGAGCCTTTACTCTGCTGGAGAGGAAAAATAAGGAGATCTGGAGGTCAGAGATATTGCGTAGAATCATTAGTTGCTGAAAGAGAACAAAAATCAAATTTTTTCTAAGCCCGTGTGAGCACAGGAGTAGTAGTTTAAAAAAAAGAGAGGTAAAAGGTAAAAAGAAGTCTTCTGCATTCAGTTTTGGGCAGTAAGAAGGAAATAAAATGATCAAATCAAAAGCCTGTAAATGCTATTTGCTATTGTTTAAATTCTTGCCTATGGTTGCACCGTCTCTCTTTTCTTTAAGACACCAATCACTTCACTTCAAAAGCATTTGTGTCGTTCACTGTTAGAGAAAAAAAAACCCATACCTGCTGACATGGGCAGCTGGGTGTAGATGGAGTTCACAAACACACTACCATCAGGTTTGATATCGATGAGCTGATAAGGAAGAGAAACAAAAAGTAATTGTGTGAATCAGAATAGTTTGAGTTGGAAAGGACCTTTAAAGGTCATCTAGTTCTAACCTCTCTGCTAAAGGTTAGGACACCTTCCGCTAGCTCAGGTTGCTCAAAGCCCCATCCAGTCTGGTCCTGAACACTTCCAGGTGTGGGACATCCACAAATTCTCTGCATAACCTGTTCCAGTTTTTGACTACCCCAGTAAAGAATTTCTTCCTTATATCTAGTCTAAACCCGCCCTCTTTCAGTTTGAAGCCATTCCCCCTTGTTCCATCATTTTGTGCCCTAGTAAAAGGTTCCTCTCTGGCTTTCTTGTTAAGCTCCCTTTAGGGAGTGGAAGGTCTCTAAGGTCTCCTCAGAGCCTTCTCTTCTCCAGGCTCAACAACTCTGAGCCTGACTCTCTCAGCCTGTTCTCAATGGAGAGGGTCTCAAGCCCTCTGATTGTCTTTGTGTGGCCCTCCTCTGGACCCATTCCAACAGGTCCATGTTCTTCCTGTGCTGGGAGCCCCAGAGCTGGCTGTACTACCCCAGAAGGAGTCTCACCAGAGTGTAGTCAAGGAGCAGAATCACCTTCCTCAGCCTGCTGGCCACACTGCTTTTGATACAGCTCAGGTTGGCTTTCTGGGCTGCCAACCATGTGTGAAGAGTAACTATAGTCCAAAGAGTAATAATGGTGATGACTCCAGTGGTATTAATTAAACAGATATTCAATAAAAAGGGTAGGTCTTCGTTATTTCATCTCCTCCCTATTTCTACTTCGTACACTTTACTAATTTTCTCTACCATTAAAGGAATTACTTTTAAAGTGACTTTCTCAGCTTTTCAGGGGATTACATCATCATATTTTCTTTGAACACATCTTGTGATGTGATGAATTGCTTCCCTTACTGTTGTGGTTACTAATCTTAAAGCTCATGTTTTTTTCCATCTATTTGGCAGGGAAAATAGCTTTTTTCTACTTTGTGAGTAAAATGAGTTTCTTAATGAAATCTACAAAGCAAAATTTATGGCTGATCTGATTTACATAAAAAAAAATCAATTTCACTTGTTTAAAAATAACATGTACTCATTGCATATGTTGAACATTTGACAAAGAAATGTAGCTCCCTGAATGGTTAAAGCCTGGTTACTCTTCTCTCCATTTTTTAAAATTTGGCATTCTTACAGTTTGTCCTTTATTCATGTTGAGGGTCACTGTCTTTAAGCACGTCTCAGTGTCTGTTAGGCCACATTTGCGTAGTTCTACCAGGATGGTGAATGTTTCATCTTTACAGTCCTGAAAAAAATGCCAGCAGTTATTTCACAAAAGTCTGATTATGGAAGTTATCCCTGTAAAACTTTTTCTAAACTCTGAAAAAATATTTCTGTTTTTGGAGGAGATACAGACTGTCACAAATCCCTGACCTTCTTTGGCTGATGATTCAGTTTTGCCCTGTTTTAATGATTTCTAGCAAGAAAACTAGAATCTGTATTTTATTGATTATATCCATATGGATATCAAGATGGTTTTCCATATTCATATTCTGTACTTTTATTCATGCCAACTTCTGATGTTTGATTCAATCCTACTGTAACTCTAATCTTTCTGTAACTAGTACCCATGCTAAACAAAATTTCAGATAAAACTTGTTCCAGGCGAACATACATTTTATTTCCTTTGATTAAATTGTGCAGCTGGGGAAAAAGGAAAGCAAGGACTAAATGGAAAAAGCCCCTAAAAGATCAAAACATTTCATTTACATATGTCTATAGTTAAATATTTTAATTGTAATTAACTTCTAATTTTTCTTTTTCATTTGAGTTAAATGTTTAAAAATGTTCAAAACCTAAGCAAAATATATCAGGTGACTTGAACTGTTTTTTCTGTATTTGAACATCCCAGAAATTAAACAAATTTCAGTTTCTAATCTTAATTTTGGTGGGGTTTTTTAAGAGCTGGTAGTGTAATTTTTCAGACTTGTACCATTTGGCCAAATACTGTATAATAGAGTAACGTGGCAAAAAATTATGCAACTCTGTAAGAAATCTGGATTAATCATACTGAAGAATGTATACTAAGTAAATTCTTAAAAAAGACAAAGTTCTTCAATTATCACAGAACTGGGAATTTTCCAGTGAACACTATATATGGTTGCATGACATCCTGATAGTTAACTGATGATTGTCATTTGAATGGCAGCATAGTAAACATCTGGCTAAGGGGCAGGAAAATTAATGTCCACATGCCAAAAGTGCTATGTCTCAGAAGTGTTGATTGAGGTCATGTTTTCTTTCTATAAATGTATAAGGCTTTATGACCTAGTAATCTTTGAGTCTCACCTTAGAAAGGACATAGGTGCAATCTCCATGGTGATCATAGTGTTTTTTATCATATGTGGAAATGTGTGAACCTCCTTCTACTGAACATGTTCCTGGGCATGACTTGTCTTGGCAGCTCCACTGGCCTCCATTACAGGTACTGGAAGAATGAAGTTAGTTGAAGTCAGTAATGGTGGTCCACAGTAAAAGGATAGACAGTGATGTTAGGTTCAGTGGGTTTGCTATGGCTTTTCCCTTCAGGCTGCAGTTTGACACATAGTGAATCTGGGTTTAAGACTTTCCAAAACATTGTGAACTTGTGATGGCCTATATTGAAAGCAATGATGCTGGCAACCATTCACCTTGGTTATTTATTTGTTTTCTATCTTTGGACAGGTGAACTCTCTAAAACAGATATTGGATAAATAATTGTTTGGGGTTTTTTCAGCTAACATAAAACACAATAACAAAATAAAATATCTTGCTTTTTTAATATAACTGTATCATTAACTAGCAAATAATGAAACATAATTTCACATCTACTCCTGATGCACATCATGTCTATATTCTAAGGTGATGTGGTATTGCACGGGTACAGGATTAATAATTGTGAAATAGAGGTTGTATTGTGTCATCCCTTGTTGTCTCTGGAGAAAATAAATATTTGCAAATACATTAATGACTGCAACCTTATTCCTCTTACAGAACTCCAAATGTTTGAACAAAATAAACAAAGTGGAAGCATTTTAATTGCCTGGTGAGAAATCTAAACACTGTAAATCCTTTCTTTGATCACCATGAGTTAAAGTGCAACGCAAGTTACGGCTGTTGCTAAATAAAACAAATAATACTCTTTAGGGGTATTTTGGAACTGTAGCGGTCAGTTAAATACACATGTCAAATACCAATGATGCAATGGCATAAAATAAACTATTAAAATCATTAAATACATGAAAGGAAATAGTGAGTTAGAAAAGCAACAAAGGTTACCAGGTCTGGCAGGTCTCTGAAAAAGAAGTTCCTGTAGCGTAGGTGTTGCCATTGTAAATACAGGAGCACTGCTGCTGGGGAATGCAGCCAGAATTGCTGATGTCATCAAATACAGTCCCTAGATTGAAAAAAAAGACAAAACCTTGATGAATTGAAGAGGTATTTCCTATAAACAGTTTTGTTTATTATAAATCATAAATATTATCTTAGAGACATGTCTGCAGCTGTTGTGAATGGACATAACAATGTTGAGGACAGTAGGACTATAAGACTATGTCAGTTTGCTCAGTGAAGGATTCAACTTTTGTATTCTTAAATTCCACCTGCTCTGAAAGAGAGATTTATTGTAGCACAGGTGGCTGGTTGAAAGACTGGTCTTGATCTGTTTGCTGTTCTTTTTTCCTGCTTTCTGAATATTGCACTTGTATTGGCAATTAATTCAGATAACTTTTCTCAGCTGAGACGACAAATGCTTTTCACTTGCAGCTGTGAAAAATGCAAATACATGAGACGTAAAGCCCACATGGAACCTGCCAAAATCCTGCAGGTAAGCTGTTGTTCTTTGGGATCAGAGATGTGAGTACTTAAGAACTTGCCTGGGGGACAGAAACAACCATCAATACAGTGTTCTTCACAAAACTGAGACCTTTCAGGATTCGTGCATGTATCAGCACAGGGCGAGTTGCACTCCTGGTACTGCATGTTGTAAGGACACTTCTTGGCTGAAATTTAAAAGGAAGAAAGACTATTTTTTTTCAGTCAAAAGTATTTCTAGTTTACTATATATGTAAATATATATATGTCCATTTCAGTTTTTCACCTAGATAAAAAAGCTCATCAAACAACAGATTGATCACCAGCTCTCAAAATTTGCAAGTTTAATCACCTAGATCCATATTTTACTATTGAGATGTGCATTCCATGACTGGTGCTGAACTGGCTCAGTGGCTGGATTTCTAGCGATAGCAAGGTAATGACCCCAGGAAGCCAACAAAGTCTATCTTTCTACTCAAGGCTCCCTTCCCATGAACACCTGTATCGCTAGGGAAATGTAAGACTCAAATTCCTAAACCTTTAGCATATTTGCAGCATCATGGGCTTTTGTTTTACAGCAAAGGCTGGTGACAGTATCAACAGCTAACCCATTATAATCAAGTATGTGTTTAAATCAGTGCAAACTCCTCACTACCAAGCAAGAGGAGATAGTGCTTAACCAGCCAAACACGTGTGAAAACCCTGATCAGTTAATAATTGACAATAATAAATGCTGTAGCCACCATGAGAAAAGGAGAGAAACAAGAATACAAGCAAGCAAGCTTGCCTCATTATTTCTTTTTGTTTCTCCTATATTTGCTTAATTTGTTGTCCGATTTACTTATATTACACTTTGACTCTCATTAGAGTTTCCATGAAAGTCTTAGTGTTTAATCCAGTTTGCATTAAAATCCTTAGCTCTTTTGCTGGAACTTCTAAATCAGAATCCTCTGAAGAATACAATCTTGAAAGGCCTGTAACTTCTCTGGCATCCTCCACAAAATTTGAGAGCTTGTTGTTTGCTGGTTACTTAGCATAAAGTAAGGCTATATCCAGTGATACTTACAGCACAAGTTTGAGGTTCTCCAGTTCAGGGGATGCCCACCAGCATGAGCACACTGCCGGGAGTATTCAGCAAAGGTGTCACAGATACATGAGGCATTTTTAGATTCTTCAGACCGGCACAAGTCATCTTCGCAAGCTTTAATGTACTCTCTAACATCAACTAGGTCATTACACTCTGCAAATGCAGCGCTGGTCAATGTTTTCTGGCATATGTCATCCTTTGGAGAGAGAAAAGTAAAAAACCTTTCAGTGAATAGATAAAAGGTTTTTGGGTTTTGTTTCTGTTTTTGTTTGTTTGTTTGTTTGTTTGTGTTTTTTTCATTACTTTTGTAATTATTATTTAATAGGATCTTTTAGCCCTCTTTAAGTCACCGTTGCCTGAGGGCTTTTCCTGTTGACCTGTCTGAAGCTGTCTAAGGGAACATTAATTTTGAAAGAAAAAAAAGGTCAAGAGATCCTTACAAAATTATCAGGGCAATTATATGTCGGAAGAGAAGTGGAGTCTTCACAGTGTTCTGTTGGCCCATCCATTTTCTGCAAATTCCCAAATTGTAAGGCTGTCATCCTAATACCTGTAGAAAAGAAGTTTAATAATGATGGTTGGGGTTTTTTGTTCAATGAAACTGCCTGTTATTTTTTTCTTCTCTCAAGAATTCGGCTCAAGACTGGCCAAGTCAGTTAGTTCCCTTTAGTTTTTAAATATGATCAGTAGCCCTTCCAAAGCTATCACTATGTCACTGACTCAATTTATATTAGGAAACAACTCCCAGCCTATTATGTCTAGATGCACACTAAGATTTTTACCAGAAGAATAACAAATTCTTTTCAGATTGTATTGAGCCCATGTAGGGAAGATAAAAAAAAAATTCTAAACAGGGATTTGAAAAACGGAGACTGCTGTTTGACAACAAAATGAAAAGAGCTCAAAGCTTTGGCCCAGTCCCAGAAGATGGTGAAGGGCCTTGAGGAGAAGCCATGTGAGGAGTGGATAAGGTCACTTGGTCTGTTCAGCCTGGAGAAGAGGAGACTGAGGGGAGACCTCATTGCAGTTACAACTTCCTCTTGAGAGGAAGAAGAGGGGCAGTACTTACCTCTGTGATCAGAGACAGGACCTGAGGGAAGGCCTGAAGTTGTGTCAGGGGAGGTTTAGGTTGGATGTTAGAAAAAGTTTTTTCACCCAGAGGGTGGTTGGGCACTGGAACAGGCTCCCCAGGGAAGTGGTCACAGCCCCAGGCCCGGCAGAGTTCAAGAAAGGTTTGGATGATACTGTCAGGTACATAGTGTGTCTCTTGGGGATGGTTCTGTGCAGGGCTAAGGGTTGAACTAAATGATCCTTGTGGGTCCCTTCCAACTCAGCATATTCTGTGATTCTGTCATTCTGTTTAGGAAAATGCTCAAGCTGGGGATTGTTTAAATAAGATAAAGATAAGATCTTACAAAGATTGTACAATTCAGCAGGGAAATGTGGATATACCAATTTGAAGACAGAACTGAAACAAGAAATGTACTGTCTACAAAATTCAATTGCCTTTTGTTTTATTGAATATATTTCTATATTATTTATCTTATTAGTAGAAATCTGGCTAATTTGTATGGAGTTGGCTGATTAGGTATACCAGCATGGTGTACAACAATGGCATAAAGAAATATGCAATCAGTTGTTAGCACCAGTACTATATTTACACTTACAGTATTAAATCACATTATCTGATCTCTGAACCACATATTTTAAACAGAGATTGAATCCTATCTTCTGAGTGAACAATTTATCAGTACAGGAAAGAGGAATGCTGATGATGTCAGAGATAAAAGAATACCAAAAAGAAGGCATGTTGGAGGCCCTGTAAACCAAATTATGATTTAAAAAACTTACTGTTTGTAATGAACTCATTGTAAATTGGAAAGCCATTGAAGTCCCCACAAAGTCCACAGGTCTGATTGGCATATTTCTCATTCAATTCCAGCTAAAATGATGGATAGTAAGTTGATAGAAGTTTAGTATGAACATTCTGAAATATATTCACGACCACAGGAAACACTTACATCTGCTGCCTCTAAGTATTTTAGTTCATATCTGTGGTATTTTATCCAGCAGTTGTATTCAAACATGGAGGATAGAATAAAGAGCTCGCCTGAAATTGACTTAAAATGCAGAGTCTAAGCTCCTGATGCTATTGACACAGACTTAAGTTTTCACTTTAGTATCTATACTGCTCTCAACCTCTTTCTATTAATTATTCAGGAAGAAAATCAAATCCACGGCAAAAATGAAGTCCTAGGAGAGTGAAATTCTGCTAGAAACACATGTATTTGAAGGGGTAATTAGGCCCTATAAAAATACCAATAGCTAATGATAAAATGAAAGTGATTTTTTTGTCCTATTTTAAGCAGGCATCTGCTATCCACTAGATGTAAGTCCATATAATTTTCTTTAGGACTACCTGGATGCAAGCCTATCTTTACTAGGAAAGAATTGCTCAACAATATGAGATAAGAAGGCAGTAGCAACTCCCTAAACAGACAGGGACTGGCCCAGTCAACGATCAGCTCTTGCCCCTGAAGGTGTAGACAGGTCCAGGAACAGTTCTTACCAGGATGCTGTCATCTTCGTTCCATAATAACACAATACCAATTTTGCTGCCAACTTTCAGGTAAATGCTGCTTTTCTCTATTGTAATACCAGATTGACTATATGGCAGTGTAACTCTGGGAAAAGGCAGAAAGAATGCTAGTTAATTTCTGATCCAGATGTTTGATGAGAAGAAAATAAAGGCTTGTGGTGTCCAGGATCTGTAGGAATTCTAAAATAATACGTTTTGGTTGAAAGAAAAGCAACTTAAATTAAGATGGTCCAATATTATCAAATATAGATCTAAATTTGGATCCAACTTCTCTTTATTTTTCACTTAAATTCTATTTTTGAGGTAACATTTAAAGGAAGGATTGATTTTTTTTGATAGAATCAATAGCATTTTATTCATTATTTAAGTTGATGAAATTGTCAGGTTTACTGAAGAACACGTAACTGTTTCACCCCAAATACACCAAAATGCTTGGCAACTTTGAAAAAAAAGTCTGTGGTTACTAAAAAAGTCTTACGAATAAACTTACCTATTGCTGTTGATCATGACAACACCCTTTGTTAGTTCAGCAACTACACCTTCAAGCTTCATGATGATACGGCTGATTGTTGGAGCACTTGCCACCACTTCTCGCCTAATCTGAATGTTGAAGTCCTCGTAGGGAGTGTTGCAATGGGAGGCAAAAACATAATTACAGAGCCCAGGGAAGGTGAATATGTCTCCATCAAAGGTCTTAAAGTGGAAGTTGCCCCATGTGCTGCATACTCGGCCATTGTGAGCAGGATTGGAAGCTGTGAATTAAAAGTGGGTGTTAAAGAATTACTTATAATTCCCAGCAATAACATGGTGAAAATCAGCTTGTCCAAGACTTCATTTTTATACTGAACAGTTTTTGCCTGCCTACCTCCATTTGTTATGTTCTATCCATTATAATACTGTGTATTCCTTCATCACTCATCTCATACTGTTACTCATATACCCCTATTATAAATCCTTATGTTCAGCTAGGACAACAGTTTAAGATTATATTTTTAATCACCCTGTTTGTCCTCTTGGTTACCCATTACTTCCTTTACCAGTGTCTTTCCCCATTTGATTTAGATTCCTCTTTCTATCGCCCCTAAGACTGAGCACTTACTGAATACATTTTATTTCCTTTACTTACGTGTTATTACTAGATTTGTCAGCATTGATGGGATGATGTTCAACTTAGCTGAAACTGCAAGAGAATCTAGGAAAAAAGTAAGAAAGAAAACAAAAACTAGTATAACAATACCAAACTTTGAACATAGGATAGACCTAGAAAGGGCTAGAGAGATCCAATAAAACAATGTAAAGCCTGTTTTATTTCACACAGGTCAGGTTAAAAGTGCATACTAAAATTCAAACTCAAAATAGTTAAATTATGCAGAGTTGTTTTCAACTCTGATGATCTGCATTTTCTATTTTAATTTTGACTGTAGTATGAAACTTTGTGTTGCATTAGGAAGGCAGAAATTTACAGCTCTGCATATTGGAGTGCTTCAAACACAGAAAAATACAAAGGGCTAAGCTGTATAAAATTAGCCTCTTACTGGTACAAAGGCAGAGTTGGCTTTTTATTATTTTTTTTATTTCTAAGGAGGCAATACAAACCTTAGTTATCACCTTTGCTCTGTTTTATATTTTTCTAGGGGGCTGAAAACCCTTAGAAATGACCAGAAATTGGTTGTCAAGGATGGTCACGAATCATTACATGGGAAAAATCAGTTATGATAGATTGCCATTTTGATTTCCCAGCATCAGCTGTTAACTTTACAACAGGTCAAAGTGGTTTCATTTCCTTGTTTGTAAGGAAAAAAACAACCTGCACATATATATTTCACTCTGATTTTAATGTAAGTATGTTCATGCACATATGCATACAACCTCTACAAACACATCTTTTTTTCTTAGCTAACTATGACTCTACAAATATAAGCATACTCCATCTGTGTGTAGTAGTTAGTGTCTAATAAATCTATTATTGTTCTTAGACAGAGAAAGAGAAGCTTGTTAACACACATTTCTCTTTATTTAACACTACTGGCAATATGCTAAGGAGTTTTTTAGGCATTTTTATTATTTAGTATAAATAAATACAAATATACAGTATAAATAAACATACCATTTTGGTTTTGTATTTCGATTCCAATTTGACCTCCTGTGAAAAAAAAGTAAAAAACATATTAAGAGTAGTGTCCTGTAACTGAACTTTTAAAGCAAAGCATTTTGATAGTAAGCTAAGGGAAGAGTCCTTTATCACATTAGAAAAAATGAAACATGCTCCCCCAAAAAAGCTAAAATGTAATTCTAGAAAGAGGCTTTCTATTACAAATGCACAAATTTTGAAATCTAAATAACATATCAAGTATATCTGCTTCTTTGGTTCTCTCAAAATTCACTGCAACAGATTGTAATGACTAGATAGCAGCCCTTTTTTCACTGCTGCACTAAATCTCACTAATATGTGAAACAATACAGGAAGAATTCACAAAATGTAGGCAAGTAATTTATTAAAATTGTTGTGTAGTAACTAGGTTATAATAAGAAAAAGGCATGGAAATGGTTAAAAGAATCAAGGGAGTTCGAGCTTGATCCACTGATGCCTGCAGATATTTATATGACAGTTTCTTTAGTGTCCAAGCATAGGGCCTTTTCTCTGGGAGCAAGTCTGAAGCCTCAGTCAGGGCTCTAGGTTTGCTTTATATCTGGTTGAGAGAAGGTACCTCTGAGGAAAACACAAGGACTATAGCTGGAGCAGTAACACAGGAGAAGCAACCAGAAGAATGAGGCTTCCTTTTCCACCCCTCTGCTCGCTGTGAGGTGGTTCAAACTCACACCTTTGCAGAAAACCTTAAGCATCATGTATATATGGCCAAACTTCGTGAATGAAGATTTGGGAAGGGCTCTCCCCACATGGGTGAGCCCTTCCAGCCTGCGCAGTGGATTTTTTAGGTGAGACACAGTGTGTGCAGAACTGGCCCCACTGTTTAAGTCCTAAGGTCCATTTACCACGGCGGAGCAAGCTTGGACAGTGACAGTGAAGTCCTCGGGACTGTCACAGCACCCGGTACTAACCGGGGCTGATCCTCCTCAGCATCCAAGATCTGACGGGATCAAATGGCAGGGAGGCATTTAACTGCCAGGGGATGGTCCCTACTGAGACTCAAACTCACGACCTTGGGATTCAGAGTCTGGCGTGCTCTCCATTACACCATGGGACAGTGCTTAAGCATCTATTTGACCAAAGGTTCTTGCTGTCCCACCTCAGGCAAAGACTTTTGAGAGGTCATAAACTCTGACCTGAATGCTTTGATGCCTAGAAAAAGACTGACACTGACCTCCTAGGTTAGTGCTCTAAGCTCTTGTGTTCTGTAGGTAAACATGGCAGACATTTCCTGTAAAAGTTGAAGGGCCGCTACTTTATTTTGTGAAGGACAGAAACAGCATGCAATAACTGTGCTTGGAACACGCTGACTAACACGTACCTATAACCTGCCAAGTCTAAATCCTCACAGGTTTTAAGTGATGGAGTGATTGATATCTGAATCGTTATCTGGATTATGTGAATGAGCACTCCGGGTGTTTAGAGAATTTCTCAGTCAAAGCAGAACTACCTGTGTAATTTAACCATAAATTGTCTCCTTTTTCCTTACACAATATGTGAGAAGAGTTCACCAACTCAGACCTGATCCCTAAGACCCATCTCACTGAAATGGGAGCCACACTGGTGAAAGAGGAGGAAGTGCTGAAGCCAGGAGTGTGTCATAAATCTCAGTTCCCTTTGGTGCTTACATTCCTTGCTGAACATTTCCTCCACTGAAGAAGCTCAGCCCACATACTTCCATGAAAGATGAATGACTATCTTTGCCATTAAAATAACTGGATTAGGAGCACCTCTTTTTAAAAATTATTTTTTCTAATATAACTTCTGACTGTGTCAACAACATAAGCAGATTTAGTACTTGATTCCAGAGCTGAAGAATGCCTGTCTGAAGGAATTCAAGCCCCCACTCCCAAAGAGGACCCCAAGGAATAAAGCTTTGGGGGAAAGGGTTCTGGGCAGCCCCACCATAGCTTGAAGTTGCTGCAGTATCTGGAATTTCTTTCAGCTTTTTTAGTGTGACCACTAGTGACGTACAAAAAAGTAACGTTAGACAGAGTTTAACAATTTTCCATTTCTTGCTCATCTTGGAATATCATAGATAATAACACTAAGTAAATGCATTATATCATTATAATTGATACTTTACAGGTGAGAAAAATTGAGATTGAGCAGGTAAGAGAAATACTTTTTAAAGTCTCAATAATAGGACAAAGTTTGCTCTCACATAACATATCTATAGGAATCTCAGCAGGATTAGAATCATAGAAGGTTTGTTTATTCTAGCGTGGGAACGTTTTAAGAGAACAAAATAGTATGTGCATGTATTTTGGTCTGTTAATTTTTCTCAAGGAAACAGCAGGGGATTTTGTTTACTTATCAAATACACAATTCCCAAGGAAATTCTAGCTGCATTGGTTTGTTTAGCAATTACACAATGCCATGTTGTTGACTATTATAAAAATAAGTCTCTCAGTGGTAAGAATAGTTAAAGTAATTCACTCTTTGATAATTTGGAAATTAACGTAATTATTAAGACTATGTGAATGCATCTTGCTAAGTCTATATCCAGCTGCCAATCCACATATGCAATTATTGTTATCAATCTATAAAAGCTTATATTTGACACAAAATATAAAGGCAGGCACAGAATTTTTGAGGAGATGGCATGGGATAAAACCAGTATTCTTTTGTCAAGACATTGGACATTATTTTCCACAGGGTGTGATTCAAATCAAGACATATTTGCTGGACACTGTCTAACCACAAGTCATTTTTAAAAGTAGCTTAGCAGATTAGCACTACACAGGAGAAATAAATTTTTTGTCTAATTAATGCTTTTTACTGATGTTGCATAATTCTAAACACAAATTTATAGTCTACATGTCTGTTATATTTTCAAATATAACATAAATCAACTTCTCAGTATTTCAGTGTTTATTGCACGAACTATAAAGCAGCCTAAAATGATATTTGCACTTGTCAATGTTTCACAAATAATATGCGAGATAAATTTACACAGGCAATCTGCAGATTTAAAAATGTTAGCTGACAGGGTTAGAAATTACTATACATCAATGGGATTGATGTATTAAGTTTGTACTCATGCAAGTAGCTTCAATTTGAGTGGTTCCATTGACTTAGCAGGATTACGCATGTTAATAAAAACTGCCAAGACCAGGCCTGATGGAAATAATATTGACAGGAGAAAAAAAATGACACAAAATGAGGATTGTAAGTATCACAAAAATATCCCTGTCCTGCTCATATATGAATATTTTATATATGAATATTTCCCATAGGTTATTAGAAATGCACAGTTAGTTACTAAAAATCCTTGCCATATGAATATTCCCTCCTACTCTCTTTTGCAAAAGAAGTTGCAAGAAACCTTGAGGAATCTGGTATTAACCTCTGGTAGGTGACAAAATACTGGAAAACATTGACCAATGCTCTGATCTAGCTGGAAAATGTAGTGTTTAGATTTCATAAAAAATCTTAACATTCATAATGAATCCTAATACAAAATGCAACCGAAATAAAATGCTTTTGTAAGGCATAAGTGATGCTGAAAAAATGACATTTTAAGACATGAATAATGGTTCTTTTGGATTTGATCTTCAAGGTTATCTTCCAAATGTAGTTACATACAGAAGTTTGAGGCAATATTAAATTAAATCAGTCCAGTTAATAGACAGACATTAAATATTCAATGAAAATATATAAAGAAATCTTGTTTAATGCAACCATCTGTTAAACGAATCAGTGAGTATAGTTGTTTAAAATATAATATTAAATCTAAACTGATTAATTTTCTTTTCCCAATAAAAAAGACAACTTCTTACCTATCTGATGGATAAAGCAAACTGCTAACAGGAAAGCCCATTCTGGTAACCATATCCCCCTGCCAAACCCCATCTTGAGTGGAGTTTGGCACAAGGATGTTGGGTCTAAAGTTCATCAGGAGTAGTTCACCTGTGCTTTGTCACTTTTATATAGTAGGTGACTTTGGCTTCAGTCCCAGGTTGATTCAGAGAGTTTAGAAAGGTGGAGTTTGGGGGATTTTAGCAAATGAGCAGGTAAACAGAGGATGCTCTTCCTTCCTCAGAAACTGACCGATGGTATTTGCATTTTGGGAGGAGTAAATACATTTACGTACACATACTTCGTTAAAGTTCATTCTAATAAAGAAACATAACACGACTGGAAATAAAATACAACTCCTCCTCCACAAATAACAGGTCCTGGAACAAATTTAATTTGGTGTGGCTTTACAGTTATGCAGAAGGCATGAAAGTAACTGTTCTCAATTTTTTAGTGTTATAATTGATGCCAGGCAGATCATTGGTAAAAAATCGCACTGAGTTCTGCAGTCTGAGGAGCTGTGGAGTATTCCATATGTGGAAACTCAGCATTAAGAAGTTACTCTGTGCTTATTGGGGCAGCTAATCTTGTAAAAAGAACAGAATAATAACCTTGAAGAGCCCTGCACTCTCACATGGTCACTCTGGAAACCCCTCTGTGGCACTGACAGGCATTAGACATCCATTTGAGTAAGACTGAGCCAGCTTCACCTGCACTGTATTTGTTAGAGATGGGCTTAAACCTTGGAATTTACTTCTCAATTATTTGTGTAATCTGATTTTGCCTTCTCATAGAAAATATCAGGAGTAATTTCAGACAGACAGACAGGCAGACTTATACCAGCTTTATAGGACTAAAAAGATGGATTATGACGTGTGATTATGATTTCATGGTTTCAGTATCATTCCTGTTTAATTCCATTCACATCATAGAATTATGAGAACTACAAATTAGAGAAACAGGCAATGAATCAAGCCTATAAATGTTTGCCAGTAAAGGTTTAACAGATTTTCTTAACTGAACTTTGGTTTTTTGCAGTTTTACTGAATAATCCTTTCAAAGGCAGGAATGAATGTGTACTATGATAAACATGGATGGTATTACTGCTTCATGTCTTTTTATCTTTTTTAGCTTGGCATAGGAGATAGGTAGGATGAGTTGCTCTGGGTGGATTTCTGTCTCTTTTCAAGGTCAAAAGACCTTACTTTAATATAGTAAAAGATGGACAAAAGTATTCAAAGTCAGTGAAATTATTCTTTTAGAACTGCTAGGTCTGGCAAAAACTATGCACAGTCCAGCACTTGATATAACATTTTCCTTGAGTTCATCTTCATCTTCAGCATCCTACCAGTTTACAAGAATGAAGGTAGTTGAAGGATTAAAAAATCTCGTCATAAGAAATGGAAGGAAGTCTGCTCAGTGGGGGATTTAGCAAGATGGACCTGGGATACATAATTGAGGTGGGGGAATCACACAAGTAAGGAGCCAAAAAAAAGTATACTACAAGATGTAGAGAGGATGTGTACAAAAGACATTCTCTGGGTAAAATCAGAGTTTTACCTTCTACGTGTCTGGTAAGGTTCAGTTCTGCAGTCTCTGCTGAAGTTTATCGTTTCTGCTGAAGCAGGGGAAGGAGGCATAGTCAGGAAGGTGTTCTAATTGCAAAGTGTGGTCACAGCCAGACACCTAACTCCCTTGCATTCTTATCAAAATTGTCTCCCACAATTATACATTTTAAAATATTTCCATAAAAGAATAGGAGAGTAATAGTGAAATATTTCATCCCGGTGTTACTTAACAGAATGGTGTAATTTTCTTTCAATTTATTTCAGTTCACCCCATATTACCACTTTTGTTTAGCTCTAAATATATCAGAGCCTCACTCATATACAGAAAAAATAGTTTCTTTATGAAGTTTTATTGGATTTGATTTCTGGATGGAAATTGATGGTAGCTTGCCATGGCAATGTTGGGGTACTTAAGTCAATGTTTTGGCCTTCTATGAAGCATGTTCTCTGTCAAAATGTCCAGGATGTTTAATGAAGTTACATCTTCATAGTCTGTAGTAAGCTATTTACACACCCTAGATCTGTATCTTTATGCTTCAATAAACCAGGAGAAAAGAAAATACTACATTTCCTGCCCGTAGAACATTGTTTTATTCTGTGCCAGTACTCATAATGGATATAAATTCATCTGTACATAGAGAAGGCAAATGATTTCTTGTTTATGTGACTAGTTAAGCTGAATTAAATAAATATACTTTAGTCTCACTTAAATAATTAAATAAGCCACCAAACAAATAAGGCTTTCAGCAACTAATGTGCCTATACCTTTAGCAATAGGCTACTTGTGATGGTTAGAAGTAGCAGATCTTGCTTCACTTCTCAGTTACACTCACCTCTACATGAAAGGCATAACAGAAAGTCGGGATCTTCTTGCGTTACTTTGGAACAATCAGAGAGAGTTCCTTGTTTTCCATTGGGTGTATTAGTGCTTTTTCTACTTCTCTAGTAAAGGTGAGGAAGGTATCTATACTTAGGATGACTAGGTTTGTCAGTGGGGTCATGGCTGCTTTTTCCTTGGTCCTATCTCTTCTACTGAAATTGTTGCTAAGCAGAGTGTTAGTATCTAAGACTTTTTTTTCTTCTAAGACAGGTTTTCATTTTCACTCATTATAACTCTTTGTGACTAAAGCAATGCGTATCAGACTTGATTATGCTATTTCACTTAGTATTTACCAGTGCACCGTGGTTGTTGTGAAGGATGTTCCAGTTGTATCCAAAGACATTCTTCAAAAGATGGTGCCCAGATATTTCTCTCAAACATTTATGTGTTCTGGAGTTGTTAAGATTTCTACTGCTTAGACAAAAATTTTAGATCCCCAGGGAATAGTGACAGTCAGATGACGTTCTAGAATTCAGCTTATCCAACCGTACAGCCTCTCTCTCTTTCTCCCTCTCCACCACAAGGAGAGGGTGAAATTGTTGACAACATAACAGGTGCAGGAGAAATTCAAGTCACTAGTTAGATGGCATATGAAATTTTGAAATTTTACTGCCTGCTGAGGGAATCATAACTGTAGATGAAAGTATCATAAACACCAGAAAGGTTTAAGTAAACTTGTTCATTGGTCACATGCATGGTGTGATAGTGTGATTGGTTCCAAGTTGTTCTAGTGGAATAAAAGAAATTAATTGACGTAAATTTGAGTTTTCCACATAATACAGTGAAAAGAGCTTACTTACATAGGTAGGGAGGACCAAGCTCTCCTCTTCAGGTGTATGAGGAGAAAGAAATCTCAGAAGCAAGTTTTGAAGTATTTTAATAACAGAAACTTAAGAGGCTGTTTTTATTGTTAATGTAGGTCAGGAATACACTAAAGTACCACAGTTTTTGGTATTGCCTGGCACTAAAACAAAGTACTTTTTTTCCAAGAGGGAATGTTTAGGGAGGTTTTGAAAGCATTATTTATTGTTTCCTGCATTTTTGGCTGTTTTTCTCTGTTCTAATATGTGTGAAACCCGGAAGCTTATCTTGACATCTCAGCATCAACTAACATGGTAATTAATTCAGGAGAGATCTGTAGAGTTGATAGACACCATTTATTGGAAAATTATTAGAAGGTAATTGCAACAGCCAAGGATATAGCTGACAAATATTCTTCTCTTATTTTGATTTTGTATCAAAAATCTATACCAATGGATTAATCACTAAAAGTACCTCTCATAACAGTAAATCAAATAATTTTGAGTATGGATATAATATCTCCAATTTTACCTTTTCCCCTTGGTTTCTTACATAGAAGTAGGGACAAAACTTGAGACATCAATTATACTAGTTTAGTGTAAAATTTAAAATGCCAGATAAAATGTGAATATTGTATATATTATAAATACTATAATTAAAACCAGAAGCAGATCATATAACAAGAGAGTGGCAAAGATAAACATTCAGAACTTAGGTAGTTGTATATTAAGGCTCTTAATGAAAGCCATGTCCATTGGCCTTGTGAGTTCAAATTACAACTCCACTAGTGTTAAGAACTTCTACCTCCTCACAAATATGATACCCAGAGAAAGTTGGGACACAGGTTTTGTGTCTGCGTTGGATTTGTGCCTGTGCATTATGCCTCAGACCTTGCTTGCCATGCCAACTGGCAAAATGAAGTAGCTGGATTGGTCAGAGAAGAGACTATTGTGGTGTGTAAGTAACGTAAGGTAATGTAATGACAGCATTCAATTAACGTAAACTAAGTTGATATTAACTTAAGCAGAGGATCCGGCACACCCTTTCCACCTAGCTCTGTAAAGGTTTAGTTGCTCTCCTTGGCTTGTCCTGGTCAAGCTTTCCTCACCTTTCTCTGATAGTCTCAATCATTCTTTCCTTCCATCAGTCTACAGGTGACTCACCAGGGTTTTGCTTTCCAGCTCTACCCAGGGAGTCATGCTCACTCTCCACCCTTTCTTTCAATGGCCTGTTAATTGCCCCACAATAAATATGTGCACTGCCACTGTGGAAGAAAATGATGGGTGCTCTCTGGCCATAGACTATGAAAGGATATTAGAATAGATTTTGTAGTCTGTTTTCTGTTTAGTACAGCATGTCACACCACTTGAGAAATCTCACAGAGGTTTCTCCATAGAAAGCAAAGCTGCACACAGCCTCATGGGGAAAACCATATGGAGAGAGTGTTAAATTCATGTAGAGCCCATGAGCTCTGTGTTATATATGGTTGTTATAGCTTTTCACTTTGTTACAGTAACTTTAGAACTGGTTATGCAAGGTACTATGAAATGTGGAAGAAAACTGTCTATGGAGATTAGATTGTTGAAATGTAAAAAGAGGTGAGAGCTAAGAATATTGAAGGTTAGAAGAAATGAACTACGTTGTCTCATTTGCCAGCAACATTAGTCAAAGTTCCCTAATTACAGTGACACTTTAAGTGTGCGGTTGTGATGTCTTCAGTTTTCTTGATTCTGTTTCAAAGAATTTGGAAGAGGAGGCTGTAACTGGTATCTTGAACTGTTGACAGATAAGGAAAAGCAGAGCTCTTGCTCTGTTCACTTTAACTAAGGGGAATGAAATGCAAGAAAAATAAATGAAACTTATGTCTAATACCTTGGCAACAACGGCTTTAGCACATTTCAAATTGAATTAATGAAATGTGGTCATTCATGGGTTTCAAATTTAACAGCTCTTAAGCACATAGCTTGCTTGACTTCTAAGATCAGTATATTGCTCGGGTGAGCTTAACACCTCCTTTGTGATTCTTGCTCTTTTTTGTGATTCTTGGACTTTTACTATGTGAGTACTCAGCTATACTGGCTGAATAATTTTTTATCTAATTGTCATGCTTTAAAAATATCAGGATAAACTTTTAATAATTTCCATATAATCATAGATTTAGGTTGGAAAGGACTTTAAAAATCATCTAGTTTGAACCTTCCTGCCATGAACAGGACACCTTCCGTTAGACCAGGTTGCTCAAAGCCCCATCCAACCTGCCTTGAACACTTCACCACCCTCCCAGTATAAAGAATTTCTTCCTTGTCTCTAATCTAAACCCATCCTCTTTCAGTCTGAAGGCATTTCCTCACTACATGCCTTTCTCAAAATTTCCTCTCCAGCTTTCTTATAGACCTCTCTGAAACCTTCTCTTCTGAACAACCCCAACTCTATCAGCCTTTCCTCATAGAAGAGGTGCTCTAGCCCTCTGATTATCTTTGAGTCACTCCTCTAGACTTAATCCAAGAGGTTTATATTCTTCTCATACTGGGAGCCCCAGAGCTGGATGGGATCTCATAATAGTGCAGTTGAGAGGCAAAATCACTTTCCTCAACGTGCTGGCCACTCTGCTTTTGATGCAGCCCAGGATGCTTTTGGCTTTCTGGGCTGCAAGGGCACAATGTTGGATCATGTCCAACTTCTCATACACCAGCAGCTCCTTCTCCTAAGAGCTGCTCTTGATCCATTCTCTGCTCAGCCAGTGTATCTACTTGGAGTTGCCCTGACCCAAGTGCAGGACCTTACACTTAGCCTTCTTGAACTACATGAATTTCTTATGGACCCACCTCTCAAGACTCTCAAGGTCCCTCTTGATGGCCAATCCCTTACCTTCAGCATGTTGACTGCACTGCACATCTTGGTGCCATTGGCAAACATGCTCAATCCCACTGTCCATGTCACCAACAAAGATGTTAAATAATGTCAGTCCCAATACTGATCCCTGAGGAATGCCACCTGTTACTGATTTCCACTTGGATGTTGAGCTGTTGACTGCAACATTTTGAATGCAATCAACCAATTGCTTATCCACTGAGTGGTCCACCCATCAAATCCATGTCTCTCAAATTTAGTTACAAGGTTGTCATGTAGGACAGTTTCAAATGCTTTGCACAAGTCCAAGTAGATAGTGTCAGTCATTCTTCCCTCATCAACACACATCATAAGGCCAACACAGAAGGCCACTAGATTTATGAGGTACAATTTGGATTTAGTGAAGCCATGCTGGATATCTTCAATCACTTTCTTTTCTTTCCATGTACCTTAGCATAGTTTCCAGGAGGATCTGCTTCATAATCTTTCCAGACACTGAGATGAGACTGACCTGAGATCCTGTAGTTCACTGCATATTCCTTATTTCCCTTTTTAAAAATGGGGATTTCATTTTCCCTTTCATAGTCAGTGGAAATTTCATCAGGCTGCCAAAACTTCTCAAATATGGATGGTGGCTCAGCCACTTCCTATGCCAGTTCCCTCAGGACTTGTGCATGTGTTTCATCAGGTCCCATAGACCTGTACATCTTCAGGTTCCTTAGATGGTCTTGAAACTGAGCTTCTCCTACAGTGGGAAACTGATCATTCTCCTGCCTTTGATTTCTGCAGCTTGGGGAGTGTGGCTGGAACACTTGCCATTGAAGACTGAGGCAAGAAAGTAATTGAATACCTCAGCCTTCTTCATATCCCAGGTAACTAGGTCTTCTGTTCTCTTCCAGAGAGGACCCACAATTTCATTAGTCTTCCTTTTATCACCAATGCACTTTTAGAAGATTTTCGTGTTGCTGTTGAAATCCTTGGCCAGGGCTTCTGTCAGGGTTTTACCTTTCCTAACCTGATCCCTGATTGCTCTGACAGTCTCTCTGTATTCCTCTCAGGCTACCTGTCCTTGCTTCAACCCTCTGTAGACTTCCTTTTTGTGTTTGATTTTGTCCAGGAGCTCCTTGTTCATCTATGCAGACCTCCAAGTGTTTTTGCCTGACTTCCTCTTTACTGGGGTACATCGCCCCTGAGCTTGGATCAGGAAATCCTTGAATATCAGTCAGCTTTCTTGGGCCCTCTGGGCCTTTATCCCATGGCACTCTACCAAGCGGATTCCCAAAACAGACAAAATCTGCTCTCTTTTAGTCCAAGCTTGCTGCACGCCCACCTCACTGCCCTAAGGATCCTCCATTTCATGGTCACTGCAGTAGGCTGCTAAAGCTGTCATGCCTTGTTTTACCTCAGTATGTTTGGGTGCCATTTTTTAAATTGGGAAAATGTATATATGTATGTGCTGAATAATTACCTTGTTTAATGTCCTCAGGTTCATTGTTGTATTGGCAAGGTTTTTGTAGCAGGAGGATTACAGGGGTGACTTCTGTGAGAAGCTGCCGGAAGCTTCCCCCATGTCTGATAGAGCCAGAGCCAGAGCCAGAGCCAGCTCCAAGACAGACCCACCACTGGCCAAGGCTGAGCCCATTGCCATGGTGGTAGTGCCACTGGAATAACATATTTGAGAAGGGGAAAGAAGTTACTGCACTAAAGCAATTGCAGCCAGAGGAGTAAGAACATGTGAAACAATGCTACAGGCACCAAGATTAGTGAAGAAGGGGGTGGAAGTGCTGCAGGTGCTGGATTTGAGGTTTCCCTGCAGCCCATGGTGCAGATCATGATGAGGCAGTTGTGCCCCTGCAGCCCAGTCCATGGCAGAGCAGAAATCCACGTGCACCCCATGGAGGACCCTGTGCTGGAGCAGGTGGGTGCTTGAAGGAGATTGTGACCCCATGGGAAGCCTGTGCTGGAGCAGGGTCCTAGCAGGACCTGTGGAACCCTGCAGAGAGGAGCTTACTCTAGGGGAGAAACGGGCAAGTGGCTTTCAGCCATGACCAATCCAGCACAATCATGCACTTAATTCAGGTGAAACCATATCTTTTCCATTGTATATGCTGTCTGAAAACTCAGCTAATACAATTTTCACCTTCAGTACTTGCTTGGTTCTCACAGTGTTAAGATGATGTTTATAGCTCTCATTTGTTTTGTCTGGCTGGATTTCAGTATTGTTTTCTCCTACTGCAGAGTCCTCAGTATACATTTTTGGGCTAATATCACTACTGATGCTTTGCTGTCTGTTTGGCACTTGGTTATCTGTTTGACACCACCGTGTATTTGCTTTGCCTGTGTATCTTTTTTTCATGTCATAAATTGCTATTCTGTGGGATACTATTAGCATACATGAGGTAAACCTGACCTTTTGAATCCTTGATGGAAGACTTAGATATAGTTAATTTTTTTATTTCGATTTCTGCTTCACAAGCTTGGCATAGTTATTTCTTCTGTCCAAGTAATTGCATGTAGCCCCTCTTTTTCCTCCAAATCCCTCTCGAGTTTTTCTTTGCACTTCTTTGGCTACTTCAGAATCTGCTGTTGAACACATTTTGGTGTAGTTTTCCTTGTGAGGCTTTCTCAATGATACTTAAATTTCTCTATATGTTCCTTGAAAAACTGTTTCAGATTTGAGCATGCTCATTAGTGCTGCACATATTCTCAAAGCTTGACAAAGTTTGTAGCAATTTTAGAAGGGAACTTTTAGTTGAGTCTGAATACAGTAGGAAGGGTCCATGCTCTAAGTTTAATTCCTGTGTGAAGTGCTGACTGTGTTAAAGGGCTCAGCTAAACTTCTGCCTAAGGAATCAAGCTTATCATTCCATATCTCCCTGTCTCCTTGTTCCTCAGATTAATGGAGGTTACCTGACATCCATCCTGAACAGACAAACAACAGTTGACCAATTCAGTTTCCAGTTCATGCCTCTTCTGCTTCCCTTTCCTCTCTCTGCCATCAATACAGAGTATGAGGCATATCTACAAGTTAAGAAGTCTTAACACAAATTAATTCCTGGAATAGCCCAACTTGCAAATAAAAGCTCAACACAGACAATTTTGTTCGGGGTTACCAAGTGTGAGGAGGAGCCCAACTGTTTTGGGATAGGTAATGCTAATGGCCAGTGCAAATGACCACAGCAGTTCCTCCACTGTGACCTCATTGGTCAAGTCTGTTGTACCTCATTGGTTAAGATGTGGTTCCCAAGAATTTAAAATCCACCCAAAGCAGAGTTGTTGCTGTCTCCACTCCCACTGCAGTGGCTGCACATGTCCATTCCCTCGCTTGCTCCAGTCTTGGCACTCTTACAACCACACAGTAAACCAGGTCTGTAAATGTTCTGGCTCCAAAATTTCATCACTCTTTTGTGCAAGATTATCCATCATGAGTTTAATTATTTCCTATAGTTTTGATAATATAGGAATCAATAATATTTTTTTTGTGATTCAAGATTTGTTGTTTCTCCAAATTCTTGGGTACATGAACTGAAACCAAACTTTCTAGGGACAACGTATTTGTTGCTTGAAATTTTTGGAGGGAGCTTGTAGGTCTTCATATAAGTCCACCTTGTCTTCTCGCAACACATCTAAATGCTACAGGACCATCTCTAAGTCTTTTCCCCTTCCTACTAATTCTGTTTCCATATTTCTTTTCCTTACTCATTTTGATTTCAGACCTCTTGCTTAATAGTTTAAAATCACCATAAGATTGTTAAATGCACTTCTGTCTGTTCAGGGACAGAGAATCAGTGCTCTAGTTTAATTTCTTTTCTTATATATATTCCCCTTTCATTAAACTATTCCCAAAAGTAGGATTTTCTGAATCCCTAGGCATTGTCCTGTACATAAGACTTCACATGAGGTGACATATCAATGAGGGAAAGGGGCTGAGAGCCTTGTGGCTGTGACTACATTGCTCTGTTACAATGCTCTCCTTATGTTCTCTGTCAAAACACTGGTAACTACCAGATGAAAAATAGAGTCCAGCCTGGTGATGAGTACACCACCTGCCCTCTGAGTCTGTTCTGCAGCCAGCAAACAGAGTAAGAGAGGCAAAGAATTGATGTGAGTTTGGTGTTATTTCTCTTACCCCAGTCTAATGAGACAAAGAAGGTAAGTAGGAATAGGGGTAATCAAGCTTCTGCTTCCCACAGATCACAGCATCATCCTTTATTTTAAGTCCAAGCAGTAATAACTGTTCAGCAAACTGCTGCTTGCCACTGCTGGGGTAGACAAAGCAGTCAAACTGAGATTCAAACATCTTGTAACTCATTTAAAGTACTTAGGAAACAAAAGCTGGTTATTTCTGACTATGTCCAAGTACAAACGTGGATAGGATACAATTCACAGTAAGAATGTTGGTGTTTCTTGGACTACTTTCCTTGACTAATTGTAGCTGAAGCAAAAGGTTTAAGAGAAATAGGTCTCTATTCATTGCTGTTATTATTTTACTGCTGAGTTTAAACTATTGTTTTTTACAAACAGAAAAAACATGCAAAGCAACCCACATTTGGTTTAAATTAATTGCCATTTTCATGTGGTATTGATGGGCCAGTTAAAGCAGAATGTGCATGGATATCAGGCAGTCAGGCTTTTCTGTGGGAGAGGCTGTAAGTCATCCATTTCATTTATTATTTGCTGATCATAACCTTTGGTGTATGCTAACATACGCAGCATGCTGCTGGTTTGCCATAATGAATATATTAGAACTGTCAAAGGAGATGATCCTGATAGCTGTAAGGGGGTTATTTTCTACACTTCTAACTTCAAATTCCCTAAGAGAAATTCAAATGAACTAGGCTTCTCTTCTTCTCATTTTTGTGGCTTACATCTGCAATGAAGAAAGTTTCTACAACTTTAACAATTTTATTTCATCCAAACTCAACTGTATTTTGGGATCCCATTCAATAATGGTGCTTACTGCTCTGTAGAAATATTGCAAACAACAGTAAAAAGTATGCTTGCAGCTTTCTGAGCATAATAAGCAATATTTTGATCTCATTTAGATTCTTACATGTCATAGCCAAAAGTACTGAGGTACTCTGCTTACGGATAAGAAGCTTGAGAATCAGATTACATACAGGTAGTATGGTATTAAATTGAAAACACGAAGTTATACAGTACTGAAGAGGTGGTCTGACATTATGAATGTCATCATCTATATACCTGCTCATCACTGGCTCTTTATGAAATTTGGGTCAGTGCACACAGGAACTTCTCAAATTTTTGGATTAAGATATGAACTGTTTGGATTCTATATAGGATGGAGTAGACTTTAATATGAAAACCAATCTCTGGGAATAAAAACCTTGCTGCCATAACATTGCATAGCTTGTTGGTTTGCTGACAGGAAATAGCAGACTATGATAAGATCTACACATTGCTGTGAATTTCCTTCACCGCTCTACTTTTTCTTTGCTGATGCATTTCTGCGCACCATACTCTACAGCAGCCCTCACTCCTGTGCCTCAATCTTCAAATGCAGTAACCCACAGACAGCAAACAGCCTTCTCTGAAACTCCAAGCTGTTTTTACATACCTAAAGGTCCTACCAAGTGACCTGCCAACTTCCTTTTAAACCCAACCTGATCTGCCTGCAACATTACTGCTTGTACTCTTGTGTTCACCCTCTCTATTGCTTCGTAAACCCTGCCACACAAGGGCATCTCGTGCCTTCTGATCATTCATGGAAGCAAGATCCTTGGACGGATGCTTGCTCTGTACTGCTGAAGAAGCATCTCTTCTTAATTGTTGTTTCTGAATGCAGAAGCATGTTTTGCTCTTCTGAAAAGAGGGAATAAAGAGGGGTATGAGTATAAAAGAAGTAAATGTCAGGAAAGATCAGGAAAGGAATTGGAGAAGCAGAAGTACAATTGTGTTCCATAAATACATGTCTTCAGCCCCGATAATAACAATTCTCAATTGCAGTTTATTGTAGCTCAAGTAACTATTCAAACCTGTTAACTCTATTCTTTTGTTAGCATCTAAATAATGAGTAACTATCAAAGTAGTTTATTAAATCACATTGCATATAGAAGTGCTTGAAATTTCCCATCATAATGAAAAACGAGGATAAAAATATTTTCATTACATTTTTCTTCAAATATTCCATATCCGTACTACATACTACCCATGGCTACAATGAGATAGTGTAGGTCATTGTCTATGTAGAGCATAATATTTAAATTCATATACCCAATGTTCAGGACTAAGATGAAGTGTTTTAAGCAACTTGTTAAGATCTCCAAACCTATCTGTTGATGGGCTATGTAAAGCAATGAAACTGTTTCAAACCACTGTCAACTCATTCTAAGTACATAGGAAACAAACACTGGGCATTTCTGTTTGTTTCTGAGAATGGACAAGGATAGGACACAATTTACAGTAAGTAACAGTGTGATCATTAACAGGAATCTAGTAGGGCTGTTGTCTCTTACAGAAGTGGCTATGGCAGTCTGCTGAGAGTCAGGAGTCCTTGGTTTACTATCAAGTTTATGATGTCCTTGCAGAATGCCAATGTGAAAAATTTCTTTGTGTGTCTGATTTCCCTGTCTATCCATGGCTAAATAATTCCTTGACTACATAATTTTTTATAAATATCTCAAGAAGGAACTAACAAATTCCAGATCTACATTGTACTCTGATAGGAGATCCATACTGGTTGCTCCTAGAGTAAAAAACCCTAATTATTGAAAGTTTCTAATTTTAAATGCAAACCCTTTTCCCCATATTTTGGTGTGCTGAGGGTAGCCATGGGCTCTTCTGTCTGTTATGGTTTTGTTATACCTTGCTACTAGAGGCAAATTAAAGTACCTCTCAGGTTATCCTAGTCTGAGCAAAGGAACTAGTCCTCTCTTGTTTCACTTATGGAAGAAGTGTTTCACTTTGACTGCATTCAGTAATGCTCAGAGGAAGCCAAATGTCCACTCTGCCATGTCCTTCCATACATGGGGACATAAGCACTGCCTTACATCTGTCCTTTGCGGCTCACAGGTCAGTATCACAGCAACCCTCCGTTTGGTACAGTGATTCCATGACATTTCAAACCACAATATCCCCGTAACATTTAAAGTTTCAAGCCACCAAATGGGCTACTTGGCACATTTTCTAGGCACAATTTATATATTTTAGAGATAAATTGACTTCTTTTCTGCTCTCTTACAAGCTGATAGGGAGTTTTTCCATTGTCTTCAATTTGAATGTGATCATGTCAGCTGTCAGGGAACATTTTGGGACTCTTGTATGTAATAAAACATATTGTTGGACTAACATTGTGAAGGGGAAGGTAGTCTCAAGCACAGACCATGCTGTATATACATTTGGACAAGCCAGTGTTGTTTTTTGTTTTTTTGGTTTTTTTTTTCATTTTGTGCTACTGATTTCCTAACAGAAGCAAAATCCTATGTATATCAAGTTCAAAGACAAGCAAGACTTTGGGAAAGAATTTCCAGTTTGATCAGTCATGAAAGAACTGAAGGAACTCATTCTGTACGTAACAGACGTTATCTGTACCCAAAAAGACATCAGGGGCTAGAATTATTTACTAGGATATTTGTGGATCAAAACCATATGAAAGTTTTGAAAGAACCAAAACCTTTGGCATGTTATATTTTACAAGAAAGGAGAATAGAAGAAAAAGTCAGGAAACTCTCATGGTTGTTCTTTTGGGTGTACCTGCTAATTAGTCACTATTCTAGCTAATATTTGCTTATAATGTGAAAGGAATTTAAGTATATTTATGCATGTGATTTAGTAATTTCTACACCAAAAATTATTTTAGAAATAATTTTCCTGAGACTGTTTTTTATTCAATGGGCCTTCAATGTTAATATGGGAAAGTTATTCCTATGGGTTTATTGGTAGGAAGATTATCTGAATTGTTTTAGTGAAGAATACCTTGGGAAAACAACTGTCTTTGGATACTTTTTTCTGTGGTCGAGAAATCCAGATAGTGAAAGTCATGACAAATTTCTATGCAAATTCATATTTTTCTTAAATTATGCTGATTTGTTAAAACATAAGAATTTGCACTTGTATTTTAGTGATTAGTTCTTCTATCCTCTATTCTTCACAGCTGGACAAGAATTTAATGTATGTAGAACATTATTCATCTCCCACTGAAATCAAGGACGAGACTTCTGTGGAAAAGCATCTAAATTTTATCAATCCTTTAATAATGTATACATTCATAATAATGGTATCCTTTCCCATGTGAGTTTGCTGGGTAAAGTGCTTCCTATCCCAAGGCAAAGCATAATGCAGAATCACAGAAGCTGAATGATTGCTTATCTACTGATATGAGTTACTATCATGAACCATCAGTTATACAGTAGATTGAACACAACTGACTCCAGTTGTGATTTGCTCCTGAATCTTTCTTATAGCTTTACTTTATAGCACTGCCAGATGTGATTACACAACATTTTCCATGCAACGTTTTCCTCTTTCCAATTGCTATGATTTTGTCAAGATTTTGCAACTTTATAGACTTTTGATCTACTTGTGCCAAGTATTTTTGGAAGGAGGAGGTGGAAATACTTTAATCAGAATGATCCAGCTGTTCAGAATGTGGCAAGAATTGTTGAATTGTTTGATGTATCATTTGACAAATCAACATATTGCAGCATCATGGATTTTAGTGGTATCTTGCTTCTGTTTGATACTCATGCCTTGTCAACTACACTTGAAAAACAAAACACTGTTCATTAGAATTTACCAGAACTCATATGAGTGCTGATGCCATCCCAGGGTGTTATGTTTAGCTCGGAATGATCCTGGTATTTCTATTGTATAGCAAAGCATTTAATGGGTGCCAAATCAAACTCTTAATCTTTCTGTAATTCAGCAAAGTAAACTAGATACTGGGAAACTGAATCAAACCTTTCTGATAAACATGTTTACTTTGCTAATAAATTTGAGGCTTCCCCCACCCTGCCCCCTAACAGTAAGACAAGAACAGTAAGTTGATGTTGGTTTTACCCAGATAAGAACTACTTCCACTCTGTTCATTTAGTATAAAAATGATCACAATCAAGTGATCACAGAGAAAATTTCCACCCAACAAGATACCTTTTCCATGGCAGTGGTCAGCATAGTATGTCAAGGAAAGCTGAGCAAGCACAAAGTGATAATTCTGACAACTACACCTGAAAGCTCCACAGACACGTGACCCAGGGGATCTTGATGTGATTCCTTTGGGTTCACTATCTCTATGGCTCTGACATTGGTTTTGTTGTTAAAGGGCATACGGATTATTGTTGCAATCAGTAGGGAGAAGAAGCAAACAAAATGGAAGTTAAAAGACCTTTAACTTCCTTTAAAAGATCTTTGGGACTGACCAAGTTCACACACTTCATGACTTTTTGTTGCAGCTCAGCTGCTGCCAGCACATAAGTTTTATCTTCACTGCCCCTTTTCATTTTGGCCTTTGCTATTGCTGCTACTGGACTATGAGTGTGATGGCTTCCTTTTACAGAATACAAAGGGAGATGGAAAATGGAATACAGACTGCGGGAGAGGAGAGAGAAAGAAAGTGGGACTTGGGGATCATACAGACAGAATAGATATAATGAATGAGTGAGGACGCAGAATGCAGAAAGGTGTTGGAGGGAAGTGGGTACATATGGATGAGTCAGGAAGTTGAGACTGTGTGTGTGGTAGCAAGTGAAAAAATGAACAAGCTACGTAACTATTTCTACCTCCAGATCCTGGAGGCAAACTAAATCAAACACAACTAAAGATACTGGCTGTCCTTTGTGACTAAAAGAGTTAAACATCTTGGTATAAAGAATTCCTTTCTGTGCTGCTCTGGGCAAGCCATGAAAAGGGCGTCATGCTTCTGAATTTTGTTTGTCTTGGAGGTGGTGCACGGACATCCTTGTATCTGAGTCTCCTTTAAATGACATTGCTTGCTGGGGTTCAAGAAAAGTTCCTATCACTAGTCAGCTTTGATCCCTCCCTCTGTTTGATGACTACTGTTCACTCCATGAACACCATGACCACTGTCTGAAAACTGGTAGAGCAGGGGGAACACTAGGGAAATAACTAGCAAAATCCTGGTTTCGAGCAGTTGGTCTGTTTCATTGAAGCTTCATAAACAGCATAGGTAACCTGAGATGCTTATTACTGTTATCTTCCTCCCCTCTCTTCCGTGTCTTTTTGTTACGTTTTAACTCTAAGAATTCTCATATTTCGCGTTTGTACAGCTAAGCAGAAAGTAATTCTATGCTCTTCTACTACAAGCACCATCACAGCTTAATAAATATCTGGATAAATAATAATAGGAAAATGCAGAGAGATGTGAACAAAATCAAAGTCTAATTGAGTCTGGCAAAGCATGCATGAGCATATTTCAAAGAATTGATTCAGACCATAGGATATTATGGTGCCCAGCACAGGAAAATCCTGGTCCATGTGAGTGGAGTTCTTAGCTGTTAGAGTAAAACTAATGCCAAAGCATGCACTTAGTTTGTTCTGAAATGCCTATGCTCTTAAATTACATTTCTGCACAAGTATGTGGAATGGAATTGGGTATAAAGGGGAATCTGACTTAGCAGAAATCAGTAATCCCAGTTGTTTCAACACAGCTATTATGAGTTTAGAATGTCATAAAGTCTCAAGAATGTTGGTGAGTTGACAGCTAAGAACCAGTAACCCACAGCCCTGAAGTGGAAAAATTCTTAATGAAATGCAATCCAAAAACTATAAAAAAACAAAACAAAACAAAACAAAAAAACAAACACAAAAGAAAATGGAGGGGAAAAAGAGAAGAAAGAAGGAGAGAAAGTAGCCAGAGTAGCATTCCCCTTTCCTTGTTACTCATTGCTTCCTCTAAAGGATTGTTACTCATGCTGCTGCATGATTTTTGAGAAATACTTCAACTAAACCTCCCAATCCTTGTTCTGTGTTTCTTTAGCCTTCACATGGCTCCCAAACAGACTGTCTTGATTACTTATGTTGATTTTTTTCATCAAAGAGTACATTTTTGATGAGGGTTTACTTTATCTACTAGGAATTATTTTACAAGGCTCTGTTTTGTCAGCATATGTATTGTATTGGGGTAGAGCCAAGACCATGCCACAAGGATGTTTTTAGGCACCAGGCTGAAGGTAAAGCAACTCATTCTCAATGGCAGTCTCTGCCTGACTGTTTGCTCTGTATAGATTCAATTTGTGTGACGCTGTTAAACATCTACGCCTTTGTCAAAGTGAATAGGAAATTTACTATCAGAGATAAAATGGTAACTACTCTTGACCTTTGCAGAAGTCAAGGGCAAAGCAGTTTTTCCAGTTAGAAGGAGGACTTTATTCACTACTGGCAACTAGTGATGTCACACACATGGACAGAAGTGGAGTGCCCCGAAAAATCCTACCATGAAACCTGATGCAGTAAAACAAGTAACCCCCACAGTCCCAAACACACCAATGTTAATACCAGAGGGACCAATATTTTCTGCTGGAAAAATCCCTTAAGACCCAGGGCCCGTGCTGTTTACAGGTAAAATACTGACTGCTTGTTTAGAATTTAACAAGTTTGTTGGGTATGTACGTGGCTTATATGCAGTGTAGTGAAATGTAACACTACAGCGAGTAAAGAAACACTGTTGCACCAGGACAGTGAGTCCCTTTTACATATAGCAACATATATATGTCGCAGTAGTAGGTACTAATTGTTTAGAGTGTTTATAGTGCAATCCACGGAGAAAGCAAGAGTTTGAACACAATTCTAAAATATTGCAGGATTTATCTTCAAGTGTCCATGATGTTAATGTTTTCCCGAAGCTGACTGTGGGCCAAATTTGTCCAGACTGAGCAAATCCAGTCTCCTGCCTTCAGCTGAATGGACTAGGAGAGAAGAATTTGTCTGGGTTTCACCACTTCCTTATGCAGTCATACCTAAGGAATAACTGTCTGATGAGAAAATATTTAGTCACCTTTATTTGAAGCTCACTGGAGGTCTGCTCTGTTAAAAAGATTGCTTAATTTTTCTGATTGCGCCAGTTGAGCCAGTAAAACATCACCTCTACCTACAAACCTTATGCTATCTCTGACATTCATTTGAGAGAGAGAAGGCTGGATAGACTTCAGAGAAATAGTCGTACAAGTAGCTTCAGTCTGATTACTGATCATAAGAGAAAAGAAGTTTTTGAAATAGCAAAAATCAATAGGCACTTTCTCTGTAGATCCTTTCCCTTTTGGCATCCTTGGGCAGTAACCACAGAAAGTACTCTTAACGTGAGAGTTCATATACATATCAATGTAGATTGCATAACACAGCTGAAGTATCTGAGTCACATCCTAGATGACACACAGCCTTTTGGGAGAAAGGAACAAAATAACCTTTTGCCTCAAGCTAAACACTCTGTTTGCTATTGCATTGTATAGAAGTTTAAGGTTAACAGGATAGACCACTGATCTTCTATGCAACTCCTGATAGGTGAATAAATCAAATGCACAGCTGTGAAACTTTTTATGAGATTCTGAAAGCAGCTCACTGTATCTGGAGACTAATAGCAAAGTTTTTTGAAAAGTGTAAGCTTATGAATTTAACTTAAAATATAAACACACTAATTTTAAAAGACAATAAGTTTAAAATAGATGTTTCTAAACTTGAAGTTGTATGTCAGTAATCAGAATGAAAGTCAGTAGGCTGTATCATGTAACAGAAGAAAGGTAATATAATCATAAGTGCAAATATGCATTAAGATACATGATACAGTGGACATTAAGAATGAAAAAAAGAATAAATAACAAGACAGACAGACATAGCCTCAAGAAATATACGCAGGGATAGAATTGCTCTGTCAGAAAGGTGTAAAACAGGCTGTCCTTGCATACATTCTGTCATTTCCTTGTAAGTGACATAGTTGATCCTGACAGTCATTACTTTCGCAGTGAGGATGTCTGAGTTCATTGGTATGACACATCAGATTCACAGCAGTGCCAGAACAGTTTGGCACACTTTATGGAGGGGAATACGTACAGCTTTGAGCCTTTCCTATATTGTCCTGATTCAACCCATTGTCTAAACTAGCAGAATCCTCAGGTTTGCCTGAAGACCCTCTGAACAGAACAGAGACATGCTCCCAGCAGAGACCAGGGGAGCTGTAAAATGCAGTACCTGTGCAACCAGTCAACCAACATAAGCCAGAAAAAAAACTTGCTGATAAAAACAGAGAGGTTGGGAAAAGTACATGCTTTCAAAAACCAGCTGGATACATTTTTCTCTTTCTTTTCTTTTAATCTTTTAAGAAGATAAAACCATACCAAATCCCAGCCATGTAAGAAACTGGACTTTATGGGGAATGGTGAACTAGCATGCTTTGTTCACCTGTGCATAAATACTGTGTACATGCCACCTGTATAAATACTGCATGGTGTGTGCTTTGCCACAGAGGATATAGGATGGAAGAAGGGCGTTGTTGTGCTCTGTCTGCAAGGACTGATAGGAGTGGACCCTGGGACAGCAGCAGGACCAGGACATCCCTGTCAGGGTTGAGGGCTGTCGGGAAGCAGTTTGCCACCAGCACTTTTCGACCCTTTACATGTAATCTCAGGCATGAGTTAGCAGGTTACCTTGCTGAGGTGGATTAACTTGTGCTCCAATAAGTCATTTCGGGGTGGAAAACCTGGGATTTCATTTGCAGTGCCTGCTTGCATAGAGGAATGGACTTATTATAACACAAATTCCCGTCAGAAAAAAAAGGAAGGAACAATTAAAAGCAAGGAGAAAGCAAAGTGTCAGCTTTTTCAGATACAATCTTGGTTGCGGTCCCTCTAGCAGAAATGCAGCAAACTTGCCAAATCCTCTCAAAATAGGTTTCCTGAAGAGGCAAGAATACCATGCAGGAGTACCTTGCTGCCTTTCTCCTGAAGAAGTGGTGATGGTGGTGAATCATCATCCCTGGAGTGTGGGTGCCCTGTGTGTGTGGCACGCAGGGCGGTTCCAACCTTCCCTCTGCACAGGGGCTGCACTGAGGCAAATTACATTTGACAGCCCCTGTGAAGGGCTGCACTTTCTGCAGGAGACAGGTGACACCTCGCATTGAGGTGGACATTATCCCCAGGGGCTTTGCCAGGCCTTGGTGATAGCCAGGGAGTGTGGCTGGCCACCTTAGGGCATCAGATCCCTAGAAGCAGGATTTTTCCTGCTTCTGGCACCCACATCCAGCAGGACCCCTGCAGGGGTTAATAGACTGTACCTAAAGGCCACCTAGGGAAGGGTGTCATCCTTGTATTGCATTCCTCAACATATCTCAGGAGCTTGGTGAGTTTTGGGTTAGACCCTAGGAAGGACACAACTCCGTCCTCGTGGCCTCTCACGGCTCCTGTGTTACAGCATTTTGTGGCATCTTCAGCAGTTTGTGACAGACACAGGGGGTGCTTTGGGTGGGAAAAACTCTCAGAAGGGTCGTTGCTCTCTTTCCTCTCTCCTAAAACACTCTTACAACATGAATGTTGTACATTTAAATAAATTTGTTCCATCCCATACTGTTTACTCTGAGCCCTTGTAAAAGCAGTTTTCAAAGAACTGTGTGTGGCAGAATCTGGTTAGATTCTTTATTATTTAATGTCATTTGTGACTAAAATGGGCATGAAAAACTATTCATAATGTACTTCATTAATTATATTTTTGATATAAGATTTTAAAAACCACAGTTGCCAAAACTGAAGCAATTTGTTATTGGGTAACTTTTATGGACATAGTATTTCTAAATGCTTAGCTTGGCCACATGACCAGATTAAATTAATCTCAATTAGCTTGAAGTGAATTGACAACTGAAAAAATAAACTTGATTTTAGAAAAATAGCTCCCTTTTTATCTTCACTATCACAAATACAAGAAAGATTGTGATACTTATGCTCTGCTTTGTGTTTAATTTCTGGCATATGAAGGTCTGATGATCCTGCCACATGTGCTAGAAAAATGCAATAGTACCATTGTGGCCATACCAGAATAAGTGAAGCAAGGCAGGATTAAGTCTCTGTCTCTCTGGTAACTTTGGCCTATTTGTTTATTTCTAACCCTTGTATGTTCCTCAAATGTGCTTCCTTAGTTAGGTAAGTGAGGTGTGCTTACTGAGCTGAGGCATCTTGAATAGTCAGTGATTTTTTCAGTAGGGTGGATGAACTGTAAAAAAGACTCTCTAAGCCATTTTTGTAGTTTCCCAAAGGTCTCAGAGATTAGTCACAGTGCATATTTGTATTTTCCTGTGAGTTAAGTTGAGATCCTGCTCGTATCATGTCCAGTGTAGTTACATCAGTGTAGTGCTGACAAGTTTTTCTGTGTGTTTTTGAGTACAGGCTTGCTTTGATTGCCTTGTGGCTTAGGATCACTGTTTTCTGTGAAATTCTGCTTCAGAAGTGCAAAGATATCTTCTTTGGTACTGAGGCAGAAGAGCTCATGAGCTTTGTGAGATTTGAGCAGATGTGAACTATTCTTTGCCCTGTCCCTGTGGTGAACTGTGAGCCTGGATAGCTGAGAAGGGGCAGAAGGGAGTAGGTCACCCAGTCTTTTAACCAGCTGAAGTCTTCCTTGTGCCAAATAAGTGGCCAGTGATTTAAATGTATTTTACAGTGTAGTTGTGTTGCAGGAGAACATAGCCCATGCTGGCTATTCTGAGGAAAGCCAACTCTCTGCCAGCCAAAATGAGCACCCAGTGACTAACAGATGTTCTTTTGTTGTTGTTGTTTTGGTTTGGTTTTTTTCTTCTTTTTCTTTTGTAAAAGCTCAGTAATATTGGAAATCTTAAAATTGTTTAGATTGAAAAATTACTTATGTTGGAATCTCAACTTGGATTGAAATACTGTTTATTGAAATAGTGGTGGGTAAAATCCTGTATAATATTACTGAGGGATGAATAATATTGACCCTACATCTTTCTTGCTAAACATAAAGTTTAAATAAAGTGTACCATGACAATTTTTTTATTATGAATGCTGTAGAACTACTCCTTGTCATGAGGTATGTGATTCAGTATTGTTTGTATTATCTTCAGTCGATCAAATTTAGTGTAATTACAATGCTCATTTCCTGTAAAATAGCAGATATTTGAATAATGGACCTGAATTACTATTAAGATGAAGTCATAAAGCAGAAAAGCATTCATAGGAGAGCAAATGATAAAACCATCAGGTAGAATAATCTCATTCTCCAGAATAGAGAGCAACCACCAACTAATGTGAATAAGAAATTTAGTTCTGTTGTGGCAGGAGCTCATTCTATGATGATGTTTATTATGCCTTTTCTGCAGAGTCTCATATTGTGCCTGTGTTGCAGTTGGCAGCTATGTGTGTCAGTAGGTGTGACACTGAGTAATAAGGTAAGGCTCAGTTTTGGCCTCAAACTTCTCTAAAGATCAGTAAAAGTGGAATAAGAGCTTTTGACTGACTTCTCGCTGAGTGAGGGACCAGCTGCAGACCTGTTCAGAGCTGTATCACATCTGATACTCTCCAAAACTAAGGCAAATTCCAAATCAATCACACTCCTCCCAAATATTTCTGTTGGTTTGTTTGTTTGTTTGGCTAAGGTTTTTTTTAATGTCAGTGAGTCCCAGTAACAGCCACATTCATATCCTTACATATCCTTGCAGTTCAACTTGTGCAAGTACAGAGGCAATGATTCAGTTTCGGGATTGGCTGCTAGACTCATGGAGTTGTCTACAGCACCTTTTGAAATATAGTGCATGAAATATCCATAATTGCTCCTATTTAATGGCTCCATTTTTAACTTCCTGGACAGCCTTTTCTTTCTTAAAATGGAGGGAGGCAAAAGTGGGACTTTTTTTGCATACATGGTTGTAATAGCAGGAGAGGAGTTAGAGGCAGAGAGAGAAAGTTTCTGTCTGTTTAAAACAGCCCCAAAACCTGTGTGAATAACTGTTAGTAAGAACAATTATTTTAATGGTGCAAACATACCTTGGTTCCTCACAACATAATTGGAGTTACAATGAATGCCAAAAGATATCTGAGACTCAAGAAGGAAGATAATTTTTGAAATGGTAAGGAGTGAAGGAAATTTTTACACCCATGACCACTGCATCATTTGCAAAAATGTACTTTCTTTGCATTTATTCTTGTTTTATTATTACATTAATAATATAACTAGTCTCCTTTTCTATTATAAAACTCTGTCTTAATCTGGCTGGTTGCAAGAGAGCTGCTCTTTTTTGCAATGGTAGAGTAGAAGCTATTGAAGAGGAAGAAAGCTTCCTTCTTTGAGTTGAGTTTTACTATTATAAAGTTTGGTTTACATTTGTGAGTTGTATTTTATCAGCCCAGCTCCAGAGTTGTGCCACAAACAATCCTAAGTCTTTCCACAGCTGTTTCCAGAACATGGTGTGCTTTAAGCACTGTCTGTCTTGCTTTAAGAGACAAGTTAATTACTTGAAGTTGGAATCTGAACAGACATATAATTTCAGGTTATAGTTTATATGTTTCTGATCATTATAAAGCCTAATTGAAAAGTGATTGTTAGTCATTTGTTATTTACATTGCAGAGTTTTAACATGATGTTTGAAAAAGGGATAAAAATAAGCTGGTCATGCAATAGCTGGACTAAGTAACAAGAGTCCTGACTAGAAAACAAATACATGAAAGCCCAAGGAACCATTACTGACTGCCAATATTGGAATTAGACATGAACACTTTGCATGTTGGTGTTTTCTGCAGCTGTTATAACTTCTTCCCTAAGTGAAATATTTCTATGTTGCAATTTATTTGTATTCCAAAGATTATCAGATAAGAAAAGATAAAAAATTATGTGATGTTGAAACAGGCCTTGTTATGATTTTTGCAGATTCAAGAGCAAGTTAAGGGCATAGTTTATCTTCTTGATCTCAAAGTACGGAATAGTTATGTGGCTCACTTCAAAGCTCCTTGAAAGAAACCCTTTTGACAGCAAATCTGTTCTTCCAGGCCTGTAAACTGTGAGCCTGGAGCCCTCTGGTGTTACTGTCCGTGTAATATACGTTAATCAGCTACACCAGCACAGTTCAGGGCAATCTGCACAGTATTCTAACCTGTGCCAATAAACAGTTACCAAGCCAATCACTTTCTCCTACCTAAACATTTGCTGAGTCTATTATTTATATATGGTTTTAAAAAAGCCCTGTAATTTAGTTTTGAGAAGGATAACTGATCTTGTCTTAGGTTTTAGAAAAGTTTACTTTGGAGCTATTACTCAGTCTGTGTCAGCAACAACTCAGAGCAAAGATAGGGCCTGTGGAAAGGAACATTTAGGAAGCATGTAGAGCTGCTCTACTACATCCATTGCAGCAGTCTGGTGTTCATTTACTCCATGTCTTGTTTCAAGGAGTCCCTGAACGATCTTTGATCTAGTCTTTCATGCTCAAAGCATGTTGATCCCTCTCCTTCTCTTGATTTGAAGGTTCCTCTTTCCCAGCACGGGGACTGCACCTGTGACAGACATTCTTCCTTCTCCAAGGTAAGGTCTCCAGTATTGCTCAGCCACAGATACTGTGTGCCTAAATGGTTTGCCTTGGCTTATACATCCCTTGCTTCCTGTCTCCTAATGCCAGACACAAGCCTGTCTGTTCCTTTGCTTCTCTTTCTGGGTTTACTTCTTATGTCACCAAACTCCAGGCTGTCTTTGGCCTTTGCTGTCCCTATCTTTATCACCTCTCAGTCTTCCCATGTGCCACATGTCTCCCATTCTCTTTTTTCTCATACTATTAGCTTTTGCTCTTTCAGGGAGTTGTGTAAAGTGGCTGGTGGCATAGACTTATTATTACACACAGACACTTCCAGGGAAGAGGACAGATTCTGGGATGCTGAGATACAGGTTTTGCATGGAAAAACAACTAATGATCTTGAAGCAACGTGCAGGAATTCTGTTATTTCACTAGGTTAACTGTGGGCAAGAAGCTGTTGTGGACCAACAAAGTGCATAATAATTGATTTTATATTCTAGGCAATGTCTTCTCCTTGCTTCAGAATGAGTAGGAGAGTAGTAATTTCCCAGCTTGCCTGGCAAGGCCAGAGAACGTCACACACCAAACTGGTCATGAATTCAGAAGTAGTGGTGCATTGGGAAACCTGTTGGGTTAGGTGAAGGGAGGGAACAGAGCAGTTTTTGGGGAAACTAAAAGCCCAGGGACTGGAAAAAACAGACAGTGAAATAACTATTTGTCAACACAAAGATGGGAGGGAGGTTAGAGGGTTTTACCAGCAGGAAGTATGATGTTACTAGTAATTGTCACGGAAAACTCAGTACTTACTTCTGAGTGGGGAATTACATGGGTGGTTGCTGTTCTGTGAAAGAAAAACATGTGAAAGCAGCCTGAGCTGCTGCAGGGCAGTGGCAAAGAGCCTGTGTTGTTATTCTGCTACTCCTTCTACTGAACTGTCCAAACTGTAAGGTAGGAGAAAGGTTATCACCTAGTTTTTTACTGTCCCCCTTAGCAATCCTAGAGCAGTTATTCGTAAGTTGTGTAAAATATGTTGCCTGGTAGTACACAATCTGCAGTCAGAACTGTGGTGGCTGGTTCAGAGTATACTGTAAGTAAAGCCGCAAAGTAACCTCTTAAACCTGCAGATTTACAACTGCACAATTTCAGGTTTGAGATTTATATAGGTTGCAGTGGGCTCTAAAATATGAGACTAACTGGTTTGAAATAATTTGGAAAGTTTCTCTCAGTCAGGTAAAGAACATTTAGAGCCACAAAATATGTACTGACTCAGAGAGGTGCTTGCTTCCTGAAAGTTACTGATTCATAGCATCTGAAGTGATGTGCTTGGTACACTTTCAGTATTTGCTTTTGAGTGCTTTTCATTCAAAGCAGTATCAGGCCTTCATAGGAGGCTTGGTATCACAGCCTAGATTGAGTTTTGACCTGGAGATGTGCTGTATGGGGCTAGCAAATCTCACATGAAGGACTCAGTGAAAAGTCAAAGCAGACATGCTGTGAAATGCTCAGAATTTATTAATCATAATTGCTTTCCCCCCCCATAAAGAACAAAAATAAAATAGTATTAAAAAACAAAGGAAGAAAATATACTATACTGAGACAATATGACTAAGAAAAGAGATAACTAATTCTGAAAGAAATGACCCAATAAATCGATTTTAAAAAAATAATAAATAACAATGGTTCAACTTTTAACAGCTTTCTACGAAAGAATTTGCTATATTATTATTATTATTTATTATTATTATTATTATTTAACTTTTGTTTAAAAAATCCTTCATATGCCCCTGTTGGCAAATATATATATATACTTCTGTAAACAGTTAACCACAAAAAAAACCAACAAAAAAATACGTATTTTCATACAGTTACTATGCTGATGGTGTTATGTAAACAAAAAATAGTGTGCAGCAGCTTCCCTTAATAGCATTTTTTCACAAAAATATATAGGGAAATAGGTCCATCATAAATTGTTCAAAAATTGAAATTTATACTTTTGAAAAAAAGTATGGCTTTCTGCAGTCTAAGATTTCCTCAGTGCAAAAAGAAACATATAGAAGTGGAGGGGTTCAGTTTTCCTTGGGTTTTGTTTGTTTTATGAATTTATCTTTTGATTTGTCTCAATGAATGAAAATATTGCTTAAAATCTCAGTCTTGTGGTACAGCACTTCTCAGAAGACAAATGAACAGAAAATGACAGGATGATCTTACACTGTACATCTCAAGGTGTAAAAGAAAAGATATGAAAAACAATGGGAGATATATTGATAATGAAATGTGAAATTATGTAGATAGATATATTGGGGTTTTAGGAAGAAAATGTTATCTGTTCATCTGAAATTTTAGCTGCTCTTGACACTTTCTTATTTTTTTCAAAGTTTTTTTTAATTTTAGTCTTATGTCCAACCCTTGTTTGCCAACTTCTCTGCAGTTCTAATTTTTGACATTTGCCTGTTCCTGAGAGGTCTTTATCTGGTTTGTTGCCTGTTGGGTGCTGTCCTGAACAAGGCACTGAGCAGTCACACAGCTGCATTTCTCCACATAGGTGTATGAGTGATCAAGGTACGTTCCATCACTGCATGTCAAAGTCACCTTTCTTTGGCTGGTCTTGATTTCCTGACAACATGAACATTTGTGTTCCATTGTGTTTGTCCTTTGAGAATACCTGATTGAAAAAGCAATCAAAGAGAGATTCAGAATTTATGTGAGAAATACCACTGCCTCTCCCACTCATTACAAAATAACCAGAAGTTGTGTGCTTGCATGTGGGACAATTGCCATTCTTACAGTACTGCAGTGAAACACAGCTAAGTTGCTCCCAATTGTAAAAATTGATGGATCTTACACTTCATTAAGGCACAGAAAAAAAAAATACAGGAGTTAATCCAGATCCCATAGTGAGGCAGTTCAGTGAGAGAATATCGAGGAACAAATAACCTCGCTTTTACATGGGCAAAATCAGAACTGACACTAAACAAGCTAATAAACATTGTGAATCTTGAGGTAATGAAGTTAGTACAACATCATTCGTATTAAAAATTCTAGTTAATTAGCACAATAAAAACAGTTGATGACTGGATGAATGTTGGACACATCAGAAAATCACTTGCAATCTGCTTTATGTAACTGGTGTAAAGAATAGAAGACAAGAGACCACAACTCTCTTTTAAACCACTCACCGTGAGTAAGCATCACAGCTGCCTTCACAGTACGTCATCTCAACAGGTGCAGCAGACACACAGCCATTATATTTGATGACAGTGGTAGTGTTATGCTTCATACAAACTGAGGTCATAAAAAACCAAAGGAAAACAGGTTAAAATAGATGTGCATATAATTAGATAGCTGTGTATGATAGCCAGCTTGTAATCAAAAATTAAGATGGAGGGAGCTGAAATAGGAAATAAAGTCACAGTGCATTTTTATTTTAATTGCTAAGGGCCAAATGAAGACTCTTGCTGTTTATATTATCAAATGGGTGAAATGTTCCCTTTTTCCTATGTAATTTTGGTGCAGGATGCAGAAATAAAGAGCAGTACTCTGGCAACTGCTCAATGCACACCCACCTCCCAGGACTGGATTCCCTTTAGTCATAGTTCTCGCCCTCTCACAAAAAAACTAACATTTAACAGTCGGGATGGGAAGGTTCACCACATCAATGTTTCCCAAAGCCATAAAAATGCATGCTGGGAATGTTCTGTTCCTTTCTTTTTCCACCTGTTTCCTTTGTCACCCTGGTGTGAAGCAGTGATCTCACTCTTGGTCTATGCAAGATGGGCTAATACACCTAATAAGGCACACATTATTGTTACTTATTCTTAACAAAGTTATCATTACTTACGTTTTGGTGGGTTTTGGCACTCCATGCAGCAACCATCATCAGATAACTTGATGTCATTCTTTAGTGGGGAAATATAAAAAGATAACTCAGGTTTCATATCTGCATACTAGAGTGGACTTTCCCTGTTTTCTAAGTTTCTCTGCAGCAGTGGGGGTTTTTTTGCTATTGATGTGGAATCTAATTTCAAACAAGGCTAAATATTAAGGGCACGTTAACTACTAAAATATTGGTAAGAGTTCTTTGAAAGCTGGAATGGAGGAGGATTAGAGCTGCTTTATTGTCATGAGAGTTTAGTAGTAAAATTTCAGCAATAAAGCTTGTAGCAAATGTAGGTCAAAATATTTAATGACCAAAGTCAATATAAGTGAAGGATTATGTCAGTCAGGGTAGCACGACAAATAAAATAACTGACTTGCCAGATATATGGGACTAGTTCTAATCTATCCTGAGTATTGATTTGAATGATGTTGTGTACTGAAGCAGCTATTTTCCTTCACTTTTCCTTTCAATTAGTGAATTCTAAAAAAAAACAAAAAAAACAAACAAAAAACCCAAGCAAAGCAGAATTTATAATCTTAAATAATTTAGGAATAAACCCCCAAATTTTTCTCAATAAGATTTTTGCACCTATGTCACCTCACAGTTTTAGGAACCTAAAACATAATTCTGTACCCTTTTCTCCAATCCCAATCCTCAATGAGGATTGCTATATTACCCATTTTAATTTTGAGTTGCTTTTCTGAAATAAAATTTGATGAGGATCAAATTCAGAGAGGACAAAAAGAGAGCTACTTCCTGTATGATGCTTCTACTAGGTATTTTCCTTGGACACCATGATTCTTCTATCACTGGTGTTGGCCACTACAATCTTTTCAAATATGAGAACTGGTAAAACAGTACTTACTGGATCACACTCGTCAGGGTTAAGGGCAGGACAGCTTCTCTGTCTGATGACTTGAATGAACTGGTTAGCATGTTTTTCACATGTGTAAGCTGTACAGTTATCACCAGGTGGGTTCCAGAATTCTCCTTCCTGAAAGTAGTCAAAATAAAAGCAAATAAAAATCTTCTTATATAGAAATGAAACAACCCTGCCTTCAGTTTCTTATCATTGCTGTGTACATCAGGTTGATTATTCTGAACAATTTCCTTGAATTTCAGCTAACGTTTTCCATATTATACTATTAAAAGTGTTTTTCATAAACCAAGTGAAGAGATTCTATTTTTATCTGAATATTAGATTAATTTTTTGTGTATACGTTATGTGGACTCATTTGGAAAGAATAATTTGTGTTTCAATGATCTTGTCAACAGAATTTAGGGTTATGTCGGTATGTCCATTCAGACACATCGAAGAATTTCTGATGGCTTCACTGAGTCCTGTCATAAAGCTCAACTTAAGCTTGGTTGTTAGGAGCTGAAAACTGCCTCCACAGATAAAATTATCCTTTGAGCAACATGGGTGCCACATTTTTAGAGCTGAAGGCAAATAAGGACCCATTGCTTTCACCTAACTATTTTTCTGTATTGATTTCTGAAAGCCATTGTTCAGAATCATATTTGCTTCCAGAAGTCTTAGAAGTGGAGTTTCACAGCATAAGGTACTCTTGAAAGTGCATGGAGACAACCCTTTGCTGAATCTAACATGAGAAAATATGCAGGAAATAAATGTGACAAATACAAAGAGAGAAAAGAATTAAAAGACTAGCAGAGTTCCCCAAAAGTGAATTAAACCAGTGATAATTACATAGAGCACATGTGTAATGTTTTCTCCCACAGTCACGACACAAGCCTCTGCCTTGCACCTGCCACAGCACTGTCCCGGTTCCTCTGTATACTTATAACCCTGTGTTGAAAGAGAGAGGAAAAGACATTGAGTCAGGTCACTGACCTTAACTGGGGGGTATTTGAGGTGAATGGGGAAGGAATTTCTGACAGCAAAATAGCACTCACCAGTGGGCAGTATGTGTCACAGATAACAGGCTTGCACTTGACAGTGTGGTGAGGCCTTAAGTAAGAGAATTCAGAGCAGGTGCATTCTTCACAGGGGCCTGAGGGAATGACAGCTCCAGGCTAGGGGGAGTCAGAAAAGGAAAAAGTCAGTTTTAGTCAGTATAAGCAAGTTGCTCTGTATATGTTTGTCACAGACAATACAAAGATGATCTAGGTTAAGCTACCCATAAATACAATTTTAGTTGTTTTATTTAAGCAGTGGTTCTGGTTTGGTAATATCAATTTCGGAATTTAATTATGCTAATGCAGAAAGGAGAGCAGAAAATGCTTTTGCTTTTACAGAGAGTGCTGATATGCTAACCTTGATTAAGTTATCTCAGGTCTTTCTGCAAAATATTGACCATGATAGGTCTCTCAAAACCATTGCCTTGTGACCTATGTGAAGGTGTATTTTTAGAATTAGTTACTCTGTGTACTTACTGCATAGTAGGTTTCATTGACCACACAGCCATGTCCTGTAAAGAAGGAAGAAAGATGGTGTCAAACAGATGTAAGTTTTAAGAGGCAGAACTGTGTGAAAAGACTCCTGCTTTGTAGGCCTTTGATGGAAACCTTAAAACACTTACTCACAACAAGACCCAGTATGACAACTCATAAAATTATAAGGCATTTGTATTTTTAGATATATAGAAAAATACAGCAGTAAATAACATATGAAGAAGATGAACAGCACTTACTGCACTCAAAGGTAGGGCAGCATTTTCCAGGCTGCATTGTTGTGATTACTTCCTGTCCCTCTAAGCACTGGGGTGTCACCTCAGGGCAGAGGCTGGTGTTGCAGTCTGTTTCATAAAAGAAAACATGGAAAATAACAAACTCAGAATTTCTAAATGAAAGCAATTTTGTTTGACATGAACTTCAGAAGTTTTCCAATGGGGCAAATACGATGTTGTTTACGTAAGACAGTTTAATGACTATGTCAGTCTACATGCCCAGGTGTTTTCAAAGTGAATGGGCTTTCCCATAACATTTGTAAAACAAAACATTGTCTGAGAAGAAGAGTGGTGATTGCTGGAAGGAGATAATTCCAAAGAGAAATTTATACCAATTTGGAAATCTGATGACTCTCACCGGTTCAAGAACTCTCTTGTGCAGCTTTTAAATGTTCAAGACTATTTTTTAAGTTACAATAATTTTCTTACTAGTGGTCTTTGAAACAGAAAATGTTTTGAATAGTTTTTGAATATTGTTTCATATGGTGGCAGCATTAAAGTTTTCAGTGTTAAATTATAGAAGATTTCCAGTTACTTTTCTGTGTCTAACTATGCAAAACCTTTTCATCTTTAAATATGTTATCTTCAGGCACTTAGTATATGCTCTGCAAGAAGGCCCTAAAAGGTGAGATGAGGGAAAAATGCATTATTACATCAATGCAAAGTATTAAAAAAGAAAAATTGTTGTTATAATTTCCTAAAATGAATGTAGTGTATCGCCCATGATAAAGAATTAGGACTACTTACAGCACTCAGTCCTAGTACAGCATGGATCTTCTGGTATCTGTATCTGAACAGGCATGTAACCTGGTTCATCACAAAACACTTGCTGTGTCAGAGAACATTTGTGTTTTCTACAATGCACCTTAAGAGTATTTTTGTCACAGACACATTCCTGGCAATCTTTTGTCCATTTTTCTCCTGGCTATGTAAAAAAAGGAAAACACACACACAAGGGGAAGAAAAAAATTATATGTAAATTCAGACCAAAATAATTCTATTTGGTTCTAGTTCAAGTATTCATGGACATAGTGACACCTGATTCTAGGAGCCTTTTCATATTTTTAGATTTTATAAGAGACCCTCAAACTGAAGCATATTAGGGGAAGATACTGCAGGCCACTGAAGGTTGTGAGTGTGTTCACAAAGCTATCACATTCTACTGTTAGCAGTGGCATGAGGGATACAGGAGTTCTAAAGGAGGAAAGATTGAGCTTTGCATGCATTTTTGAATATGAAATGATCATATGATAAACTCATTTACACATTAGGTTGCAGATTTGTATGTAGCTGAGGAACTAAGAATGAAGACTGTGAACATTATGAGCAACAGGTAAAATTTGTTATCCATCTCTCCTTTCATTCATAGCAACTTGAGTAAGACAGATTTCTGTAAATAAAAGAAACTGTATATGGAGGTTATTGAAAGAATGTATCATCACTTGCTGTTAAATTTCTTAGGGCTGCTCTAGCACTCACTATTTTAACACTACTTTTTGAAATGTTTGTTACCTTTCAAAGTCTTCCCTAACCTAAGCAAAGCTTTTATTTAGTGAAACACTAAATATCCTCTTGTTTCATTTATCTGTGCACTTTAAGCCACACTGACTGTGATACTCACCCATCTGGGTGCTCCATTTGGTTCCCTGCAAGCTGGAAAGAAAAAGATGAAAAAAAGAAACAATCAACGAAATGGAGATTTACACCTCTGAAAACTGACATAAAGGAGTACACATGTGCAGTTTCAAATGAAAATACCACGAAGATAAAGCTAACAAGAAAATGAATATGCAGACTAGTTCTTCTGAATGTCGAGTTCTACTATCTTGGTAGGTCTAATGTCAGGAAGGATGATGAAAAAAAAGATAATATCGATTATGAATAAATTTTTAGATGAGGAGACTAAGGGAGCTTAAAGAGATTGATTTGCCAATGATCTGACCATGTAAAAGACAGCAGTAGAACTCAGCCCTCCTGACTTAACAATCCTGATTGCTATTATTCCCCAAACTAGCTACAGACGACTTACAACATTCAGGGACACAGATGTTGCTCTCTACACGCAGGAGTGTCATTCCTTCAGGACAGAAACAGCCTTCAGTTATTCCATAGCCAGGATGCTCAACATAGCTAGAATGGGAAGAATATATGTATTTAAGTACATTTTTGCAGTGAAGCAGGAGAAAAAAGCAGAATATACAGAAGGTCCATATGTCAGATACAAAAGGCAAAAAATTTACACTTTCTGAAGTGCAACAAAACCCACATATTCATAGAGCGGATTAATGTTGATAAATCTTGAATAAATGTTCCAAATTTGCAACTTATTTCATTATGAAATAACTCAAATTTCTATGGAAAATAGATAGGTACTAATAGAGAAAAAAAAGCAAAACAAGCAGTTGTTTCAGGATGAGCGTTTTTTTGTCTTTCCATACCTTTGGTCACAGGTAACAGGATTAATGGGCCCACAAGGCCTGTATACCAAGCTTGCTGGACAGTTGAACACTGCATAGAAAAAAAACAAAATAAGATTAAAAAATTTGACACTTTGGCCACAGAAATTACTACAGCTTTGCTTTTTTTATCTGCAGCTTCCATGAGAAAGGACCCCACTGTATTTTTGTCAACAGTAGCCAAGTGTTAAATGTGTTTACTGAATAAAAAACTGATTTCTACCATTCATCACACCCATTTTGATTTCTGCAATACTTACAGCATGTATTGTTGGTCTTTCCTCTCCAGTCAATGCAGACACCTCTCGAAGCACACTCCGTAGCATATATCTCCAAACTGGAACACTGCATGGATTCATCGTCTATGCGACATCCATCAAAAACACAGCCTTTGAAAAATGGTTCTGGTGGTATCACAGCATGACATTCTGCAAAAATCCTGCAGACGGTAAAGAAAGCCCCTTCTATGTTAAAAAGCCATTAAATAAAGTCTGTTCCTGTAACACTTTCCAGTTAACAGTATGCATCTTTCTCTTTCAGAAAGGAAGGTATTATGAAGTAACAAGACTGTAGGAATGGCCAGTAAGCTGGGAGAGAGGTTCAGGAAAGATTAGGGAATCCCAAGCTCCCTTTTTTTTTTTTTTTCCCTTAAGAGGTTAATGGTCATAGTGTTTCTGTATGTGTACAGAGCTTTTCATCAGTTTGAGAACATGAATGTAGTGTAAAAGGTAACTGCACCAGGTTGAGAAAAAAAGGGATGACAAAAGTAGTCTAGAGATAGAATAACTGCTCATAAAATAGCTCCAAAGTTATAAGACACTACTGAAAGCACATGTAAGAGGGCCTTTATAAATTACTCAGCTGAAAAAAGTTGTTTTCAGCCTACACAAGTATAGGAAATACTTCAGGAAACAAACCTTTATGCTTTTGGAGCTTCATGATTTACATAAAATGCATAAAGGATGAAAGACTTCTTGGCTCTTTGTATCTGCTTTCTTAACTTGCTTGATAACCAGGGTTTTTATGATTTATACGAAGACTCACTCCAAATTTAGAACTAAACTTTTGCTTAACAGTATAACTAAGAGTTATTAAGCATACCCTGGTAGTATTGAAACCAAGAGTATGGATTTTAGTGCTGGCTGCATCCCTTATACTCCAACTTCACCTCTCCTTGCTCAGTTATCTTTGGCTTACAAGTAATTTCAGCTGTTGTCATATACTAAGGTTATAGTTGTTATTTTCTTGTAAGATACTGGAAGTTTTGTGTAAAAAGAATGAATTTGTTCAGTTTTTTTCTTACTCGCTCAAGATAAGGTTGCAGAGAGGAGGTGTTTCACAATGAGGCTTTGGTGGAGGTGTGGTTATAGTTGGTGGTACTGGTATTCCATGGCATTTCTTGTCGCTGTCAACAATCCAGTGATGAGCCATTTGGGGACAGGAAGAAATCATCTTACCACTTGGTAAGCGGCATTCATCTGCTTTATTATTTGTACATGTTCCTAGAAGAGACAAACTGTGTGAGTCTCATAAGCCACGTCAGAAATGGACAATACATTGCTGTGCTGATATGTTTAGATGTGATGTGTTCATAAAATGCATATGGTGCCTTGCTTCATAGGTAGTGCTTTCTTTACAGTTATATAGAAAAACAAACAAGTCTAAAAATCTCAGCCCCAAACAAAAAACCCCAGATTGCTGAAATACTGAGCTTTTAATATCCTACAGAAGTTGAAGAGCAGAACTGTTTTAATTTCCATTTTACTGCTCTTTAAAAATTTCTGTCAGTCATGAGACTGTATAGGAAGAGTGGGTGAGAACAAACATGGTAGGGGAGGGAAAGTGTACCACCTCCCAGAGTGCATCCATCTTACCACATTGTCCTTCAGTGTTGTTGCCAAATTTGCTGTATGGGAGTTTCACGGAGAAAATTAGACCACTGAAGGTGATGGTTGCACCAATCTCTTTTATTTCAACAATCATATTGATGCCACGAGTGGAGAAAGAAATGCCTTCTTTTTTGAAGCCTGATTTGACAATCTTCTTGTTGAAGTACATCTGAATGCAGGGTTAAAAACAAAACAAAACACAACTTCAGAATAAGTACTGCTTCTCCCTGACTGTTTTAAAATGTGTTTTCTAATCTTCATAATTACTGCATATGGTTGTGCATCACATCTAATACCCACTGGCAGCTCAGTAACAGCATATATTTGCATTGATATCTCAGCTTGTACTGCTATATTGGTAAAGTGTGAGAATAATCTAAGTGGCCTCTATGTACTGTGTTTATACAGATTGCGTGCTAATTCACAGTATTCTATATCCAAATATTTTCTTTGTATCCCTCATAATTTTGTGTATTGCAAACATTTTTCCTATGAAAATGAGTGGTAGTTTTCTTTAGCTATGGAAATATTTCTGCCATTATGTAATGACTTTCCTGATAATCACATTGTCCCTATACAACACATTAATTGGCATTGGACGAGTTATCCGAATTCAAAATTAAGTCAAATGTCCCTAGTGTCAGTTTCATGTAGTGGTTATATTTTTTTGTTAACTTAAGCTTTTTAGTTTGCTGCCAAGCAGCTTATATGAGCTAATGAAAGCGAACGTATTTGCCTAGTAGCTTTTTTGTCAGAAAAAATTCTGCAACCCTCTTCTCACTGAATAGAGATAAATTTAGAGTTAAACCTGTCAGTTATTGTTTTCTTTCACAGGGAATCACTGGAACCAGCATGCCTTTATAACTGAGAATTTGGCATTGTTCTATAAGGGAAGAGTGCCTATTGAGACAGACTGTTCCTCCCCTTATTTGCTTTCTCTTATCAACTAATAGATTCCTCAGTGTAAGAGTGGGATTGACTTTTCATTTTCACTGGCTTGCCAGCACTAAGTTCAGGATCATGAAGGTGTCACTCCAAGTCAACACTTTTCTTCGGCTTCACCTCTTTTCCCAGAAGGAAATTGGAAGGAGAGTCACATCAGGGCTCTGTTTAGCTCCTGAAGTTCACCATGCAGAGAAAGCAGTCCCTAGTCATCCAGCAGACAAGTGATATATACCCATATTCATCCTGAGAGATGAATCACACTAGTGACTTGCGTTTGTGTTTCATCACTGTTTGTTTACATAAGTGAATGGCACAATGTACCAGTTTTCATGACATATGAATTAAACACCAGAGTGATAATTTGTTGTACCTTATCTATCAGCTCTATTAGTCTCTTTGCTAGTGTTATTTACATGTAAACATATGTAATACATTCATATCTGCATAATCCTAAAATGTTTATGACATTTTGTTACTAAAATGCAGTGCAATCTTTCCCACCTAAAAATACCCTCTGCCCTCATAACCTCCCTTATAAGATATTCTCACAGACTGTATCTCAAATAAGCATTAATATGAGTCTTATGTCTATTTTGCAAAAATAGAGGGGAAAAAAAAGTGTTTTACCACATTGGTCATAACACCATTCATTTCTTCCCGAGTCAACACCACTTCTGCAGATTTGTAGAAAATAAGAATGGATTTAGGGCAGGAGAGTCCATCTTTTGAATCGCAGTAGTAATTGTCAATGTAAACACGGAAGTTGTCATATTTAGGGACAATCTGTTGCACCAGGACGTAAGTGCAGTTTTCAAGGAAAGTATAGTAGATTCCATCAAATGTAATGTAATGAGGATCACCCCATCCACTACACACACCTGGTGTGGAGAAAACATTTGGAAGATTAGGATGAGAATTAATGTAGAAGAAAGAACTGAGAAACTGAAGTGAACATACTGCAATTTGCAGAGTAACCCTAAGAAAACAAAATGTCCATATAATCCATGCAAAGATTTGCTTTTTTTAAAAAGTGTTATTCCCTAATCTTCTGGTGCTTACATTGACACTCGTATCGGTAACAGCAGCCATTTTCATCAGGTACAAGGACTGCAGGATATTTGTTTGCGCAGGTAATTTCCTTTATGGGTGGGCAATACGTTGGTACTACATCTATATCATTGTCTCCCTTACAGATGACTTCTGTGCAGTTGGATAATTTGAAGCGTTCTCCAGGCTGCAAAAAGAATAAAAAATTCTTGTCACAAAAGTCGGTAAACTTGTATAATCTTAACTCAATCTGAAGCAAAGACTGAAATTAAAATCTTCACTAATATAAAAGATGGATAATATTCTACACAATAAATGCTTTAATGCTAAAAGGAGGTGGAAACTTTAATTACAAGAATTTCTTGTGCATGAGGAGTTCTTCTGGGGCTTAGGGGGATAAGTCTTAGGTTAAGATAACTGAAGTCCTTTATGCTAACTATATATAGTGCAGTTCACTGTCAGCACACACTACCACAACAGGAAAAAAAAAAGGTGTACAGAACTAAAATTATGAGAGCAGGAGAACAGAAAAATATAAAAGACTTGATTTAAATATTTTTGTTCAGTGAAAAAAAGAAGATGCACAAGAACCTAGGACCTAGGGTTGGATTTGATGATCTCAGAGGTCTTTTCCAACCCAATTGATTCTATGATTCAAATCTATGATTGTATGAAAACTCACTCTGTTATGGCAGAAGTCTTATTAATCATGTAATGCATCAGTGTCTTACTAGCACTAAATTAATTAGAAAAGAATACTGTAACTTGCTTTATCACAATAAAAAAGCAAAATTATAAAAATGGTAAATTCAAATTTATGTCATGTATTTTCCCCATCATTAGAAAAATAAGATAACCCTGACATGAAAGTTTAAAGATTACAAGCTGTCCCACACTAGTATTACCCAAACAATGATAATATTTCCAAACGCATAAAATAACTCAGCAAATACATACTTGTAGTGGAGGATAAGTAGTAGAAACACAGCCATGAAAATGGAAACTTGTAGAAGTGCTTGGCAGAGATGTTGTTGTGGTAGACCACTCAGAGGAAGTAGTGGTCACAGGAGAGGTGACTCTACAAGGAACAGAGTGTCTTTCAATACTACACGTTGGGCTACAGATGGCATAAAATCTACACCCATCGCTATCCATTCTATTGTAAATCAAGTCACCTGTAGAAAAGGAGAAAAAATAGGAAAAAAAAATAAGTAGAAAAAAAATTAACAAAAAGGCAAGAGGAAAACGAAAAAAAAAAAAAATTGAGGAATTAAAAAAAATATCATGATGCAAAATAAAAAAACCTGAAAAATAAGAAATATATTCTGCTCAAAAAAAGAAAACTAACCAGGTGAAAAAATAGCATCGCCAATCTTGCAGAAGCATGGAGTAGTTAAAATGGGAGATGGACTATGGGTAGAGAAAGGTTCACTTCGAATGACAGTGGTGGTGGGGCTGCTGGTGGTGGTCGGGGTTGTGCTGCCTATGCAGTTGTAGTTCGGGGTGCAGCAGAGGACACGGATCTTGTAGTTGAGGCACATCTTAAATTTGCCAGTCTGGTCCTGGTTCTTGCACACCAGTCCAAAGTGGACGTC
>JAWWEV010000167.1:16859249-16893419 GCA_035583235.1 Hafferia zeledoni
CTGGTAGGTTTCAAAGTCTCCCTGTTGGGGTCCTGAGGAGGGGAAGTCGACGTCGAACCATTCGCTCCAGGTGCACAGTTCAGTTTCACAGGGAGGAGTGACCAGTGTGGTAGTTATGCTGGAGCTCACACTTGGAGTGGATGTTGCAGTACTGATAGTGTAGGTTGTTTTTCCTTTGGTAGTAGTTGTTTCTTTTTGTGTTTGTGTCATTGGTGTTGTTGTAAGTTTGGTATGAATGTAGTCTGTTTTTGGTTTAGTAGCTTCTTCTGTTGTCATGTGTTTTGTTATTAAGTGTGGAGTTGTTGATATTTCTGTGTATGGCGTACTGACAAGTGGTGAGGAAAATGTCGTTGATTCTGCTGGTTTTGTAGTAGGAGTTGACTGGCACGGTACCGGGAGATTTACACAGCATTTAAATCTTAGTTCGTAATTATAGCAAATGGGTGGCAGTTGGTCTTTATTGTAACATTTCAACCCTTCTTCTGTGTTACACATTATGTGTTGCTCCAGGAGAGGATATGGTGTGTTAGGGAACCTCACTGCTCTGCATTCCACATCCTTTCTGTTAGCACAGACTTTGTATCCCTTTTTTTCTATGTTCTCAATGGTATCAAAGTCTCCATCATCATAACCAGATCCTGGGTAACTGACATCATACCATCTTGACCAGTAACATTCTTCTTTGAAGCAAAGAGCATGTGTTGATGGAGAAGTGGTGACAGGTGTTGTCATTATGGTTGTGCTTGTTGTTTCTTCAGATGTTGATTGTATCAACGTTGTACTTTCAGAAGTTGTAGAAACTGGGTATGTTGTAGAGGAGCAGGGTACAAAAACACAGCATAGGACTCTGATCTCATAATTGTTGCACATTGTTGAAATTTGGTCTTTGTTGTAACATATAAGTCCAGCTGTTGTACTGCATTGTACTTCCTGGCCAAGGTCTTTTAGTGGTATATCAGGAAACTTTTCTGCTCTGCATTGAACATCTCTTGGAGCTTTACAGACTTCATAACCTTTAGCTCTTAAATCATCAAAGGTTTCAAAATCTCCCCCATCATAGCCAGGGGTTTGCAGACTCCCATCATACCATTCTGACCACTTACAGACTTCATGAACACATACTGATGTAGTTGGTGACACTGCAAAGGAGAGAAGGAAGAGACCATGAAACTTAAAATGCCTGTAGATAATATATTTTTTTAATAGGCTACGATTTTCCTAACATCATTTTTCTTGTAGTGATCCTGTAGGGCATCAGTTCAGTATACCTTTAATTTAATACGATTAATATTGATTCAATATTATTTAGTATTATGTAATTTAATATGGTATTTCAGAAGTGGATTTGTTTTCTGTATTTATTTCCTTGTCTTAATCTGGTTATGAAATACTTACTGAAACCAAAATATTAACAGAAAGTGATACTGCTGTCATTTATCTTGAGGTTGCATTAAATCATTCATATTGTTAGTGTGGGCATGGTTTTGTAGCTAAATTTTGCTCACCAATAAACATAATATACTCTTGCGGGCTATAAAGGATTTACCTGGGACAGTAGTGGCAGGTGGCGTAGTGCTGAAATGAAATGTTGTTGCTGTTGTGGGTGATGTTAAGTGACAATCATAGACAACCCTTTGAAGTGTTCCATTGGGACCACAGATCGCAAAAATACACCCTCCTGTGCCATCTGTAGTGTTGTAGACCACATCTTTATAGTTATATTTCTGTCCCTCGTAGACACAGACACACTCTGTAAATCAAAGTAGAATGTTATTCCCTGCTATGTAAAACACAGAGCAGAGCACCTTAAGTGCATCATATAAAAACGAGTTTGTCAGCATACCAGATTCGTCATATCTGCATTTTTTGCCATGAATTGTGCATTCACTGGAAAAGAGGAAAAAATGACATTGTGAATGTGAATATATTGGTTCATGACATCAGTTTTTTGTTTCAATGTTTTTTTTTCTATCAATCCTTCACTATTCATTGTGTGTTTCAATGTAGATAACCTTAACTTCTCTGAGTTAGATACTGAGTTCGGCTGTACAAATTCAGGCTAGTTATCTTCCCACAGTTCTCTGGCAACAAAGGTAACTCTCTTCTGTACCACCATTTGAAACATGCAGCATCCTTATCAGTGCTTTTGGGAGCTGGACAAAGATGTGAAAAAGGGTGATCTGAAACAGTTTCATGCCCCTGATAGGTCTACTTTTTTCTTGGAAGGGAAATTACAGTAAATATATCATTTACATTCATAAGGATATATACAGAGGATCGCTGTATCATCGATGTTGAAGTCATCTATACAGCAAATTTCCATCAGACTTCTCAAAGATGCAAGAATGCGTTCTGATTTTAAACAGAATTTCTCTGTTAAGAACTGAAACTTGATATACTTATTTACAGTGACTAAGGGAATCTATACACTGAATAAAGTTAAAGAAAGATAAATATGCATTTCTTGGTTTAGGTTTAGTGCTGTTAATGACCTAGGCCATGTAGGCAAAGCTGGCTATGAAATGCAAAACATGGCAAGGAAGTTGGGTTAGCACAAATGGGCTTTATGTTAAGATTTTTTTGTTATTTGCATTACACTGTTTACCGTATTCAAGCATAACTACTTTAATGGTGTCTTAAGACAGGTGTTAAACTGCTTAACAACTGGTTCTGCTAACTTTGTACTCTTTTTATAGAAGGCTTAGCAGCACTTGTCCCAACATGTCAATCAGTAATATATAGAAATACTTGCTGACAGTTCCAACTATGCAGGTATCAGTGCAATAGCAGAAAAAAAGCCCCAAACCATGTAGATGAGTTGACTGTTATCTTGTAAAGAATTTTACTTGATGAGTTTAGAGATATCTTAATACAAATTCTTAGACTATTCCCTAACTATTATTATTTAAATTTATTTTTACTTGAGTTAATAATAATCATAGTAGTTTAAAAGCATTTTAATAAATATAGAGAATAAGTAGTAAATTAATCTCTCAATGGTAAAGTATTTCACCATATTATCATTTAAGTTCCTGGGACAGGAAGAAAATTTAACATTATTTATCAACCTCTGACTGGCTCAGTTCCTGCTGGTAAACAACAGATTTAATGTGTGATGAATTATGTTCCACAACTTTAAACTCAATCTTAAAAAAGTCTTTACTAAACCTACCATGACTGACAATTCTGTGTTGGAGGCATCTCCATTCCTGGTTTGTAATTTTTTCCATTTTCATAACAACCACAATTAGAAACACAAGTCATGGTTTCTTCATCAAAATATGGCTTATTCTTTGGACAGTGTGGATAGCAGCCTGCAATAACAAGAGAATCATGTTGACACTAGGCTTTTCACAAGTGGAAGTAACTCTACACTCATATCTGCTTTCCCCAAATTGTCCCATGTGGTAAGTGGAATTTCAGACCCTGCTTCTGCTATTCCTTTGATTCTGCATTAAGCTTTGGAGCATTTTGTCCTCGTCTTCACTCCAAGCAAGTATGTGACTCATTAAGCAATAAGATATTAACTAGGAAATGTCTTCTTATAATTTCTAATCCAAACATGCCATATACTGAGTAATATAAATTTTGTTAATTACGCTTCATTTTAAGATTTTATTAGTAGAATGAGATATGCATTATTATGTTTACCTTCCAAACTTCTCATCTCATGAAGGCATTTCCCACTTGGATTATTGCAGGTCTTCATGCAAGGGGCTCCACATGGCTTGTAATGCCACTCACATTCCCCTTGAGGATTGTAGTAGTCACAGAACAGAGCTAGAAGAACAAGAAGTGTCAGCAAAATACCTTTGATCTGGCTCTGTAGTCTTTCAAGTTTTGCTAGGTAAAAATCCCATGGGATCAGTGTAATCACATAGGTGGTCAACAGTATATTATTGTTAATTTAATGCAATTCTTACATTTCTACCACCTTTTGATGACATATTCATAAAGCATAGAACAGAATTACATATTAAGCATGAAAAATCAGTTGATTTAAACACTGTTTTTAGCTAGTCTGCACTACTCTTTATTTACATGGAGCCTGATGTAGATAGGTGGGATTGTAATATAATATTACAATTCACTAGTTGTGTATCATGACTGACAAGGTAATCTGACATTAATCACATCACTTTTAGTAAGATAGGTTATCTTCCAGTGATTTACCCAACTTGTTTTGTTGGGTATTTTTGGGTTGGGTTGTTTTGGGGGTTTTGTTAGTTTGGGGTTTTTTGTTGGTTTGTTGTTGTTGTTGTTTAAGAATACCAGTGCCTCTTACAAATACAATTTTATCTTTTCTTTTTCTACTTTGTTTCCTTTTATCCTTCTCTTTTCTTTCCCTCTGGACCCCATAAAAAAGTAGTGAGTTGAAACTTACGACAAATGGATGGTGTTCTCCATGAAATGCAGATGTCCAGCTCATTGCATGCTTGAGCATACGCAGCTACTGCTGTACAGAAACATTCACAGTCTCCTCCAGTGTCACAGGCACAAGCATCATCCACACATGCTTGATAGTATTCATTTGGTTCAACCTGAAGGAGAAAACAGTTTTCATCCCCTTGTACTCTTTTTATCATCCTAAAAGAGCTGAATGAAATATCTGAAACTGACAGCTCTACATGTGAGAAAGCTAAGAAAGGAAGAAACCATGAGAATGCTTGGAAAAAATCAAGAGGAAAATGTAGTATAAAGCTATTGCTATTAAGCTGCAATACTAAGAACTGTGTGATACTGATGATACACTTGCAGAATACTGTTAATTACTACTAGCTAGCACAGTCTTACATATCAGGTGGCTGATATTTATATTAGTAGGAAATAAGCATTCTGAGACTTATCTATGATTGTTCCTACTATTAAAAACAAGTATACAAAAACCAACCAAAACTCAAAACTGTCCCTTGCCTTAGTGTACTTGTTCAAGGCAAAAGCTGAGAAAACGAGTGTGAAAATACTTTTGTGAAAATACTTTCTATGCAGTCTCTGTAGAACTTGATCTGACTCCACTTTTTCAAGTATGACAAAATGTATTTTAGGGTGGTGGAGGTTTTTTGTGGTTTTTTTTGGGTTGGTTTTTTGCTATCTTACATACGAATTGATGCAATCTTTGTCTCAAGAGAATTTAAGACTAAAGTTTTTGTCATACCTGAGAGTGACACTTTGCAAACACTTCACTGGTAATGATGCTGCATTGCTTCTGTGCCCAGGCTTTCCTGTATGGGTTTGCAGTGCATGGGTCCTTTGTACGATTGGCATTTGGGCAACTGGAAGACACTTTCCAACTATTGGCAAACTCTAGCACATTTCCTACCACAGACTGACTGCGAGTAGTGAAGTCATTATTTCCATTGCCATCATAGTTTCCACAGAGTCCACAGACATGTCCCTGCATCAGGATAAACACACAAAATAACAAAGATCAGTGAGGTACAGTTTCTCAGTATCTGTGAGAAACATACTTCAGGATGAATCTTATTCAAGTTTATCTCTGCCTCTTAAGTAACAGTGTTGGACACTTTCATAAAATGCCTTTCATTAAGAAATATTTCTAACTTGTTGTTAAGAGGGATAAGCATAAGGATAGGAAGCAGAGTAGACTCATGGGTTTTGTTCTTAGTACAGAGCTGTTTAGTTTTAGATGGTCCTGGACATACCTTTTCAGTGAGGTCTTTTCATGAGGAAAGTTACTGATGTAGTTGCTGTTATGCCATTGCAATATAATGTAGTTTAAGGAAAAGTCATAGTACATGATTGAAATCAACACAGTAAGGACAATAATATGCGATTGCTGCTCTTGCAGTCTTTCAGTTACAGCCTAAATTTCCTCCCATATTATGAATATATTTCAGAATTCATTTTATTCAGGTTTTCAATATTAAAGTGTACCTGAAAGCTGGGACTAAGTTTGATGAATATACTGGTTTTCTTGTCCCACATGAGTATCAGACCAGCAGTAGTGTCTACCACCAGGTAAATACCCATGGAACGGATTTGGAATGGTATTTTTCCTCCAGGTGTCCTCTGGATGACATCAGAGTGTCCGTCACTGAGTACCAGCTCATAGTTCTAAGACATGAAAAGAAAAAGTTAGAGGCCAATTTAAAAAAAAAAAAAATCACCTATTTTGGTACTGTTTTATATGTTGCCAGTAACTTATTGAAATAATAACTTTATTATTAACAAAGGGATTCTATTCAGCTTCACATTAAGAAATTTCTCTTTAGAGTTCCCTTTACTTTCTCCAGCAGAAAGCAGAGCCAGTAGCAGGGAGTAAAGTTGTATAGTAACATTTTTACTATCTTGGAGGATAATTCTGCAATGAAGTCTGTCTGGGACAGCTTGTCTACACTTCTGGCACAATTTGAATAAGATTCTTACCCCCAGGAAAACTTTAATAGACTTGGAGCAAGTGGTTCCTGTAGTGCCACATGGAATGTTCTCAGTGATTACTCTGAAGGTTCCCTGATTCATAGCTTGTTGACCACAGTAGTTCTGAAACACGGAAATGATATTCAGTGTTAACTATGCCACTTGATCATAAGTAAAATGCAAGGTACTCATTGTGAAAATCTGTGAAGGACTCTGTTACCTGGACCAGAACATATTCACAGTCTCCCTCGAAATCAAAGCGTTTGCCATCAAAGGTGGTATAATGCCCATCTCCATAAACAGAACAGGTTTCCAGGCAGGGTTCCTCAGAGCAATGCCACTTTCTGTTTCTACATGTGCTACATGAGACAGAAAGCACTTGAAATGTAAAAACTTGACATACATACTACTATATAACTACTTAAAATGTGTTAGGACTCTAATGAAAAAATTAAGTTTGCTTATTCTCAATCATAGCTTAAGAATTTTTAGGATTTAGCCAAAGACTTAATGGTGTAATGAATCATTTGGATTAGAAGACATTAACTCTTCCACATTTCCAAATCTTGCTGGATATATTGAAGTGTAGGGATTGCCTGGAAAGAAAAAAAGGTTTCTTGGCTCAAATTAATGAGACAAACTCCCAAACACAGTGTTCTTCTGACCACTTACAATTTCTGGGCTATACACCATTGAGAAAAGCAGAGTGTGCTTGCATTTTAGGTACTAAATAGATATTTTTATGTAGCATTCCTTCTTATAAATATCAATGCTGCTGAAGTGAAATGCTATTCACCCCTAGAGCTTACAGGAAATATTATTTTTCCATGTGCTCTTACCAGTTGTTACAGCCAACTCTGATTGATTCCCCTGGACTGTAGGAATTCCCATTGTGAATACATGGACAGTCTTCTGGAGCTATACAGCCACCTTTGCCATCTAACACTTGATCATTAGGACATACACAGCCAGAGACACAGTGAGTTCTGTACTGTAAGAACCATAGAGAAAACATGTCTTGAAACATTTCCCTTCTGGAAGAGTCCAGCTGTAGCTGGTAATTGTAAAAGAGGTCTAGTTTAATATGCTTTCAACTAGGTATGAAGGGCTTATACTTACACATTCCATATCTAAAGTCTGACAGCTCTTCTGGCATCCTGCTCCTACCACATCTGCAGTGGCATTGCCACAGTCAATATAAACCATGGGAGGTACGCAGACTGAAAGAGAGAAAAGCCGTGAGAAACGTGACAGCAACATGCATTTGTCTCTTTGCATTTCCTTAATACAAACTGAAGAAAAAAAGGAAAAGACTCCTTTGTGACATATTTGTACTTTAATATTATGTGTTTGATGAAAAAGAGAAACTGAAAATTGTTTTGAACTCATTCATATCTTTTTGGTGCTTATTATGGAGTACTCAATGAAATTAATGTTTAGTTAGCTTTATGAAACACCTCCTTTCAGGAAAAAACCAAACAAACCAACAACAACAACAAAAAAGATCCTGAATTACTTTGTTTGGGTTTTATTTTTGGCTTTTACTACTCTTAATTAAAATATGGATGATTTTCCCTCATGTTCAGTGAGGTGACCAAGTATTCTCTTTTCCTGGGTAACCCAGGGGGTTATAACTTATTTTATCCATCTGAAAGGTAAGACCATGTTTCTTTGTAATTTGGAAATATCGTCTACAATTCAGAAGTCCTCAGTTCATTTTCTTGATGGATTTCATACTTTTACAATTTGCATCATAATGACAATAGAAGAGAGAAATGAAAAAAATGAAGATGGAAAGGGAGAAAAAAAGAAAATCTTAAGGGATAAAATGACATGTTACCTGGTTCAGGTTTCTCTCCGATGCAGCTCAGTTTTCCATATGTGCAAGTGCTATTAATAAAAGATAAAAGGGAAGGGAATGGATATGTTTTAACTTTTTGTTGTTGTTAATTTTCAGCCTGTTTCCTAGTGAATTTGAAATAATGAAAAATAGAACAAAGAAAACATGTCCTTTATCAAAATAGCTTGTACTATTCAAAAATATTCTATATTAGAGCAGAGCAAAATTCAAGTGTATTCTGTAAAAAGAAGTATTTTCTTTGTCTATTTGCTTGGTTTAAAACTGTCCTTCAAAATAATTGTGATTCCATTTATTATGGGAATAATCTGAAATGGTATTATCGGGCATCTTTCACCATGGAACAACTCTTCTACAATCATAGATAAGAAAAGTATGTGTTGAGCAGAAGGAGGCAGGAAAGCAAGGAGAGAGAGGGACTGGGTGAGAGTTTGGCTGTTAGCAAAAGCTAACCTGCCACAATATGTTTTGTTCAAGACCTGTAGTTCAAGTACAATTTTCCTAACACATACAGCTCTAACAACTTTTAAGAATCTGTGATTTTTTAAATTGAAATTATTAGGGAGAGAAATGCATTTGATTTGATTTCATAATGTATATATAGTTTCATGATTGCCTATATCCAATCTCATTTTTTTTTTTGTTTACAAATGTCTTACCAGACAACACCATTATCATGAATAACTTCTCCAGAAGATAGAGGCATTCCTTTGTAGTAACAAGGACAGCTAGATACAGGCACACATTTGCCGCTTTCATCCATGTAGGTTCCATTTACGCAGGTGCAGCCATCAACTGGGACAAACTTGATGCTGCATGTGACATCAGGCTCACTCAGAGACCTGCAGGTTGGCTGACAGGTATCCACATTGTATGTGTACTTCAAAGATTTCGGACACAAGGTGGTGTATTTTGCTTGAGGGTAAAAAGGTAAGTTATATTTGTAGTTAATTTAAGAATCAAAGTATGTATGAAGGAAGTACTTGAGGTAATATATATGATAAACCTGGCAATGTATATACCCATGCTTTACTGATATCCTCAATAGTGTAATTTTGGTTTTTTATTGCTAGAGTAGAATTTCCCCCTATAAATGTGCCACAAATACAAATGTTTTGTCCAAGCTAAGAAAAAAATAAATTAAAAAATTAAAAAATAGAACAAGATTCAACCATATCGATGCATACTGTATTTCTTCCTCATTGCTATTTTTATAATTTTTTGTCAAAGTAAATTGAGGAACACCCTATTTATTTTATTCCTATTGCAAGAGTATTGCTCTCCATGTTACTTCTGCTTGTTCTGAGCAAGTAATCTAACAAAGCCTGGGGTTTTTTTGTATTTCTCACTGTTTACTGCTTGTCTTTTATGTTATTCCTTTCATCCTCAATTTCTTGAAAGTCAATTCTGTACTTAAAACCCAGTTTAATAAAATTTATTGTGGGAATCCTTGATAGCTGCTGGATGGGGCCTTCTGGATGACAACTTTCGAAAGGCAAAGGGATGTAAAACTTACTGCAGGCTTTGCTTCTCCATCCAGTGAGGAGAACTCCTTTAGCAGCACAGGCTCTGGCATAGCTGGAAAGGGCAGCACACATGCAGTCCTCACTCTTCTCACAGTTACACGTGTCAAACATGCAGTTCTAGGAACAGGGGATGAACATCAGATTGTCATGTTGAAGCTGTGGCACTACACATTTTAGTGTGTTACATTTGTTAGAGGTTAAAGGGAGCATAATCCACCTGTGTAAGTAAATATGTGCCTGTTTTTTATTGAGCTCTTTCAAAAAAGATTCTTTGCATGAAGAAAGAGTAATTAGAGGCTTGAAATTTTGAACTATCTTGTTCTTCCCCCCCCCCTTTTTCAGGAGTTGGTAGATTTTCCAGCTATTTCCAGTTTGTCCCCACTGTACCATATATATTTAGAATAAATAAAGGGTATTTCATGCCACTCAGCTTTTGGTGCTTAGGCTTAAGACCTTGGGTTCTCTGCATCAGAGGAACAAAGTAAACAAGAAGTTATTTAATGTGTTTCTATGCAGGGCAGGGATATTATAATATTGTAATTCTAGAAGTGTTTGCTGAACATAATCTGACAAATTTCCAGTAAGAGGGAGGTTTTGTAAAGTACCTGCGGACTCTGTTACAGGACTTCATCACATTGAATTCCTGGAATGTTTTTGTTCACGTCTTATCTAAATCTCTTTGCTGCTTCTGACACACATCACGTATATGTAAAGGACAAGGCAAGTAAAAGCCTTCTGAGAGCAGTTCAGAGAAATTAAAGTACTAGTTAATATTCTAAGGCTTTCCTTATATCTCAGGAGGGACAGGTGTTGTCCCTTGACCTCATAAGGAGTACACATAGTACAAGATCCTGGCTTAGTCTTTAAGTTTGCACCTAAAAATATGTGCAGGAGGAATGCACCTCTAAGTTTATTCTCCTGGGAATGGAAAAAAATACCTATACAAAGGAGCAAATTTGATGTTATCTAGATAAAAACAAACCATTGGCTTGAAAAGAATTAGCATGAATGCATCTCCTCCCACCTGGCAAGTTACTCCCTCAGGTGTTAATATCAGAAATCTGAGTCTTTTTCTCTTAAATGGAATAAAGTGAAGAGCCAAATACCTTCTCGTAAATTTCTGGGTTCACTGTTGAGTGACATTCAGCAAATGGTCCCATTGTATCAGAGAGGAGTCCACACCAGTGTTGAGCATACTGGTCTGTGAATGGAAAACATGGTAAGAATGTCTATTGTACTTAATTCTCAAAATTCTTGTCTCAATGTAACTATACTTTCTGCAGGGAAATTGCAGAAGCCTAGCTTTACAATGTAATTCAGCACTGCATTTGCTGAAATACAGTCTTTTGCTTCCCCTAGAGAGAAATATGAGCTCTTCATATACTGAATGCTCTCTAATTCCTGGTAATTGTCATGGAACAAGTTGAACTTAGAAAAGGAAAGTTCACATTGTAAATTAAAAATATGCTAGTTCATCCGAGAAAACAGAAGAGTGGCTTGCAAATAATAAAAAATTATGTATTTTATTGGCAGAAATGGAGCTTGAAAACTTTGATGTTCTGAATTTTAGGTCTGGTTCTCAGTTTAACAGTGGAAGTGCCACACCCAGTCCAACTTTTAGTGGGGCTATGCAGTTTTATTCCTATAGGAAAATTATCCCTTTGAAGGAATGTATCCCTAATACGCCATATGGTTCCAGTTCCCCTTAAGTAAGCTGTCAAAAACACATTCTGTCTTGATTGAAAGTAATATTTTTAAAGATTCAAAATATTTTTCTAGCTATTGTTTATCAACTGAAGTTTTCTAGTGTCAGCTGAGGAAAATACTGTGTGTGGAAACAGTTGTGCTGTTCTGGCTAAATGCTTGGTGATTGATCATCTTATTCTTTCTTTGCACCTTAAAAGAGAAAGAAGTTACTATATGCTGAGCTTACCATTTTGTATGCTGACAGTACAGGGGTTCTCAAAGGTATTTTTTGCATCAGGACAATCAGCCCGAGTTTTCCAAGTGTTGCCAAAGGCAGCTGAAGTACCCTCTATTACACCACTGGCGGTTTTGAAATCATCTGTCTGCATGTCATTGAAATTTCCACAGAGACCTAAGAGGAAGCAGATGGTCCATGGAAGTCCCCTACAGAATGACACATATTGGTGAAGGCAGTTGTTACAATAAGGTCACTTACCACAGGTCTGCCCTTTGTGTGATGGGTCCAAGTCTATAAAAAGTTGCATGAAAGGCACAAGTTGAACCTGCAGCTGAAGACCAAAGGTTGTTTGCAGAATGATGAAGAAAGATGAAGGTCTGAAGATGGTGACATTTGCTACAGATATAAGAACAAGAGAATTATAATTTCATACAAAAGGAGCAGCTAAAATAACTATTCATTATGGAGAGGAATTCTATAGCTGTGTTTGATATGATCCTAATTTCTAAAGAACTGGGGGGTAAATGGTCCAATAGAATTTCAAATCCGACACCAAAATAGGTTAATCTTATTGCCTAAACAGTAAACGTATACAAAATATTTGCTTTCTGTGAGGTGTTGTAAAACAAGGGGAAAAACACACACTTTTTTTTGCTATTTAAAAGTTACCTTTCCTTGATGAAAACGATATAACACTATTTAATGGAAAGCTCCTTCTTGGATCTATTCTGTAATTTCATAGTTTGCTTTGAGTTCAGATGCAATAGTATCTGAGAAGAACTGGCATGAGAAACTCCAGTGATGAACATGCTCCAAGCAAAGGAACAGAGGGAATACAGGGAACTAAATGACTTGAGATATTGGAGTCCTGTTGCATGACACGTTTTTTCTTCCCTCTCTTATGGCAATTTTTGAATCTGGAAGTGTCTAATGACACTATTTGCTTGAATTGAATCTCCACTTCATTAGATATTTAGACCTTAATTTTGCTACAAGTGTTGAATAGGCAAACCCTATTACATTAAAAATGGGAGACTATGGCCTACTGAAGTAATTTGACACTACAGTGTAGTCAAAGGTAGAATTTGGCTTTAGATTAGCTCATACAGTAACATTTTAAAGTTTAAAAAGAAAACCAACCAACCAATCAAAAAAACACAACACAGAAGTCTTCCAAAGCAACCAACCTGCTGAGAATGGCAGCTGTGTGTAGATCATATTCACAAATACACTACCAGAAGGCTGGATCACAATGTTCTGTCCACAAGAAAAGATAATGATTATAAAGCATATTTAGGAAAAATAAAACACAATCAAAATGTTTTCTAATACTGTTCAAAATAGAGGGGGAAAAAAGAAGTGGAGGGAGACTACAGTGATGTTCCCATTGCTGTATTATTTCTTTAATATTTATTACTATAGTCCATTGACTGTCCAAAAAAAGCAGAAGCCCAATGTTATCTAAGTAAGACAAAACTACTAGGATCTTGTATTCTAATGTACTTACTTTATTGTTAATTTTACTTTGAATCACATTCAAATGAGATAAAACAAAAAGTCAGTGCAGATTTCTCATCTGTGCTGTTGTGTCATTTGCAAAATTGCTTGGCTGTTAAACTTTGAGAACGTTCCTGCAGCATGTTAGGTTGTCTGCATTTGTTACTTACAGTTTGTCCTCCACTGAGGCTGATGGCTATACCCTTGAGGCATGTCTCAGTGTCAGTCAGGCCACACTTGTGGATATCTCCCAAAACTGTGAATTCATTGCTGTCACAGAGCTAGAAGAAGAAAATAAAAGATATTAATAAAAGGATTTGTTACATTAATATTTTTATCTTAAAGAGGTTCACACTCAAATGGAATTCTTACTAAAGTGAATCTTTCAAAATATTGTTCATTTCATTTCTTCTTGCTCATGTGGTTTTACATGTATGTATACAGCCATCAAGTCAGCTGGCATTCATACAGCCTGCACACTGGGAGCTATCCATTGTTCCTGACATTCAAGGGCAATTTAGACATATTAAGCTGAACATTAAAACTCCCTAATGCTCAGATAGTACTTCCTGATGTTTATGTATTACTAGTTTAATATACTAGAGAAGAAGGAAGCTTGCCTTTCTTGCCCAGTGGTTATCAAGTTTACCAAAGAGAGGAAAGAAATTATTTCCAGTCTTCTGCCCTGAATAGATTATCAAAGATGCTGGTGATTTGAACATTCTTTTAACATGGAGGAAATTAGTGCATTTAAATATTCTCTAACAGAAGAAAATTAAGCTAAAATCCTTATTCACTAAGTTACTGAATAAAGGCAAAATTTCAGTTTTTGTCTTGGTTATGATTTTTGTTGCACTGTGTTTTTTTAGCCACCTTCAGAGGGTGACTAGTGGCTCAGATAGAATAGGGAAACACTCAGAGAAAGCTGTGATTCTGGATGTGTCTTAACACTTTTTTGGCATAATGAAGACTAAATTGAGGACAGCTGAGATGCAGAATTACAGCCATCTGGAAATCCAGTAATAAATTTGTGACCTTTTCAACTTTTGAGTACAAATTTAGTGATTTTCTCTACTTCTAGAGACCCTGAGAATCTAATTTTAAATCTTGGTGCTAAAAAGAGGAGTTTAAAGTGTAAGTCTGATCTATGCTTCGATTGTGGATCACGAACAGTGCTTGTGAATACCATTCAAAAGTTTCATCAATTTAGTCTAATCTACTTCTAAATTATTCTAGCTCTTTTCTAAGTTTTTATCATTCTCTTTCTTGGTAATATTCAGATTGATCTTGTTGGGAACAGATTTAATTCAACATGAAGTGCTTATGAAAATAGTTTACATTACCCATCCAGTACAAATAAACCATAAAAATACCTAGGGTTATGAAATCTAACCGAAATACTCAGTGCAATTTTTAAACAATGTTCAAAGAACACAAACCTACTACAATACTAGTTAGAAGAGCCCTAGCAGATAGGTCCCTGAAATCCATTTAAAGCTTCATGTTGACCCTCTAATTTTCAGAAAGTTGGTGTGATTGCCAGTTGTTTTCATCAAACAATGTTATATATAATCAAAACCATTTTCCTTTAGCAAGGGTGACTCATTTTTACCTTGGTTAAGACATAGCTACAATCTCCAAAGAAAGAGTAATACTTCTCATCAAATGTTGAAATGTGAGAGCCTCCTTCAATACTGCAAGTCCCAGGGCATGACTGAGTGACACAAGACCATTCACCTCCAACACAGGTACTGAAATGAAGAAGGCATTCAGTAACCATGGGTAATGCAAATGTAAATTAAATAGAAGACAATAAGGGCAGATGATGCCTCAGTTTTCCTCTTGAAACACTGATCACACTGTCAAAGAAAACAGTGTTTCTTTAAAACATCAAAATTACTATGGGGCAGGCATATTTGTATTAGTGATAATTTTATATTTATATTGCTGTTCATTTCCAATCTTTGGGCAGAATTCAGTGCTGGTGAACTGTCACCCATCCTGCTGCATATGAAGTATCACTCCTCATCTCCATTAGCATGGCTCAAGCTTCAAACATGCTAAGTATTTCATGGAAAATAACATGCACGCTTGTGGTTCTTGCATTCATAGATAGATAGGTGTATTTGCATACTCTTATGCAATAAGACTTTGGTAGTTATAGTGATATTCAAAAAATATTATCTGTATATTTGCCAAACATGCCTCTCAAATGTGATCTTCCACTCTGTCTAAATGCTACATGTCCCTAAATGTCATGTCCTCTATAGTATTTATATGACCATCCTAGTATTACCCTGTAGTGCTGCAAACACTAATTAAAATTTTTAAACACCTCCATTGAAGGAACTATTAAAAAACTCAAATTTATCTTCCAAGTGTAAGGGGACAACAGAGATGAAAGTATCCTCAAAAACAGTGTAATCAGAAAACCTCAACTGAAAAGCAGTTCCTATTTTTAAGTGCAAATTAGCAATTTTACCCTGTCTTCAAAATATTCAGGTAATGCACCAAAAAGAACAGAAGTGTGAGAAAGTGTGTTACCATGATCTGCATTTAGATGAGAAGGAGGCACCAGGAGCATAAGTTTCACCTTCATAGGTACAGTGGCATTCTCTTCGGGGAATGCAGCCAGCACCATTAACATCATCAAATACCATTCCTAGGGGGAAAAAATAGTGTTACTCATACTGTACACTGCACAACCTGCCTTTGAGCACGTATTTAGCAGATGCCTGAGAGTATGTCCTATTGCTTCTGTATTACACAGTACCTTAAAATAATAGGATGCAAGCTATGTAGAGATTGAAGGGCTCTATTCCACTGAAGCCTATCTAAAAATCTCAAAGTGACCAAGAGACCTCTAGGGAAACACCTTTCTGTTATGGGCTTCATTAGAATGGAATTAGAATTAAAACAACTAGATAATGAGGTGAAATAGATGAACCATATGTAAGACTGCTCAGGGACTTCATTGTACAGTAAACATTTTTGTGCCCACAGACACAGAATTGTTTAAGAGAACCAGTGATGGTGAATTCTGTGAGGCATCATAAGAATGGGCAAAATTGCTGCAAGAGGTATAAAGATCCTAGCATAAGGTCACTCACAAAAGCAACAGAAATTCTCAGCCCCAGAAGTGTGCACACAAAGGATACATTTGCATTGTTTGTCTTGCACTGATACTCAGGTCTCATGCATAATTCTCTTAAGCACAACATTTTATACCCTGCATAGTGCTCTCTTAGCTCCTTGTTTAGACATATAGCACTTGACAAGAAGGAGTTGGTAATTTGGTGAACCAGATGCAGCTTGGCTAACAGCAGAAGTTATCATTGTGTGCAAAATCCGATTAAATATTTCATACTTTCTGGAAACTGAATCTGAATGCTGAGAATAAAGACTTCCCATTGCTGCTAGGAACAAATTACCTTATTCTTAGTTCAGTCATTATATACATGTCTTCATCATGTTTGGTGTTTAAAAGAGCATTTAGTAATCTGAATAGAAACAGTGCCTGTGTATCAAGGAAGAATTGTAGCTATTCTTCTGATGATAATAATGCTGATGATGTGATGAGAATGATACAAAGTCTGAAAGTTGTTAAATGTATACAGATAGTGTGTTTGGCTATGAGAAAAGGGCAGGAAATATGCTTGCCTGGAGGACAGACGCAGCCATCTGTACAATGGTCTTCACAAAGTGCAGATCGTTCTGGGTTGCTGCACGTGTCAGAGCAGGGAGAGCCACACTCATGGTACTGCATGTTGAATGGACATGATTTGGCTAAAAGTAGAAAGAGTATTATAAAGCTAACTTTTGCTTTGAAATGCTGGGGAAACAGTATTGGTAACTCAGGATGTTTTCTGTCAAGATATGATGGATCAGGATTTTCTGATACATTTTAGATTTTCTGATACACATTAAAAACCCTTAGTAAGGCAAAATCCCCCAAACTTCCTTATTCCTAAAGTCTTTAGTATGATAACATAGAGGCTGTTTTCATAAGTGCATGCACCTTTAAACAGCTGTCTTCTTAAGGAAAAATGGACATATTTGGACTGTAACACATGCAGCTAGTAAGCACAGGCGGAAGTCCCTTTCTGAGATACTTACGACACAGTTCTGACGTTCTCCAGTTCAGAGGGTGTCCACCTGCATGAGCACACTGCCGGGAGTATTCAGCAAAAGTGTTGCACATGCAGAAGTCAGCCATAGAGCTGTCACAGTGGCATAGGTCTTGTATGCAAGTTTCAATGTAGTCCCGGACATTCACAAGTATGTTGCAACTTGTAAATGCTTTACTGGTTAATACTGTCTCACAGATAGAGGCCTAGGAAGGAAAACAGAGAAGGTAAACAAAGTATTTAGAAAACATTAAACTAATTATTTAAGTCACACAGCAGAATAAATCAGAGATCCACCTGATCTACAAAACCTGTACAACGGTAGCCATATCAAGTATATCAATAGGGCAAGAACATAAGGAACTCCTTTGGTTAACTCTAGTATCTTCTGTATCTTGAGTTACTTTAACTCAGGTGACTTTCCAAGCATTATACAATTTCTTTATATTAAGACATCCTCAGTGATTTTCTCTTTCAGGAAAACATGCAGTGTTCTCTTAGACAAGAAATATATCTTTTTAGCATTCAGTTTAGCAAAGCATAAAACGTTAAATATAGAAAACTTTTCTTTCCAGACTTACAGTTGAGTCATATTCATGCTATATTTTTTTTTTCCCTTTTAAAATTTTTTCTCCAAAGATAAGGAGAATATATTTCACACCAAGGAAACAAATTCTGAGAGAGGTTCTTACAAATTCTGCTGAGCAGTTCATTTGAACAACAGGAGGAATAGGATCATCACACTGCTCTGTGGGTCCATCCATCTTCTGCCTATTACCAAACTGTATGGGAGTTAGTTTTGTCTCTGTAAAAAACAATTTCAAATATTAGAATGTTTACTGTTTTCTGCATGGAGATATTTTCTTTCGTGACATTTCTCGCTATGACATGAACCTTGATTGCCAAATAATATCCCTATAATATGAAAGGTAAAAGACAACAAACAAGGAACTCAACCTTAACTATTGAAAACAAGTATGAAGTTTTATGTGGCAGGTCTCAAAACACCTACCAGTGATGGAAGCAGTCTAATACATGTCAAAGCCCTGACTGTATGCATAACTGATATCACAGAAATAAATGAAAAAGTATCACTAGCTTTGCAGTTAATATGACTCACAACATATGTTACAGTATATTGTGAAAATAAAAACAAGTATCAATAAATAATAATATTTTTATTACTTACTCCCTGAAATAAATTCATCATTAACTGGAATTCCATTGAAGTCCCCACAAAGTCCACAAGTTTGATTGGCATATTTCTTATCTAGTTCCACCTAAAAGAAACGAGGAAAGACATTCATAGCAATGTCAGTCTTGATGGTTGGGAGCACAGCCTACATCAATATTGCTTGTGTACTCAAAATTTGACATATATTTGCTGTACAGACTGTGTTGTGTGATAACAAGGGAGGTACCACTGGAAAGGTCAATGATGACCAGGAAAAACTTACTCTTATTCTAGTCCTGGGTTGTGAACATCAGTACATTGCCAGATCTGTAATATGGGGAACACTTCACTGTGAGGTGAGATTATAACTAGGTGTCTGTTGACTCTGAGCTGAGACTGGTGGGGCAAAAAAGGGAAACTGGGAGAAGACTGAAAGACAGAGCAATACACTAAAATCGTACACAAATCCAAAAGCAACTAATGTCTCCCTGGCTGATTAATACTACAAAGATGTAAACAGACTACTTGCAAAAAATGGACTTTCTGTTGTGTTTTGAATGTTTTCTTACCAGGAGGGCATCCTGTTCGTTCCATAGGAAGGTCAGTCCTAACTTGGCAGAAACTTTCAAGTAGTTGTTACTTCTCTCTATCAAGACTCCCATGTGGCTGTAGGGCATCTGAACCCTGAGGAAAGATCACTGTAAGTCATCAGGGGGAGGGACAGAGTATTCATTGAATATCCACATTCTTTCTCGTTGTCTTTGAGAATTTTCAACATGCATCAGTGAGGAAATTAGAGCAGTAGCTAAATACAGACAACACAGGTTTGTAATATCTTGTCCATTTCCCATGCAATTGCTTCTTATCGTGCAATGGGATTGGCCTTGCTTTCCCTGTTGTTCCTTTTGGCTTTCTCTCAAGGGTGCTTTTCTAGGTAAAATATTTGCATATGCTTTTGGTTGCAATGTTCAAAGAAGTGCTGGGAGGCTCTGTTTGGCAGGCAGTGTGCTTCAGGCCTTCAGGCATTTGATAATAAAGGGGTAGACTGCAGGCTTTGTGTGACATGACTGACATTCAGAAACCTGTACCCAAGATAACCCTCACACTAGCTCACTGTACATAGCTGTTAAAATAGACAACTCACTGTGGGATAGCTGCCCAAATATTTACCTGGCCTTTTGGACAGGCTTCACACCCTATGTCAAAGTCAATGCTACAATTGTTACATAGATAACAAGTTTCCAGAATAGATAATTTAAAATTAACTCAGATATAAGCTGCAGGTCACTACTTTACTGCACAGTTTGGTGCAAGGACAAGAACTGTAAAAAATGCCTCTCAAGGATTCTGTTCTAGTAAAATTAATGAAAAGTAGAAACTTGATTGTAAAAACCTAACACTGACTGAATCTAGCTTATAGACTCAATTGTATATATACCCCCACACAACTGTAGCAGTGGAGTAGCATGTGGGATATTGCTCATCTGAATAAAGTGAACACAGGGATAATGTGCAAAAGTGGCACTTAGCTCACTGTCAAGCCCTCATTTTTGTTACTATTTCAGGAAGGACCTGAGCCCTCCAGCTGCTTGGGATCAGTGTGGGATTGGATGAAGGAAAGGGATAGTTGCTCAGAAAGCCCATTGGGAGCAACAGCAGTGATGACAGTGGCAAGTTATGAACATACAATTTGTTGTCTAGCCGGACAGAGCTGCGGGTCAGTTCGATCACTGCTCCTTCCAGCTTCATGATGACGTGTGTGATCATGGTAGCATTTTCCACCATTGTACGCCGAATCTGGATGTTGAAGTCCTCATAGGAAGACTTGCAGTTGGATGCAAAGATGTAATTGCAGGTCCCGGGAAAGTAAAAGATGTCCCCATCAAAGGTCTTGAAGTGGAAGTTACCCCATGTGCTACACACACGGCCATTGTGAAAGGGGTTGCCAGCTGTGGATTCAAAACAAGCAGTATGAACTTTCTTTAATTTGGTGTAAACCCCTCCCTTTAGATGCTTTTCCCTTCCAGTTTTTTCAGTAGCCTCTGTCCGAAAAGCCCATCTTCTGTTTTCCTTCTTCTCAAGCCATTTGCTCATAATAATTTATTTGTTTAGTTCAGTTACTTTTTGTGTTTAATCTGTTTTGCATAGGAAAAGAGACCTCCTGGGTCTCTAGATCCAATGCTCTGGTTCTGTCAAAATCCGTATCTTCCAAATCCTTTCCTAAATGTATGAATTTCTAAAGTTTGGCCATAAAACCAGTTTAAAGTTAATTTAAAACTCGTTGATACTTCTGTTAGGGAAGGCCACTCATACCCACAACCTGTGAATGGCTGGAAGACTTTTGTCAACATCTCCCAAACCGTATTCCTGTCTTGTGTATGCCTGGTTGCTCTTGTGCCAAAATTACACTTTACCTTGAAGGGATTCCACCTCCCTGCTATTCCCTCCACCAATGCAGAAATATCTTATTTCTTTTCAGTCTTCATTTCCTTACAAGCAGGCTCTCCTATCTCCCTGATTATCTTCATAGTTGCTTTCTGCATTTCTTCCACATTTACACTCAACCTGTTTGAATGGTATCCTATATCCTAGATAGGATAGCTCCACAGTGTTTTCAGCATATTAATATTTTCCTCTCGTTACTGGAAATATTTTGCATGATTTTTCCCATTATTACAGATCTAAATATATGCATCTACAAATAAATTCTTTAATTTTTTTCTTTACAACTACATCACAAACTCAATGCAGGTGAAGTACTGGATTGACAGTTAGATTATCCATGTTACCTGATGAACTGACTATTTTCCTGTTAATTTTTTTGTTTATGGTGCTAAAGGACCTTACACAATCTACTGACCTCTTCAGTAACTTCATACTAGTCCTTGTGTGATCAACAAGAACACAGATATCTGCACCATGACATCATTTTAACTTACCTTTTAGTTTCAGTGTGTTCTGAAAAGGTGGAATGATTGTCACTTCTTGGGATTTGAAAGCTGGGGGAAAATTGAAAGGAAAAAAAATTATCAAGTTTTATCAGAAGTCTTACAAAATAGATGGACGTATCCTAGTCTTTTTCATGATTAATATTTCCCACTGCTACTACTTATAGGGGGAAGTTTCCACAAGGTTTTATTGCTGGTTTTACACAATGCTCTGTGTTCCATCTTTTTTATAAACTTCACTAACAGCTAAAGCCCATGGACTAGGCCCTTTGGTGGTAGTACTTTCTTTCACTGTTTGTTCAAGACTCCTACCTGATGCTGGTCCTTATTCTGAACCCAAAAACAACAATATGATCCTCAGAGCAAACTGTTGTAAAAATGATTCCAACAGCTATTTTTAGATACTTTGAGGTACACTTCTTGCAGGACAGACTTAGTGATCAATTATTTCAACCTGCCATTACTAATATGCCAGTCAGCATTTTATCCTTCCACCCTTATTTTGCTCTGTACAGCTATGAGTCCTGCACAGACTTGTAGTGCTTAATTATTGCAATATTTAAGGTAGTTACAGTTTTCTTATTCTCTCATGAGTGACACTCATATAGACACAGTGTAAAAAAAAATAAATGTATCCTTTATTACCTACTATCAAGTACCCTGGTGATATGTATGTAAACACACACCTCTTCTGAAAATACACTTTTAGATAGAAGGTATGTACCTTCCTAAAGTGAAAGATTAGATAACTGTATCATATCAGTAGAGCAGATCCACTGGATGAGATCTCAGAGGAAGTTCTCAAGTTTAGAGCAGTCAAAGATTGGCTGAGAATTGGATATATTGTACAGAGGACTTATCTTTTAATGTGTGTAGTATATTCTAGCTAGGAGTAAAAACATTCTTCTAATCTTATTATTTATTGATTTTATTTGGAACAAAATAAAAATAGATCAGCATAAAAATATAGTTTTTTTGCTGCAGGATAGATGGAGAAACATACTTTGCCTTTGTTTGTTGTTCACCATCCTGGGCTTGAACTTCAATAAGAATAGTAGAAAAGGAAATGTTAATGGCTAATTTTCTTGAGTTCCCTCATAATTTCTCTATTACATCTGTTTAAACATGCAACAGTCAGTATATAAGAAAATCAGCAAAGATATGCTCATGTACAGGGCAAATTTGAATCAGGACCTGTGCTACATGCAACCATGATGGCCAAACACTGCTCCTTCAGCTTTTTCTTTTTGGTTTTCATTTTGTACCTAATAGATTCCTACAGGAAAGCCATCAAAAACATGCCTATGGTAATTTGAGCAGATCCTTATTCTGTTATTGTCAGTGTACCCCTAGATTTGCTTATAAGCTTTTCAGAGAAAGGACTTAATTTTCTTTGGTTCTGTAGTCACTCTTTGCTTTAAGCATCAGTAACCCCTTTTTTTTCTAGCCAGAGGGCTTTAAAATAGGTCACTTTTGTACAGAGGGAATTAATTTTACGGTTAGAGGACTGATCTCTTCCCTCTGTTACTGAAAGTCAAAGGTACTCCATATTTTACAAATACAAGCACTCTTTCTTAAAAGCAGCAGAAGGAAAATAAATGCAAAAGCCACACAGAAAGAAATAGGTCTTTCCCATAGATACATTTGTGCCTGTTGATTTTGCCTCAAAGCAGAACTTTTTGTTCCAGCAAAGAAACCATTATTCATTCCATTCCACTGCAGCATCACAATAGGCATATATGTATTATCTGCAGGGACGAAGGGGCTTTCAATGCACCGCTCAGTGAGAGTTCATCAGAAGGCAGGTTGCAGTGGAGACTGTGCTGGCCAAGGGAAACCAAAAAGCCAGGCTCAACCCCTGCAGCACCCTGCAAGGGCAATCTATGGGTAGCACCACTAGAGGTGCTAAAGCTGAAACCAGGGTTGAAGGGAGTTCTGCAAGTCCCTTCTTTTTAGCACTATCTGGAGGTGTGCAGCTGGTATGAGAAGGACATGCTGTGCCCATTTTTATGGTAGGAACCATTCAGTGCTTCTGGGTTCCTCCTCTGCCCAGACTCAGAGAGCTTTTTGCTTCTCTCTGCATGCCCTGTATGGCTGCACTCCATCTCCTGCCATATGCATTGCAGATCCCTGCTCCCATTGCATGGTGTGGGAATGTTACAGCTAGTTTATGATGGGCTATCCCTTCACACTACCATTTTTTAACAGGAGTTAGAATGGAATTACCTAGGAGTAGGAAACATATAAAAGCCTATAATAGGATCTGCACCTGAGATCAAAATAGAAAACTAACATTTTGTTGTTATCTTAAATATTAAGGGAAATTATCTGGTGAAAAAAGAATAAGAAAAAAATTGTGAAAAGACATTTCAATCTCCATCTGTGACTACTAATGCCCTCTTAGAGTGTTTAAAGTAGTTCCATTTGCTTTCAGCCCATTGCAAACCAACCCTGTGTGCTAAGCTTTTATGCAACCTTATGGGCAAGAGTAAAAGAATTTTAAAAACCTGTTGTCCAATTATTTTCAAGCAAAGCCCTCCCTTCTTTCAATACTGTGTCATCAACTGATAAAATCTTTAATAATGCATCCATACAATCTCATTCACTGACTTGTTCCTTTCTAGCTGTACTTCTGCACCTTTTGGTTTGTGCATTTAGAAATGCTGTACCACCTTGAAATAGATATCAAAAGCTAAATGCAAATCTTGAGGCATTTCTGCAGAAAGGTGAGTTCTGAGTGAGTTCCACTGAATGCAGTGGAGTTGTTCCAGATTTCAACTGGAGAAAAAAGGAGGACAGTTGGAAAAGAGTTAATGTCCTCTTCTTACAAAGGGAAGTATTTGTAACAGAAAAGAAAACCTTGCACAAATGTCACAGGTTCATTAACCTCACAAAGCCAGGAAAAAAATGTTTCAAACTCCAAAGCAAGTACTAAATTCTTTAAAACAGTAAAAATACCAAGCAAACGAATCTTCCTACCTTTAGTCTGTATAAAGACAAGTGCTAGTATTGATATCCATAGTGGTATTCGCGTCCCACCACCTGTGCCCATCTTCTGGAAGTCCGGTAGAAACTACCGAACAACCTGCCTCTGAGGAAATACCTGTCTGTTCCTGAGGTTTATATACTGAAAGAGTAGGTTTTGGCTCGGTTCCCAGATTGTTTCACAAGGCTCTTAAGAGGTGGGGCTTCAGACATTTGAGTTTTCTCTTGCAGGTAAACAGAGGATGCTCTGACTTTTCCTCAGGTATTTACACTCTAGGAGGAGTCTTCTTTCTGCAGGTCTTTTGGACAAAGTATCAAGAAGTGAGCAGGAATAATTTTTGTTTGGGCCTAGTTTTCCCAAATTTTTGTATATTATAGGATAAACAAAATCTAAGGGATTCCTAAGTGACTTCTTGGAGTTAAATACTTTTTCTTTCTTCCCCTCCTCCCCCCAATTTTCCTTCTTATGGTAAATGATGGTAATTAACTTCTCAACAAAACCCAAAGAAGTTCCACCTGGTATAGATTTTTTAATAGTTTGCACCTGCCTGTGTAGCTACTTTGCTTGTGAAAATGGTAAATCAAATGCCTTATAAGGGTAGCATTTATCCCACTGGCCAGGCACAACAGAGATTTACACAATGAAAATCCTGCAGCATTGGGAAGTCTTACATGGGCAATTTCAGTGCTATTTCACCTGTTTCCCTTCTGAGTAAACACTATTTCACCACTAAAAATTAGATTAATTCTACCTAAAAAAACCTCCAAACCCACAGAATTTCTTGGTGATTGTTAACCTTGGAGACACAAAAAGGCTGATTTGCAAGAACACTCCTTATCTTAGGAAAAATGAGAGAGTGCACAATGCTTTCTGAGTGTGTTAAAATAGTTACTTAAAGCTAAATTACTCTCATGAATTAACCTCCTACAATGTTTTACATGGAGTGCAGAGAAGAGATCAGAAGAACAGATCCCATAATCCTACATGGGTTCAAATCGTTCTGGCAAGGAAGAAGTTACTGAGATTGTCTCCATATCCTTCGGAGACATAACTATTTTTAAAATATGGGAAGGAAATTTAGACATTGGAGAGAAAATTTCTGTTTGCATCCATGGTGAAGTATAGGTTGCCTAAGAAGACTGACAAATCTCCATCACGAGTGGTCTATAAACACCTACTAAGTGCTGTTGATAGTGCCCTGGGGCAAAGGAATAGTCTAAATGACCATTTAAAATTCTCTCAAATATGATTTTCTATTATTTTTTTCTGAAAAATTATCATGAAATCACTGAATCATGGAGTCATAGAATGGTTTGGGTTGAAGGGATCTTAAAGATAATATAGTTCCAATCTCCCTGCCATTGGTAGGGACATGTTCCACTAGTAAAGGCTGCTCCAAACAGCCCCATCCAGCCTGGCCTTGAGCACTTCTAGGGATGGAGCATCCACAGCTTCTCTGGGTAACCTGTTCCTGTGTTTACCCTCTGTTGAAACAGCTAGATTAGAGGAAATAACTTCAACACTAAGAGAGAAATAAAAGGCACAATTTTTCTCCAAGCAGCAAACAGAAGCAAGAAAATATGCTGAGTTTCCTGAATATTTTAAGAGAACAAGTGGTTATTAATATTTAAATAAAGGCAACATGACAAAATGAAATTGGAACTGTTGAGGAAAAGAATTATTGAGTTTCAGTCATGAGTTATACCTCTGGTAACTTCATTGATGTATAAGTCTATAGAATATACCCTAGCATTGTTTATCAAGGAAAAGAAGATGTCTACAAGATACTGGTATATATGGAAATACATGCAGTGATAACTTAAGGAAATATCATTGTCTTCAATGGTTATTATCAAAGTTCCAGGAGGAAGATCTAGAAAAAATAAAAAATTTAAGTGGATAAAAATGGTGCATACAGTAATTATAAAACAGTATGGTAAACTCAGGTGGGTAACACACATAAGCTTATTAAGAGATTATGTTGGTGAGAAGAATAATATGCTTTATGAATCATTACATTGCTTAGCACTGAAAAATCAATTCATATCAACAGCTGCTATGCTGTGGTTTCTTATCCATTTCCTGCATGTTCAGGGAAGCAGTGTGATCTGTGACAGATCCCAGTCTGGTCATCACATATTAGGTTGACACTAGTATACAATTAAATTTAACGCGTTTAACTGAGCTTTAAGACATCAACAAAAGGAGCTCCCTATATCTATATATTTTACTTCTGAAATTTCATATATGTCATGAATCATGTTATTCTTTCGCTCCTAAGTGGCTAATTAATTGATTAACTCTCTTGCCAGAACATAAGATTACTTCCTTATCTCGTGCTATTTCTTCTAAGAAATTGTTATAAAATGTGTCAAAATATACTAGTTTTACAAAAATAATCTCCAAATGTTCATGATAAATCAATTTAGTGGTATTACTATTTATTCAAATATATAACTCCTCTTCAAAATGTATTTCACCTCCATTCACTCAATAGACATACATAGGTCATATGGGAGAGTATTTTTTTAAGATTGGTGAGGAGCAACACGTCCAATTTGTGCAACAGTTTATGATCAAATCTGTACAAATGACTGCATAAATAGAAGTATTAATAGATTAGAAAAATTTATTTATGTACCTATTTTTCATTTTTTAACAGAAAAGATAGCATATTTTGAAATTGCATTTGACGTGAAAACCCTGACTTTTTTTGGTATCTTCTCTTATTTGTAATGGGATCATATTCCTAATCTCTGCATTTGCAATATTAAATTGAGTGAAACATTTCAGTGGAAGAGTTGTTAGCCTTTTCAGAACAATTCTTTTTAATCCTACATGATCGAATGCTACATGGTGATATTATTTCCCACGTTACTCATGATTTTTGAATCTCATTCTGCTTAAGAAAAATGAGACTATGATATCTTATTTTCATACATTCACACTGTAGAATGCCAATAAAAGGTCATAGCAAATATGGTTAACTTTCAGGTTGAAAACGGTGTCTCCTTTTGTTGTTAAAAAAGGTAGAATGATGCACTCAGAGCTATGCAAAAGGTATCTAGTCCACCTAGTGCCCTCTTGGAGCAGGGACTATTCTTTTCAAGGGAAGGATGAAAATAGGAATTACTCTGTGCCAAGGCTAAAATGCAAGTTAACAAGGAACTGTATGCTGGGCTTTTCTATGGTCATTTGTCTACTTCAGATGCCATGTTTAAGCTCCAGAATGATGCTGGGATATTTGGCATTGCATTCAGCTGAAGTACCATTCTGATTGTCCCTAGATTTTGATCTGCATAAATTCAAACTCACAATTTTTATCCAAAACTTGTTTTGCAATGGGAGGCAACTGATCAGTTTCTACTTAAAAGTTGTTCATTTACATTATGTGTGTTCTTTTAATTATGTGAACATGAACTACATTTCAACCACTTGCAGTAAGTATTTCATAGCGTGATGAGAAATAGTCTATCTAAAGTAGTGTTACAGTTAAAGACTAAAATGGGGATAGAACTCCTTTTATGTTCTTTACTAAATCTTAGTCAGATATAGGGCCATTGATCCATTCCTTTACTTCAAAATGGTTAGGTAAAACTCATTGACTGAAAATCCAATCACATTAATAACTGAATTCAAAGCCACTTCATTTACATGAAATCTTTTAGTGTGTACATTACAGAGGACCAATACATAATGCCTTGAACTCCACTGTAGTCTCTATGTTTCACTGTAGAACAAGTGATATGTAATACAATTAGGACCTATTTCTTATTTTATTTCTATTATCTGTTCATTTCAAAGGTTGAAGTGTCATTTAGAAAAACCGAAACAAAGCATAACATTTTAAATCAGGCACTGGAGACTGTGTAGCTACAACATAAGAAGCTAGCTAACACCAATATGAGTAGGAAGTAAAAGATATTAGAGCTAAATACCTCTCATTTTATTTTATGATTATCCTTGGGGAACCAAATTAATCAGAGAACATTTTAGAATACTGTATTAAGACATCCCACCTATGAAAAGTTAGTAAAGATACTATGCAGTTAGTAAAGAAAAAACCTATGTGCATCCTGTACCATGAGAAGTATGAACACAGGGGCCAGAGTAAGGTTTCCATGTTGTCTGAGCATGTCCAGGATATCTCTGTGTATAAAGGGGATAAACACTTAAGCCTCTTTACAGTTTGTAAATACAGACACCACAATCGTGTATGCTGATATTTGCAATTTGTATTACAGACTGAAAAATGTATGTACACACACACACACACATACTTGAGGGCATATTTACGTTGTGCAGTGGTGCATGTTGCAGAGATCCCTCTGCTAGCAACAGCCAAGGTAAATCTATAATAGGAAATAGAGTCACTACATTGATATGAAGCTGCAGGTAAGAGAATTTGCCTTTCTCTGATGAACTAACACTGCAGCATTGTGTTTGGGATTTCAGATCTGCCTAGGGCTATACAATGCCACAGGGTCATAGCAGCACTGTGTAATGCCATACTCTTATGTAGTGCCATAGTGCCCAAAATATAAAATCAGTCTTTAGAAGCAATTGGTGTTTGCAGGCTCAGAAAAATAATTGGTACAATTAGTAAAAAAGTGGATGAAATGCAGTGCTAAGCAGAGCAGTACATATAAACCCTCAAAGGAACGTATTAATGATATACAACCTCAAAAATCTGTGTGTTAGTATACTCTAGTGGACATAACACTGCTGAATGACACTTTGTTTGCTTGTAATAACATAAACTACAGACTGTGTGTAAGTGGATATATATACTATTACCACTACCAAGTTTTGTCAGAAGTTCTATTATTAGTGGATGCTGTACAGCTCTTTCTTCACTGGACCCTTAGCTTAAATCTATAGCAGACGTTCTTTGCCTAAAAAGTGCATGGAAGATACAATAAAATGCATACAAAAAAGGACAAACAAAATCTTTTTAGTCCATAAGTGATTCAAGACTTGGAGATATTGATATAATTTGTACCTGTGGTATAAAACTTAGCAGACACCTCTTTAGCATTTTAGTTCCAACATTGCCATTCCTTCTTCTTTAAAGTTTCTGTTATGTCATCCTCCTTAAAGGGACAACATATTACACGTAAGTATCTCTGTATGTGCATTCAACCTCTATTGTAAAATAACTTTTAAAAGTTCCTTTCCTATATTTATCATTTCAGTTTACAAACTTGGATACTGGTATAGCAGAAAAATTTAAACTGATGGAAGATGTTGAACAATATACAGGGAGGTACAAGTTGGAAATTTGGATAAGGTTTGTAAGTGTCAAAGGAGTGCTATCTGATCTTCAAGATGTTATTGCAATAGAAGGAATCAGGACCATAAGCACTTTGAAGACAACTCTGATGCACATTCCTGCGGTTATTGGTATAAGGCTTCATTGTGTTAATTGCTTCTATCCATTGTTTGATTTTTATTTTAGTAAATTTTATTACAAAATGCTTGTAAGTTTGCAAGGTCTAAACACCAGGAGGTATTGGTGTTAAGAACATATATGCAGTTCCATGAGGTAGTTTAAAATTACATGGGTGAAATACTATGCTTCTTAGAGGGTTCTTGCTTTTTTTAAGACAGAGCTTAGATAATGTGTAGCTCTTCAGTCTTTTGTTCCATTATTTTTACCTGTGTTTGTTACTGTGTCTTTCAATACCCTCACTATGAATATAGACTAATCAATTTCCTTAGTTATTTTTTCTGTGGTATCTATTACTGGAGTACCTGAAAAGTTCATAATTAGTAATATATTGCTTTTGAAAAGACATTTTTAAGTAGTAGGGGTATATCATCTTTGTTTTACATATTGCTAGAGGAGGCATAGGTTTTTGGGGAAGTAAACAGTCTAACTCTCCTAGGATTTGTAAGTACTGGACATTATTTTGATAGTGTGCATGTTTAGAGTGTAGTCTTCAGGCAGAACTGTGAAGATCCCACAGTTCCACAGATAAGATGCTGAAGTGTCCAGCACAGTATCTAGGAAAAAAACCAAAAAACACTGAGTGTGAAAATTCCTGTTTAAATAGATATACACAACATCAAAAAAACAAGGGAGAATTTGAATCCATTTCAACATGGTGATATCTGTGTGCCATTTTTGCTCCACAGCAGCCAAATTATCCAGGCAACGAGAGAGAAAGGACTGTGGACAACCATCACCCTCACAACATGCTCTCATTCAACCTTGAATCCGGGTTCAACCTCCCTACAGCAGGTGCCTGATGTGCACGCAGTCCAGTGGAGAGCAGCAGGATCCAATCACACACTTAGTTATTGTGTAATACTGCATACGCACAAAGATGGCACATTATGACTTCAGATAGCCTGAACTCTGCTCACGTAAGTAATCCTCCCTCTTTGAGTCTGAGTAGGCTGAAGAGAACTAGTCATGAGAAATTCTCATTTCTCTGGGCTATTGTAAGCTATCATAGACCGTGGATTTTAGATATATTCTCTAAATATGCATCATGGAGCTGACTAATGGATCTTGCATGGTTTGCTAAGCTGAGCTGTCAGCCTTCTTATCATTTTGTAATGCCAAAGTACGATAAAAAACAAGAATGCTGTCAAACTTGAGCAGCTAGACTGGTACTGTATTAAACATTCAATACGTCAGTGGATGAATTGTCTGTTGACCTCTTTTATAGTCAATTTTTGGCTTTATTGATGTGAAAACTATGAAAAATCCTTATCTGCTTTGGTCCTGAATTTGTTGCTGCAAATGGCTGAAAACTTGTGTTGCATATTCATATTTTGTACATAAGGACTGTATTGACTGAAGTTTCTTACCTTGACCTGAAATGACTGACAGAGTTATGGATGAGGAGAAGGTTATTCTGCTCTTTTCTATTGTCATCATCAGGCAAACTTTATCCAGAGCAACTTGACTGTCAAACAGTCATCAGCAGTAGTATGATGTTGTAAGCTGGCAGTGATTGTTGTAACCATGTTCTAATTTTGAGAGTACATTTAAGTCTTCAACTCCTTCAAGTGTTAACAATATCTCTGAGGAATGAAGGTAGAGTATGAATTATTGGTATTAATAAACTGAACAGAGAGGATTACATGTAAATTTCAGATCTGAAGTAGGTTTTGGTGAGCTACTAATTAGGAAAGTAAGACCACTCTTTATTGTCACCCTAGACATCAAAATAATTATATTTTTAGATTACATGGACAGTGTGAAATTCACTTGGTTTTCATTGAATAGAATTGTATTCAGACAGTATTCATACTTCATTTCTAGGGGACAGATTTGCCTTTTCATTTGCTTCTCTAAGTTTTCAAACCCTTGATTTGATTCTGTGTCTCATCTGTCTCTTGATACAATGGCTACTGTGGTAAGACGGAATGTGAGGATTTTTTGGTCAAATCTTATCTTCCTGATACTTTTGTCTGTCATCATGTTATCTTAAGACTTATTCTGTGTGTGGTTAGTTCTTATGCCTGCTTATGTAATGTACAGAGTAGAAGAGGTATGATTTCTTTTTTATTACAAAAAAAGCATAGTTATCTCTTGTTAAAGTTTCTGAAAAGTGTTTTGGACACTATAGATAGAAAACACTGCATTAGATCAAATAAAATATGCAGTAATGAATGCATCAGGTGCAGATCTGGACAGTCTTACAATCTCTATGCAGTGGGTGCTAAAGTGATCTGAAGAAAGCTTGTCCATTGCAGAACTAATTACATGATCATGGAAATGGTTGCAAAAATATTTCTTTGAAAGGCTGACTGGTTTTGATATTGAAAATGAAGTTGTCTTTCTTATTGAAATTTATCTCAGATTAATATTGACACAAAGGGCTGTTTTTTTATTATTACCCTTATCAATGGAATAACATTTTTGACAGAGAAAATACTGTCATGAAATGAGGAGGCATTTTTTCTCTCTTCATGAGAATGAACATATAAATTAGTCTACCACAAACCTTAGAAAGAAACAGAAAAATCTGACTGATGTTTCATAGAAGGCAGTGAGCTCTTAAGCATTCTGAAACAAGCAGAATCCAGGAGGTTGTTCATCTCCATTTTGTGTTTCTGTCCAACAAGAAGAGAAACAGGAAAAGTAAGTTTGCTTTTATGGTGTGGATCCTGCAGTTTTGGAACTCCTTTGTATGCTCATTTGTTCTCTCTGAATCATTCTTGCAAACAGGTGGGGAGCGCTTTCTTTTCTTACAGGTTTTGGATTGTATTCAAGACTCCAGGAAACTCAAGTCTCTTATGCTGGTGTACTTTCAAAGTAGTTCAGCATAACTCTACTGAGCTGCACAGGAGTAAACCTGCATGTGAGTTCCTTGCTTTTTCAATAATATTCCAAGCACCACACTTCTTGACTCAAAGATTTAAAGCTGTCAGAGGTCATTGGGATCATTTTTGTTGAATCAAACCTCCTCTGTAACCCAGACTACACTCTCATACACTTTTTTATCCTGTACGTTTTTCGTGTCACTTATAAATTTGCATTTAGGGTAAATCATTTGGACAAACAACCCTTCTTGTCTCAGAGGTTTCCAATGACAGAATTGTCTGCATCTGTTGATAAGCTATTCTAGTTGTTATATACTTAACATTACTAAGTGACAGTCTTATTTTTCTAAGGGAAGTGTCAAGGAGTGAAAGCATACATATATCAGCAGCTGAAGCATTGCCCAGCTGAGCACTAAGTCAGTTTGCTGAAATACTGATGTCAAAATTTGGTTAAAATTGGCTTGTCCACCTTGTTTTTCATGAGGAGTTTCAGCTCCCAGGAACTCAGTCCAGTTTTATCCTGCCCCAAGTGAAGGTGGATTAGATCAAGACAGAATACAGGTGAAAAAAGGAGAGAAACCTTTCACTGCATTAAGAACTGTTTGGGTTGCATGTTACCCGAGGTGTTTTGACCACATTGGAGTGGTACAACAGTCACTTCAGCTCACTCTCTAGGCTTTGTGGTGTATTTCAACTTTGGTGTAATTGCTGCATATCAAACAGTTTAAACAATTTTGTCTTTTCTCTTACAATTTTTGTATATCTTAGTGATTACTGACCTGTTTATGCACATTATGGCTTGACATTCCAGTAAGCTAGACCCTCATTTGAACCAGCTCACATTAATTCATTGTATTTACACTGATTAAGATAGCTGAGGAAATACAGATATTTCCTTAGTGCAATCACTTTTGCTTCTAGTGATTCCAAGCTGAAGCGATAAGTATTACTAAGCTTATAATACAAATTTTGTGCATTTTCTCTCATGTAACAATATACTATCCTAGATTCAGAAGTAGTAAAAAGAGGTTTCAATGCATCTGACATATAAAGTCTTTATATTCAATTAAACTTTGTCTACTGAAGGATTTCTTTGCAGATATTCACTAAACTTGCCATGCTCAAGTCTAAAAGAAGTAATGATTACCTCTGTATTGTGCAATCCATTAAATTCAGTGGTCCTGGGAGATGATGTACTTGATAAGCAATCTACTTTGACTATCTACTTTTACGCTAGAGAAGTTAGGGGAAAATTACATGGGTTTAGAATATGCATATTTTAAACTTCTAAACTACAAAAGGTAGGTTTGGGTTTTGGTTTCCTTTTTTTGCATGTGTGTTTTGAGTGAGGGCGGTCCCATGGCGTAATGGTGAGCACTCTGGTCTCTGACTCCGAAGGTCACGAGTTCGAGTCTCAGTAGGGGACCGTCTGCGGCAGTTAAATGCCTCCCTGCCCATCCGATCCCGTCAGA
>JAWWEV010000167.1:16893519-17025435 GCA_035583235.1 Hafferia zeledoni
CACCTAAAAAATCCACTGCGCAGGCTCGAAGGGCACACCGACGTGGGGAGAGCCCTTCCCAAATCTTCGTTCGCGAAGAGTGGGCCATTATTTGAGTGAAAATGGGTATGTACGTTAGAGGTTTAAAAATCAGAGAAATTGAAGGGATGATGATTTGTGCAGGATCCTACCTTGGAAAATAAAGGGATAGGATAGAAACACCTGAGAAACCTAGTCAGAGCCAGACTTGCAAATGAATAGGTAAATAAATGGATCTAAGGACGCTTTCCCTGTATAAAGAGCAATGACTGTTTTACACTGTGCAGTTACAAGGTATAAGATTAGCCAGGACAAATCCCATTAAAATCTTAAATACACAACAAACCTAGCCGTCGTCTAGGGCAGTGTAGAACAAAGCTCAGCATTTAGTAACACAGGATGTCAGGTTAAGTGCTAAAAAGGGTGGAGGCCAGAGCTATGGCATTGGTGATGATTTTAAGTGCCCACGCTCTGGGTGCACAAGTTCAGTCACTCTTGCCTTTGCCATTCTCTGAAAATTAGGCATTTAAAACTCAGAGCCACATTTCATACTGCAAAAACAGTATTTGTTGAAACACTGAAAGTCAGAAACAATGCTTTTGTTGGCAGCCTTCTTGACATGTGCCTATTCAAAGCAGGAAAAAATATTGATACACAGTATTGGTGAAACAGCTCCAAATAAGGATCTCCTCAGCATTACCTTTTCTCTTCAGTCCAGCAACAGTAATGCTAGTACTAGTAAAACTACACTGGAAGTGCCACCACAGAGTGTGTCCTGGCAGATGTCCAGAGAATACTCTTGTTCTCTTCTCATGGGAATGTTGGGAGATAGAGGAGGAAAAGTGGAAGGAATTATAATTGTTGGAAGTATCCTGTGCCATGGTAATGTTGCATCTTAATCTCTGGCCACAATCATGAAGCAGATTTGCTTACATCACAGTGTTTTGTGTGATGCAATACCTTTGAAGGTATTGCAACACTGGTTAATGTGAGCTGAAAGAGTACCTTCTGGAAGTGGAATTGAGAGGGGCTGAGCTGAACAGGTGTTATGGACAGACTGCTTCCTTCATGTATCACTACCATAATCTGCACGTAAGATGATTGATCTTGAAGAGAAGGTTTAACCTTGCAATTAAACATGTATTTAGAGAGTTATGCAACTCTCTAGTTCACTGACAATTGTCTCTTATGTTCCCGGCATTTGGAGCTTTACTAGTATATCCTTGACTGCCTTACTTGAGGGTAGCTGTCTTTTTCCTATTGCTAGCAGAAAATGTAATCATTGTAAGAACCACTGGCATTTACAAATTAAAGTTTGATTTGCAAATCTCTCTCATAAGGATGAAACTGCAGCAAAAATTCCTGGCGGCTTGCATACATACGATTGTGCAGCAGTGCTCTGAAAGCATAAGACTTTCATGCCTATGTAATGGTAAATAGGAAGTAAAATGATGCTGTTTTACTAACATGGAAATTATTGCAAAGTGTGTGCCACTTGCCTGTCTGGTTTTTGGCATCTAATTTCCTCTACAATTTCTGAATTCCTTTTGCCAACCCAAAATTAACTACTCAAATAGTTTTTAATTTTATATATTTTTCTGTATATATTTTTCTGTTTATGTGTGTAATTTTTATGCCAATTATTTTTCCAGAGTACTTATTGCCCATCCAATGTTCGTAACATCAAGAGAGAGACACTATTATCCAAACTGTGAATGGAACACTGAATGGAATTATGTCCAGAATACATACCGATTTATGTGTTCACGTAAAGAACTGGAATGATTAGTGATACTAGTATAACATATAGCAATAATTTTCTATATTAGTTTAATAAGCTATTAATTTATAGAATTTCTGTCTTAGCATTTTCCCATTCTGCTAAGTAGTTGTCCAAAATCTGTGCTGTTTGAAAATGTCAGTATTTTCTATTGTAGAGAACAGATTTTTATCATGACAGTATTTTAAAATAAAATATTTAGCAAGTACACAGCAATAGAGAATGCACAATATTGCCAAAAAAGTTGTTCTCTCCCATGCCAAAACACTAAATGAACAACTTCAAGCCAAGCATCTGTGAAAACAAAGACTAGTCTGTTCAAACCATTATCTAAGAGAACAAGAACAATAGCAAAGAATACCATTTGTTAGTTTGTTTTCACCCAGAAATGTATGCTTAACATTAAGCTGTGCTCTGAAGGTAGGAATCTGAAAGGAAATTTCTCATGTTCAGGAAGAACAAAGGGACAAATATTGCTCTGTCTGTTACAAGTCCTTTGAAACAACTCCAGACATCAGTATGAGCTTCATTCTTGGCTGACTCAACAGGGAGCAACGCTCCTGAAAGGGCATATTCTGGTTGACAACTATGGTGCAGCACCAGCAGGAAATAAGCAGAGTCCTCAGAAATCTGTCTTGCCACTGTGCGTGCCCCAGGTTCTTTCCATGATTTTATTCACTCAGATCAACACATTTCAGTCAGGAAATTTAACTTTATTTTGAACCAAAACACTGTGATCAGGCTAAAACCCGGATTCTGAAGTGTGTTCTGTCTTTATCTTTGATTGAAGTAGTTAAATATATTGACCCTATAGTCCTTGCAATTAATTATATCAAACATCTGTGCTGTTGTCCCATGACTTGTGATTGTTTACTTGCCTGTTCGATAACATGGACATCTGCATTGTGCAACATCCTGCTCACAAGATTATTCACTTTCTTTGCTTGGAAAAGTTGTACTTTAAATTCTGAAAATACTAAGGTACTGCAATGAAATTCTGTCCAAATCAGGCCTCGTTCCAATTTCATTTCCCACTTTTTTGGCAGAGATTTAGCTGATGAGTCCTGACTATGTCTCCTAGCAGGGCTACAGGGAGGCAACAAGGCTCTCTGCAACTGGGGAAAGGCAGAGCCTCTCTTAGCTCCTTTTCTGTACTGGCAAGTAATGAAGTAGGGACTCCAGGAGCAAAGACCATGTTAGAATGGAGTGATGATGCTGAGGGAGTTAGAACTTGGAAGTTTGGATAACACGGGCTCCTTTTAGAGCACAACGGGGGGAAAAGCCATTTTTCTATGAAAATCAGAGAGGAAGATTTTGACCCTTCTCATAATAATTAACTTTATTTGCAAATACCAGTTAAAGAAGAAATTCTACACTCGCATGAACTTATTGATTGATGGTTGTGCTTACAGGTACTTATCTGACAATTACGTGTTTCAGAAAACAGCTTCCAGATGACTTGTTTGTATCTGCCATCATTGAGAGTTAGAGAATATTTGCCTACTTTTATTTCACAGAATCACAGAATCAATTAGGTTGGAAAAGACCTCTGAGATCATTGAGCCCAACCTAATTGTTTGTTTTTCTACTAGTTCAAGGTTCCAGTTGGGAAGTGGCTTTCGGTAAGCAGAGAAAGTAACACCTACCCTACCATGGAAACAATTTTGGATTAGATTTCTAACATGATTCTTAAATTGGGAAAATGGGTGAAAGTAGTGGTTTTCACACTGTAATGCCATTTTGGGATTATATAGGATAGTCATGTTTGAGAGGAAACAAGGATTCACCAGTTCAAGATCCAATCCAAAGAAGCAGAGGAGCCCAGCAGAGATCTCCAAGTCAAAAGGCAAATTGCTTGAAAGTGCTACATCTCTGTACTCAGTTAAAAACACAGATGTGGAATACTTAGAGTTGTGGTGATTCACCTCTCTCTCTCTTTGAGTAGCAACCAATAGTGCAAAAGATTGGAAAGAGAACTCTAATCACCCAATTGTTGAGGTAGTAAGAGAGACTGCCTGAAGGTACATCAGCCATGCAGATCTCTTGCTGGAGGAGGAAAGAAAACATGTTGCTCTAAAAAAAAGATGACACTAAGTTAGGAGGGAGTGTCAATCAGCTGGAAGTCAGGAGGGCTCTGCAGAGAGACCTGGGCAGACTGGGAAGTTGGGCTGATTCCTGCAGAATGAAGTTCAACAACGCCAGGTGCCGGGTCCTGCACTTTGGCCACAACAACCCCCTACAGACACAACAACCCCCAGCTACAGGCTGGGGTCAGAGTGGCTGGAGAGCAGCAAGGCAGAAAAGGACCTGGGAGTCTGCATTGACAGGAATCTGAGCATGAGTCTGTAGTGTGTCCAGGTGGCCAAGAAGGCCAATGGCATCCTGGCCTGTATCAGGAACAGCGTGGCCAACAGGTCCAGGTAAGTGATTCTTCCCCTATACTCAGCACTAGTGAGGCCACACCTCGAGTATCCAGTTCTGGGCCTCTCAGTTCAGGAAGGATGCTGAAGTGCTGGAGCATGTCTAGAGAAGAGCAACAGGGCTGGTGAAGGGACTTGAGCACAAGTCATATGAGGAGAGGCTGAGGGAGCTGGGGTTGTTTAGCCTGGAAAAGAGAAGGCTCAGGGGAGACCTTATCACTCTACAACTCCCTGAAAGGAGGTTGTAGCCAGGTGGGGGTTGGTCTCTTCTCCCAGGCAACTATCAGTATGACAAGAGGGCATGGTCTTAAACTCTGCCAGGGGAGGTTTAGGTTAGGTATTAGGAAGAAATTCTTTACAGAGAGGGTAATAAAGCATTGGAATGGGCTGCCCAGGGAAATGGTGGATTCACCTTCTCTGGAGGTTTTTAAGATGAGACTGGATGTGGCACTTAGTGCCATGGTCTAGTAACCGCAGTGGTGGTGGATCAAGGGTTGGACTTGATTATCTCAGAGGTCTTTTCCAACCTGGCTGATACTATGATTCCATGAATATACAAAACTTAGATAAATGCTGTCTTCATAAGAAAGCATAGAAATATATTGCATAGAGATGCAATTTTTCATATAAATGGTGGAATGGAAGTAGGATTTTTCAGAATGTTTAAGGTTTCTAATTTCACCTGTTTGATTATTGACCCTAAATAGCAAGGAAGGCAACATCCTAGACCAGCTAATACTGCCTTTTCCTGCCAGCTGAGGCCCTCTGACTCCTTTGTGAAATTGTTTCCTGGACACTTGCTGATCTCATTTAATATCCTGTTTGATAACCAGACTTCCAGAGGTGTCTGACCACTGCACTAACTCTTCAACACAATGGTCCTGCAACCAAAGAACAAAACAACAGACAGCAAAACAGGCTGTGGATGGAGCACAAGAAATAGTATAAAGGGTAAAAACTAGAAAGTGTGGAAGCAGGATATAGTAAAGATGCACAGAGTGCAACTCTTTGAGTAAACATTAGCAAAGGAATTATTGCAGATATTTATCCAGTTCCAGGGACAGTGGAGATGTGTGTGATATCAGCTGATCTGTTCTGCCACTACACACCTGTTCTCTTGGAGGCATTCCTTCAATTGGAAGTACCAAGTGCAAGACTGATATGCCAGAACACCCTGCCACAGCCCATTGTGCTAGGCTCACAGCATTGCATAAGACAATCATAAAAGGAGAAATGCATGAAACTGTGTGCAAAATGAAAATACCCTGCAGGAAAAAACATCTGCCCCCTCTGAACATTTACCTTCAAGATGTCACAGTTAAGCCTGGGACTAGGTCAAGGAAGGAAACAAGCTGCATTTTAAACCTCTCTACCCTCCAGTTATTTGTGTTCAGTCAGTCACCCACAGCAAATATGTCTCCTTTTTTTTTTTTATATCTCTCTTATGATAGAACTGAGCTACACAAGATGTAGCATTTGTAGAAGCAACTCTTCAGGGCTTGACGAGGTGTACAAGGATCTCCTTCAAGACATATTCACTTGCATCATGGTGATGATGGCAGAGACTCTCAATCACTTGCTTACACTGACAGCCACTGTATATTGCTACTTCAACAGCCATGTCAACAGAAAGAAACATTCAGGGAGGAATAATGATCTTTATTTAATTTCTTTTTTTAAATAATGCTCTGAAAAGCAGATTTGGCAATACCAGGCAGATCACCAGTTCCCAACATGTTTACTGTACCAATAGGAAAGAGGAGATTTGGGGCAGAGAACAATCACATCATGAACACCATTGGTCTTCTCAGTGTAGTCTGGGAAGCTGACCCCATACTTTCAAGCATTTACACTGTGGTGAGTTTGCAGAAGTCAGAGGAGCACAAAGAGTGTTAAGCTGAGGTGAGAAGAAGGAAGTAAGAGGTGACTGGATAAGAAGGAGTAAGAAGAAAGAGAAAAACATGGTAGCAAGGAAAAGGCTGAAAACTAACTGTTTTTATATTGGGGTGGGAAAGGTGGTGTGATTTAATTGAGATCACAGAAAAGATGCTAGGGGGTTTTTATGTGTTGTGAGATTCACTTATATATCTTGAAACATTTTGTTAGGATGTCCTATTTAAAACAGGATTAAAAAACTACAATGAAAATGAAATTGCTGACTTTCCATTTAGGGTTATTTGAAGAGTTGTAAACATGTGTTTTGCTAGTGTGATGTTTTTGATTTGTAACAAGCAGGTGAAAATCTTTTTGAGAAGCTCTGAATAAATTGCTGGAAAACTCCTGAGTCTTGCTGGGCAGCAAACTGAAACAGCAACTGGAAGAGAACAGAGTTCAGTTCAACCAAAAAAGAATAACAGTATGTGATTATTCTTGTTACTATTTTGAAAACGCATGGGTTGATACCACATAATGCTGAGCACCACACACATGTCCCTTTCTAGTCCAACACACACTCTGCATAGAGGTTAATACTGAAAAAGAGCTGTCATGTTCTTTGCCCTCCCATAAATCTATAAGAGAATTCAGAAGGGGCTGCAGATCTCTCAGTGTGGTTATAGCCACTAGTTCGCATTATTTCCAAAATTTCCTCTTCTTATTGATATTCTTCTCCATCCTTCTCACAAGATAAAAGAGGAAGAGTTCTAGTGTTAGGAAGGTTTTATTACAAGTTTCTAAAGATTGGTGGTTTGCTAATATTTAATCTGGTCTTATTCCAAATTATTCTCACCTTTTACAATTACATGTGATTAAAAATTTCAAACCCACAGATCTTTGGCTAGCCATCCGTTACATTTCCTACTGACTTGAGAATAGCAATTGTGAGCTAGTTTGTCCTACACATAAGACTTGCAGTTTGAGTTTATGTATTCTTTTCTGAAGCCCAGTTACACAGTATATTTTACATTGGGAAAAAAAAAAGTATTTTCAGAAAAAAGCACACAAAAAAGTGTTTAGAGTTCTCAGTACGCAATACTAAGAACATGAATGTAGCAGTCAAAAAGTGGCATGTATTTTTCATCCCTTCTCCTGATTTTCTGCGTGGTCCTAAATCAAATCTCAAGGTGTCTGCAAATATGACTTCACATTTCGTCTCCTAGTTTAGAAATTTTGTGACAGTAACTTCTCACCTTAATGGAGTCTTAGCATAGCTAGCTTTGGTTCAGCACCTACACTCAGCGCTTTCAGATGCCATGATCTTGTTCACCGGTGACCATTCAGCTCTGACAATACCTTCTGATTGTAAAGACTAATTACAAGAATGGTTCATAAAGAAATAACTCTTTTCCACCTGTATACAAAGATATAGAGATCACCAATTAAGTGTAGAGAATCCTTGTTCTGCTCAGTGGGTTCCTGAAATAACACTATATCAGTTCTAGGATTAAATAAGAATCCCTGTTTCGTGTCAACATGGGTCTTTATTTTGTTGTTAGTGCTGTGCTTGTGGAGATGGGTGGTGGATCATATGTAGATTTCTGGGAGGAAGCTGGGATTCTCTAAGTTTACCCCTTTGGAATCTGCAGTAATCACTTCTCCCCAAGTACTGCTCCAAGAAAGAAAAAAAGATTGTGTGGACCTCAACAGATGTAACACTTTCCAGTATAATTGTGTCAGAAGTTCCTAGTTAATAGTTGCATTTCTCAAAATTAGAATCCCCTAGGCAGCAACTCCTCCCAAAATTCAGATCCAAATCCCAAAGCTACTGGATAAACCATTTTCACCTTCTGTGCCTGCTGTGCAGAGGAGCAGAAGCAACACTTCAGCCTGTTGCCTGACACAACATCTGGTGAGAGGTTCTTGCTGTTCTGGAGGCTGTGGAGCTCACCCATCTGGGCCTACTGTTTGGATTTTTTGTGTGCACCCAGTGAGGAGGGATAGCTGCATCACCAGTAACAGGAAGGGAGAAAGCAGAAGAAAATCATGAAGCATATAAGCCCTCCACTGAATAATTGGTTTTACTGATGTGCTAAAACATCTCTACAAAGATTGAAGTTATGCTGCCTACCAGCTGTGGTTTTTTTCTGTGTGGTTTTTGGAGTTAAGCTGGTTGTTTTACCATTTACATGTTAGAATTGCAGCCCAAACAAAAAAAGATATGAAGCCATGGCAGCACAGACACTTTATGGGTAGTTATAATAGGATATAGTATAGAGGAAAAAAGTGTCAACTCTTTTTCAGAAACTGTTAAACCTTTTTAACATCTAATAAAACAAAAGCAAACTCACTCTTCCCTTTGGCACACTACTGTGTCACAGTAGAGCTTATTTTCTCTACCTAGCCAATAAAAATATTATCAGTGTGTGGAAAAATAAAGGGAGTAGTGCTTCCCTTTAAAAAGAACATAAAAATTATATAATCAGAGTACACTTGTATGAAATCCATAAATGTTATAATAAAGGGCTTGAGATAGGTATGTGCATATCAAAAGAAATCAAGAAAGAAGTTCTTAAAAAGAAGGAGGAATTTATAACAAAGAGGGCAAAACTTGTTGGCACTAGGTGAGAAAATATTAAGCAGCAAGTTGCCCATCTTAAAATAAATTAGAAAGAGAAATTAATAATTTTTAAAGGTAAATACACACAGAGGAAAGAAAAAGGGTAAAAGGAGAAATTATATAATTTAATTTGAAATAAGTTCATTTGGGAACAAAACTAATGGAAGTGGTTTGTGAAAGACATTATTTTTATATTAACAGGAAGCAGTAAAGTACTAAAAGCAAATATATAAAAATAATGTGCAGGAGTAAAGATAATAGGTATAATTATGATTATTTTTCTTTTATAGACCTTCAAAATCCCTCATTCCTCCAACCCTTAGACCTATTTGTTTTTGAAGTACCTAGTAATTTGGGGTTGGTTTTGGATTTTTTATATTCAATGCTATCATAATTTACTGCAAGTACAAGAAAGTGCTCTTTTAATGCCCACTGCTGGTACCTCTAACTGAAGTAATACGTAGCATTAAAAATAGACTTCATCACCCAACTGAAACTTAAATGTCTCAACCTGCTGCTCCTTTCATGTGCCTTGTAAGAATCAAATTCCTTGGCTTTACTTCTGAGTTAGAGCAGGTGTTGCTCAAGGAAGCATTTAGACTGACAGCATCTCTGAAAGTTCCTTTTATAGGTTCAAAAGAATAAATATTCACAGCCACGTCTAGCTAGAGTTTCCCTCCCCATCAGTGGGATATACTATTCCTGCGCTAGTACATGACTGCAATAACATTTGAAGTCAGGAGACCTCACTGTTTTCTATCTAATTGCTGAGCCAGGAAACTCAAAGGAACCTAAACTCTCCCATTGAGTGGAACATCCTGATTTAGTGATTCAACATAGTCTTAGCTTCCATGGCAGCTTAATAAGGTAGGTGATGTAAGTTATTTTTCAGATATGATAGAAAAATATGTAATCTTTTGTTCACCTTTGTGACACTTTGCCATTTTTCCCTTTAATGTTGAAACCACTGTCGTAAGAAAATTTTACAGCTAGTGGAAAACCACCTTTCCACCAGATATGCAGTAGAGATCTGTAATGGGTGTCAAATTAACATCTTCAGTATATTCTTCTCCCTGACCCTTCAGATGTTTATGAAAATAATTAATTTCTCTTGAGTTTTTGCTTTTAATTTCCTTTGGAGCTGTGTTTTTTTTAAACTGTGTTCTCATTTGCTAAAACAGCCATTTTTATCTTTAAAACTGATTCAGATGAGAAATCTTTTGAATATGTTATTGCATAATAAATCTACAAAAGCAAGAGAAGCACAGTTTTTGCCTGGTCTGCAATTATTTTATGTCTCTTGATCTTGTCTCTGACCTGGTGATGATGTTACTTTGAAGCTGGTGGTAAAATGCCAGGGTGAGAAAGAAAGAAGCCTAGGTCTTTGAAATTATTGTGGTCAAATTTGTGTTACACCTTCTGTAATCTGATAGCAACAACTTTAACAGGCAAACCATTGCAGAGACATACACATTCAGGTAAGCCACTTATTTGCAGACTTGAACAAATATTGACAGAAGCAACATCATACCTGTGGGTAATGACCCACCACAGTAATGACAGATCACAGCCCTAACTGGAGCTTGTGAGTGAAAATCTTGGATGCACAGAGCTTAGCTCGACTTTTTCAGCAGTATAATGTGTTTTCTTCTTTTATGTGAAAATTGGTCAAGTAAAAGGAGTGACACCAATCCTCCTGGGTCAGGTGTCAGAAGCTACTTCTGAATGCAGCTTTATTGGTGTTCGCTACAGAGCAATGTAACTTCAGGTGGAACTATGCTACATGCTCTTGTCAGATTTTAGGTGTGCTGAGTGATGTCCTGGGGGTGCCTCTCACCACTTGTAAAAGAGGAGAACCAAGAAACTTGTGCTGGATTTCAGACACCCAGTTAAGTGCATTTCCCACTCCGAGTTTTTCATCTCCTCAGATTCCATTTTGGCGAGGATGCTACAGGCTAGGTGTGAGAGGTTTTGTTAGATCAGTGTAAGTCAGAATGCATGTGAAAACTTACCTGTAAACTGCTTTTTGGAGAATAACCCATGCAGTTTTATAGATGTTAGATGTTTTGGTGTGATGCCTATGTAGAAATATACTATTTTGTAATTACTATTACTGTGTTTTGGTTATATAGAGAAGTTAAAAAAATGTAGCAGTAATATTTTTGTAATAGCAATGGTCTGAAGATATTTTAATGTGATTTTTCGGGGTAAAGATCTTAAATACAGACTTAAGTATAGAAATTCTTAGATTTAATTTCTTCCTCTTCAGTTGGGAGCAGTTTGGATATTTGCAGGTTCCTAAATTACTTATAATATCATCCAGCTTTCAATCTGACTTTTCATTCTGGAGCTCCATCCCCAAAAAAGAGGTTGAATCTGAGTTGGTCAGTATCATTGTAGTTCAACAGAGGAAAAGAAAGGCAAACTTTTCCGTTATTTTAGAAGAAAAACTGCCCACTTACATGTTCACCAAGTACTCCTTCCTTGCTACATCTTGCATGCCTGCTTGATGAGGAACCACAGGCTTTAGTCTATCTGACCCTTCAAGGAGTCTGTTTTGTAGGTATGATGCCAAAGTCCAAGCTTGCTCGGCCGTGGCAAATGAACCTTAGAACTTAAAACGGTGGGGCCAGTTCTGTGCATGCTGTGCCTCACCTAAAAAATCCACTGCGCAGGCTCAAAGGGCACACCCACGTGGGGAGAGCCCTTCCCAAATCTTCGTTCGCGAAGGTTGGGCCATTACCTTACCTTATTACAGCTGTGCAGTCAGCACACTACATCTCAAAATATGGGCCTCATTGGTAGATTCCTATCAATACAAGGGTTCTACTGGAAGAACTGGTCAGAAACTTTATTCCATGATAATTATGCTAAAAAGGTCTTTCTAGAGAGCAATCAGCTCAAAAAAACCCCAGATCTCCCTCTCTATCCCTTCCCTCCAACCAAAAGAATAAGGTCTCCATCTGCTTGTGTGGAAGGCTCACTTTTGGCCTGCAAGGGACCTTAATGTCAAAACCAGCAAGCAAATATATTGCAGGTTGATTTCCTCACCTGATTTCCTTCCTTTTTTTTTTTTTTTCATCCAGATTTTGGGTGAGCATTTCCTCCTAACACATTATAGTTTTTTTCTTCTCCTTTTTAAAATAGGGAAAGTATGTACAATTTTAATACATCTCTATATTCAATAGCTTGCTGAAGCAAAACTAAAGTCATAACTTTCATGATGACGGTAAATCCACTTTTCTACCTGTTTGGGTGGATATGAAGGATAGTGTCCTTCTGATGCCATTGACTCAGGACTGCTAAAGGAAGTCTTGTGAAGGAAAGTCTTCTTATCACTTTGCATTTCTGACTTGCTAATCTGATTTCAAAGGAAAATTGTTTATAGGAGTTCCTGGTTCAGATCCTCCTCCTTGCTAAAGTTGATGTCAAAGCATGTGCAACAGTAACTGGATGAGCAAGTCAAGCTTGTTGAGTTCAGATCCAGATATGCTAACAATTTACTGAATTAGCAGCTCTCAGTTAATAACCAGAGAAATAGGAACCCATTCAAAGTTACTGGGTCAGACAATCTGTTTTCTTCCTGTACTAGTGCTGAAACCCAAGTCTACATGATGTCCCAACTCAACAAAACTTTGGATTAATTATTATCTTTATTTTATATTCCTGGCTATACCAGCCTGTGCTTTCTTCCCATTCAAACCCTCTCTCTAATTCCTATAGCTATTTACATGATTTCATTACCCACAGTCTGTCTCTTGCAGAATTGTCTGACCAAGCAAGTGATACGGTGAATGAATAATAAAGCTCACTCTACTTTATGTGTGCCCATTCAGCCTCTTCCTGATAGGTTGTAGGGGAATATCTGCAATAATAGTCTGTACTCAGACACACTATCTTTGCTTGTGGAAATCATGGGAGTGGGAACAAGATACATGGTACCCCTCACAGGATCAAATGATAGAGAAGGATTTGAACCCCCCATGCATGGAACAGAATTGTTAACATTTCCAGATGTTTTCCTTGTGTCCCAAATCAAGCTTCCAGTTCAGGTTTTAAAAGTCTGTATTCCTGACAACATACAAAATGTATTGCAGGAAATAGACTACTGTGGTCACAAAAAGAAGACAAAAGTTTTCATGAGTCTTCTTTATTATAAACTTTTTTAAAATCGGATGTATAAAATCATCTTTCTGAAATATTGACTCAACTTGTTCAAGTATTGACTTGGCAAAGTCAACAATAAGGTACTTACTGATTCTTATTTAGTTCTAATTAGCAAAGCTTTCACCTTCACAATGCCTTTAGGGATGCTTTCCAAGCAGTCAGTAAGAATCTTCATGGTAATAGACTCGATCATGCCCACCAACAGAAAGCCCTCACCACTCAGTGTTAGCAGGGAGGTGGAAAATTTTTGAGAGACTACAAAATTCAATTCTGCAAGGCTGTTGTCAGCATTTAGAGCCCATGGAGTTGGTTGGTCAGCTTGTCTGCACTCGTGGCCAGTGGCAAACCAGTATTCCTCCATAGTAACACTGACTATACATCAGTTCTCAGCAGAAAAAAAGTGTCCACAGAGGTGGGTCACTTGCATCCTGTTGGCACAGTCCACATTCTTGGTTGTTCCCGTTTGGCTCCATACCCTTGAAGAAATGAGGAGCAGCTGCGCAGGAAGTCAGCTGCAAATGTTGCAGAGGCTTGTGAATGAGACTCAAAACACTTACTCCTTAAGCAGCAGCTCTACAGATCAGAAAACTAAAGGGGTTCCTCTGTCCAAAAACAGAGGTATTCCAGTTTTCTACTAAAATATTAAAGTATTTCAGTTACCTTAATTCCATTACAAAAAGTTTTTAATCCCTTTTCCACTGATTATTTTAAAACTAATCATATGTGGGACTGTTTCTTTATTGATTTTTCCATTTGCCACTTATCAAAGAATGAAACACTGACTTTTATTACTTTATTGATACAAGAGAAGGTAAAAGGTATTGCTTGTCACATTACTTTTTGTGAATGACTGTTTATACTTTCATTTTGCAAGCTATGTTGATGTAGATACAATTCATTTATGTTTTCATGGGATAATTAAAATAGACAATGGATACAACTGCAGTGTCATCAGGGGATACAGAAGGAGTTTCCCAGACTGTACAAGGAGTGGGTTTGTACTCATGAGAGTTAAAGCTCAGCAAGTGTGAGCCATTGATGTACCTGCCCAAGTCAAAGGGGATTTCAAAGCACGTGAAAACTCACCATTTCATGATGTCTCACTCATGAGACATGAATGACTCCCATCTCAGACTCACTATCATGAACTCATAGTTTCACTGAACAGGTGTTCCTCAGCACTTTGTTCTCTTCTTGCATCTGGAAGCGCTGAGGGCACCCAGGCACAGCCTCATTTTGGACATTCTTCCTTGGACCCCAGAAGTAGGATTTAGGTGCGTGAACACAGTGTCAGTAAAAAGGACTTGTGCCTCTTTAAGTGCCCCAGGACACCTGAGAGTCATGAACAGAGAATTTGTGCCCTTCTACCTCTGCAACCATAGACAATGCCAGATACTTGTGAAGGACATGGTGTGCCTGTGTACTTGTAGCTGTACTCCATCTCTTCCACTGCTAGATGAGTATAGCAGGATGCCAAGTTTAGTCTGTAAATATTCCCCAGGAGGAACTTGATTCCCTCCATTGACTTCAAAGGGAATATGGTCTTCCACCTCAGGTGTCTGTGTTGCAATCAGGAAGCTGAGTTTTGTGACTATCTGCTGCTGCTGCAGAATGGGCCAGCTGGGAGAAGGCAGTAAACCTAGAATCTGCTGATGGCTACAGCTGTGCAACCCAGCCAGCCACATCACTCCTGAGGCCTTCAGCAATGGCTCACTTTGTCCTGTTGGTGGTGGGAGAAGGATTGAGTCCTGTGGAATAAGGAGGTGAAAGAGAGATTGAACAGGTTGTTTGCTTTGGTCTTACCTTGGTATTACATGCATTATTTACAACTGCATTATTAACACAGGCTTGCAGTCAGGCAATGAGCTCAAAATCTGCCTAGAATTCTCTAAAAACAGACCTATTGCTTTCCCACTGGCATAAAGATGCTGGCATAAAAAACCTGGGAGCTGAGTACCTCTCTTAGTGTAATCATCTGCATACAGCTTGTGTAACTTATCTAAAAAGCCTAGCTTCATTTACCCCTTGGAAACCTGGAAATTAGGTCATTCTACATGGCTTTATAAAGAGCTGCCTTTCTGGAAAGCTGTTAGCAATCTTGTGATTTGATGGCAGCTCTCCTGATAAGAACCCACTGAACTACAGCACAGGCTGAATAATACCACATAGGAGTTAGGAGATGATGTATTACAGTCAATCGAGCTAAGTCTTGCAGTTGCCTTGTCGTTGGTAGAAATAAGACTTTACATTTCAGTATTAATTCTTCAAGATATTCAGTATCTCCCTTTCATTACCAAGATAAACCTCTGAAACCAGAGATTATCCAATTCTCATTTGGAAAACATACTCTCTGTTTATTATCTCATATAGCCCAATTAAGTAAACTAATCTTCTTTAAAATTTATGGGGTTTTTTTGTGTTTTTTTTTTTTACATCATGAAACATAGAATTGATTTCCAGGTTTGCTGAAGTGCCTTTGTAAGGACTGGAGCTTTTGAATCTAAGAAGCAACATTCAAAATAACTTTTAGCTTCTTAGCTGAATGATCCCCCTTTTTTTAATTGCATACAATCTTTTCAATCAATATTGTCAACGCTTATTTATGTAATGCTCTACTGCCTGATCTCTTGAGGGCAGCATGCACAGAATGGGTCTAACAGTGGTCAGGTGATAGTTGGGATTTTTTTCTGCCTAGGAGGGTAGAAATTTGTTCAGCATAACCTTAAGCTGTTCAAAGTTAGTGTCAGGAAGGTCTTTGCTTAGGGTTTCTCATTCCCCTAAGACCATAGAGATTCTCTGATAATACACTCACCAGTAGCCTTCAAGTAAACAGCACCTACAATACCTGCAATATCTTTAGCATCTATAATGCACAGCATCACCCTTGTGCTAAATATCCTATTGACTCTGTGTGACTCATATTTTATGACCTCACCAATGAGATAACACCCTTATTCGATAAAAGACTATACAAATTAAGAAAAGCCCTGATAACCTGCTGCCTGATAACCTGATTAAGAGCTGAGTACTCAGGGTGGTGTTGTGAGACCTTTCATTTCTAATCAATTCTGCTTTCTTTTTGAGCAGCTTTATGGAATTATCCAGCCTTTGGCAAACTTGTGTATGATGCTCATTGTGCCTAAAGGTAAATTGCCCTTTATTTGTTCAATTTGCTGCAAGGTGGGGCCCATCTGCTTGTAGGGATCCATTCTCTAAAGACTTGGTTTCTATAGGTTCATTTTCCATTTGAGTGTCCTTGGGGTGTTTGTATTTTTGACATTTTTTTCAAAAAACGAAAAGGTGGGGGGGGGAGTGATTTAGAAACTTCAGCTTTAAGATCACAGATGTACATATTGGTTTATAAGTTCTCTGACCAGAAACCTCAGTGATTTATATCAAAGTTGAGAAAAATCCCTAAATCCAGAACTGGAGGCAAGGTTTTCCCTGTCTGCTTAATCCAGTAACTGTAGATCATAAAATACATTCACTATTACCACAATGTGACCAAACCCTTCCCTCTGTGAAACTGTTGTCACACATCGCTATCAAACAGTAATGGAAAATTTGATAGGTATTGTGAGACATACTATTAGGATTTAAGTTCCCTTTTCCAAGGGTGGAAACACCCATGGGAAAATGCCATGTAGTTTACTTTGTTCTTTGGTTCTCCTTTTGTTGCTCCCCTTTGGATTCTAATCTTTTACTAACATGTCTGTAAACAAAGCATGTGTGTAGGAAGATGTGACCCTTTCTTCAGTTTCAGTTTAAACAAGAAAAGCTTGTGATAGCACTGATGTACACGGAGTGAAGGTTTGTTACTTGGTAACCATCAGTGTTTTGTAGTGGCAGCCGGAGCTCCAGGCAGTGCTGGAAACCATTGGTGGAGCACTTGGGCTCAGGGTAAGCTTCCCTCCATCCTGTCTGACATGTGGGCAAACCAGAAAGCACCGTGCTACCCTCTTTCATTTGTTTGCTTTGGTAAGTGTTTTTGAAGATTGAAGCCCATCAGTTTAAAACCTGTTACTCAGCTGTTACTGAGCTGACTTTTGCCACTAGTATGACTACAGTTTTGTTTCACAAGCTGAGATTCTGTATAGAGAGAGTTTTCTCTGATAGCAACCTTTCACAACTACTTCAGAAACTAGGTGATTGTGAATCACCCCTCTACTCTGCCCTTGTGAGACCCTAGCTGGAGTGCTGTGTCCAGGTCTGGGGTCCTCAGCACAAGAAATACATGGACCTGTTGGAATGAGTCCAGAGCAGAGCCACTAAGTTAATCATAGGACTGGATGCAGACAGATTGAGAGAGATGGGGCTGTTCAGCCTGGAGAAGAGGAGGTTTCAGGGAGACCTTAGGGTGGTCTTCTAGTGCCTAAAGGGAGCCTACAAGGAAGCTGGAGAGGGAGTTTTTATACAAGCAGATAGCGGTAGGACAAGGAGCAATGGTTTCAAAAGAAAAGAAGGTAGGTTTAGATTACATGTTAGGAAGAAATACTTTACTCAGAGGGTGGTCAGGCAGTGGAACATGCTGCCCAGGAATGTTGTGGATGCCCCATCCCTGCAAGTGTTGAAGGCCAGGTTGGATGGAACCCTGAGCAACCTAATCTATTGGGTGGCATCCCTGCCTATGACTGGAGGTTGGAACTAGATGATCTCCAGTGTCCCAATAATTTTATGATTATGTGATATATTATTCCTCTGGTGTGTCTCAGCTATGCCTTACAATCAGCAGTTTAGAAATTTTCTGGAATATGAAAAACAGCAAGAAAATAAACCATCAGATATTTATGCACAAAACTATGCATAAGACCTGGGGCACAAACACCATAATGATGTGCCCTGCCCAGAATTGTACCAGGATGCAAGGACATATGGCAAGGGGATAATCTCGTGAAGTTAGGACCAGGCACCTAATCATATCACATTATACTATACCATATCAAATAGGTACATGTAATTGTGTACACATACATGTACAAGCAGTGGTATGGAGGAATGTCCTAGCAAACCTATAAAGAGGAAGACTTCCCCAGATAGCATGGTAAATTTATAGTCCAGTAGTGGTGGGAAATCCTTCAAGTATGTAATGGCTCTTCATGAATCACAAACTGCTTAACAGTGCATTGAAAAGCAGTCATTAACCATGACTGGTAGAAGATGCACTATCTGATTTATCGTGGGCAAAATGTCCAGAGGGGGTGGTAGCACATTAATTTAGATGAGCCACACATGGCATACCTTTCACTTGTTATCAGCTGTAAGTGATAAACTGACCCTACACACATTCCAGTGTAAACTGAACTAGAATTATTTCAGACATAAAGACTTCCTATTTTCAAGAAGTAAATTTCAGAGAAGGGGTGGCATAGGACCTTGTTAGCAACAATGAAGATCCATGAACATTTATAGTGAAAGCTGTGAATGGAAATCATAGAGAACGGAGATAATTTTATTGGCTCTGGAATTAAGCAGTAAGGAAATGCTTATTAAAACTAGAGGGCTGGAGTGCAGATGTAGAGATCACTACAAAATCATACACTCTCCATTCATATTCTGCAGTTTTGTTTCTCCTACAAAGGCTTTCTTTTTATTTTTTTTCCTCCCTCTGAAGTAGTATATCAGCTATGCCAATGTTTGCCCCTGTGAACATTCAAAAATTGGTCGTGTTTTCTGGCCTTGCTGAACACAAGCCAACCCGTGTCTGCAGAAGTAGCAGTGAGTACACACAGACATATGCTCTGTACTAAGGACACTTGCCAAAGGCTTGTGAATGTGTCCAGGAAAGAAATGTTCCTGGTCAGACAAATCACTCGAACCTTTACCATCAGGAGTTAGTAGAAAATAATTACCTGTTATTTATAATGTAATATGTGTTATATATAACAATATGTTCCCTAGTATAAATATCTGTCTGTTCCCCAGAACATCTTCTGGACCTTTGGCCAGCTTCAATCAAATCGGGCAGATGTCTAGATGTCTCAAGTTTAGGTAAGTTTCTGTAAGGCTAGAGAAATTAGTTAGCCAGGTAAAAGAAAGAATCTTTTTTAGGATATCTCTGCTAAAGACCTTCAGCTTCAGGAAAAGTTTCAATATTAATTTGCCCCTTACTGCACAGCAAAAGACCACAAGTGGTTAATATCAAAATGCTTTTATGTTGGAAACAAGCCTTTTTCTCTGCACATCTTAAAAAATGTGTGCCCTGATGGGTGGGTTTTGGGAAATCCAAAAATATATATACTGACTGAAAGCTGGCACTTCCATAACATTCTTAACTTGGATGAAACATTAGGATAGTGAAATTAAAATTCGATCTAGTGCAATTCAATTAAAGTTTGAGCAGATCCAGAGGACAGAACCCTCTAGGAAATGGCATTTCAGTAGGTCCAATGCTTGTGAAACTACAGTTCAAGAGATTTTTTTGCCCTGGAACTGAATGAACCCACTGTAGTCATTCCTCATAGTACATAACCAATCTGAGAAGGATGATGGACTCCCCTTTTAGTATAAAAATAGAGCCTTTTTTTTTAGAGAATCACAGATGTTTTAAGATTTGAAAAAAACTCTAACATTAGCAAGTCCAGCTGTCAACCCAGCACCACCACCATGTTCACCAGTAAACTACATCCTCAAGTGCCATATCCAAAAGTTTTTTGAACAATTCCAGAAATGATGACTCTACCACTTTCTTGGGCAGCCTGTTCCTGTGCTTGACAACCCTTGCCATGAAGAAACTTTTTGTAATATCTAATCTAATCATCCCCTGGCGCAACTTGAGGCCATTTCCTCTCCTCTTTTTGTGTAATCATGTACTTTCAAATTCATGTGAGTCATGAAGGTATTTTCAGCTCTGCTGCCCTTTCTTCCCCATTCTTGCTGCCTCTGAGCCTGAGACTATCCTGGTTGTCTGAACCGGCTCTTTTGCTCTGTTTGGCTAACTGTGCACACCAGGATAATGCTTTTGCTTGTCTGACTTTGAGAGCTCCCTACTTTCAGATTTTTTTTCCTGGTACTTTCATTGAACTGCTATTCCTCTTTTGTAAATTCAGTCTGAACTTCAAATTTTTCTCTTGTTTGCTAAATTGATATTAATTGTTCATTTTAAATTTCAAAATAGTTTCTTTAGTAATCAGCTAGTTCTTCTGCAGTTTTGTCTTTGGGTCACAAGGTTATTTTGAGAAATAAGAAACCTGAGGAGCAAAAATAAAGGAAAAAACAGTATAATTACAGTCAGCTTCCTCTACCTGTATTCATGAACAGTATTATAGCCCACACAGGGCATAACAACTGCTTTCCCATTGTCTTGCTTTCCACTGACACTCATCTATTTTAGCTATGGAGAGAAATGCTCCTGAAATACCCTATTTTCCTAGGGAATCTTACTTACCATTCGATTTCCCTAATGGGGTCACTTCCTTTTTTTTTCTATTAAATTTTCAGTATGCATCTTATTTGGGAAACAGTTCAGACTCAATTCACAGACTCTTGATATCTGAATACAGGCATCTCCCACATCCTTTCTCAGCTTTTTTGATTCTTAAGCCATATGTTGAAGGGTGCATTTCTCATAAATACCATAGAAGATTCTCTGCACAGCAAAATAAGCAATCATTTGCTCAAAATCATAAGCTTGGGCTTCGAAATGAAATACTAAGGGACAAAATCCAGTGCATTATCATGAGGATGAAAGTTGCAGTAAGAAAAATATTGATGGAGATAATTCAGGCATGAGAATGCTCTCTCAGGCCTGTCTTTGGGAGAAAATGAGCACTACTTCCTCTTGGAGATGTGTGTTGAGACAGAGAACTCTTGGCAGCTGCTCTCCCACACAAGATGAGGGAATTGCAAACTTGGTCCGAAGTTACTTCTCATGGACTTATGGCCTTTGCACATACACTTAGTCTTTAATTGGTCAAGTTTTGATACTTGTGGTAGAGGGGGAATGGTGGGAACAGCACAGAGGTTCTTGCAGCTTCTTCTGATCTCCCAGCAGCTTTTTCCAGGTAAATCCATGGACATACCTACCGTGACATTCACCCAAACAAAAACCTCTACAACACAGTGCTATACACAAAGGTTTTTCATAAGCCTTTCTTGTCTCCCTACAAACTGGGGTCTCCTTTCCTTGCTGGAGTTGGCCACAGCCATATTCCTGATAGTATTTTGTCTTTGTCACATGCTCAAAGCCCAGTTCCATAAATGATCTCCCGTCAGTCTTTAACCTTGTACAAGAAACAGCCCCTTTTAACATGTTACTTGTTGAAAGTTAAGTCATATTAACAAATAGTTTCAGGAAGGAGGAACTGCTCTGTCTTCCCCATAGTGTACAGGAAATTACATTACTCTCTGTCTGGAACTTAGGATTGAATTCCTGTGGGCAAAAAGGATCTATTTCCTCGGTCAAATTCTTGGTGGAGAGTGGGCAGGATGCAAGCATTTCTGTCCACATATGAGGTGGAAAAGGCAGCAAACAGACACACCTTCTCAAATGCACATACAACTCCTGGATAAGTTGGGAAAGTGGGCTGGGGAATTTTAGCTCTTCATGCAACAGTATTTTTATTTGTGCTGTTCCTGGTATGACATCTACATTTTTCACTTTACTCCCCTCTCTTTAATCCACATGCAAAGGTGAAAGAAAATCTCTTCACGAATGATTTATCAAAGTGCTTCACAAAGGTCAGTCCTTCTGGTGCATTTGTCAAGCAATGTGACATGTTGTATTACACCACATGAGTTATTGGTCTTTGTCATGCTCCTGGGGGTGGTAGGGAGGGGTGTTGGGTTGTGCTACCAGCAGTGGAAATTTTACTTTGCCCTGTGCAGGACATGGGGATTCAGAGTCTCTTCCTGGTTCTGCAAAGTTATGCATCTGTAAGGGATACTTCACTATGTCCTTCAGCAACCAAGGAGGAAGCCTCTACTTGTGCTACATTCACAACAAAAAGGGAAAATACAATACAGGAAATAATACAATTTATTTGTTTACATTTACCCTGGAGTCTATTTTAACTCTACAGCTTTAACATGGATGATGTTCAGCTCTATCTTGTTCGGTTCTCTTCTCAGTCTCCAGTAAACTTATTAGTGTCCCAGGAGACATTTGCAAATCTGGGGTCCTGATTTTCTTTTAAAAGCAGAGCTCCCTTGTCATTAACACAGTAATGGAGCATATGATCTGACAGCCTGTGGCATTGGGAGGTGGGAAAGGGCAAATGGGGAAGGAGCAAGGGTCGTTGGTCTTTCTACTTTAGGAGAATACAGGCAAGGAGCAAAGCCTGTTGCGGACCAACTAACTGAGGACAAATGGGACAAATTCAAAGATAGGTTAGAAAATTAAGAGAACTGCTTCAAAACTGATTTGAGTTAAAAGAAGAGACTACAACCAGTAGTAAATGCTTTGTGTATTTCTCTTCCTATAGCAGCTTCAAAATTCTGAATTTTACAATTTCAAAAATGAATCACAAGTCTCTCTACACACTTGGCTGCTTAAAATTAGTCATGTTTCCATCTGTTTTCCCTATTTTGGATATTTTATAAGTTATGTCCTTCATGAGAAAGTTTTGGGTGTTTTTTTCCAAAAAAAGAATTGAGAAAGGTAAACAAAAGAGTTAGTCTGGTTTTCCAAAAAGGAACTTTCTGCTTATCAAAAAATTAGGAAAGCTAATAGTAAAAAGCATTTTACTTGATATGAAATGATGTCTTTCTGTTTCTGGTAGGAGGGAGGTGACTAATGCTATTTTTCTTAATGTAATGAAGCCCAAGACCGTATTTGCCTTATGCACTTACACATAGCTGATGCCTCCCTGCTTCTGTAGTGCATATGGCTGTGAGTCACTTATTAAATAATAATAACCTTATTTATATTATTACTCTCAACCTTTTATTTATCTGGAAATTCAGCTAAGTGGGCAACACATCATGCAGGTTACTAAGCAGAAAACAAGTTCAACAAATGAAGAATGCAAAAATTACATGACAGAAGTAAACACGAGAAAAAAAGATATGTGAAAAGGGTCAATCTCCAGCATGCTTAAATTAATGCAATGCTGCCACCTTCATCCAGTTGTTCTCTGATTTTAGGGGTTTTTTTCCACAGTGAAATAAAGTTATTTGGTACGTAGGAGTCCCTGAGGTTCTTCCTGCCTCATTTCTGTCTGAAAGGTAACCTGAAATGGGCATGCCTTGAAGGAGGCACCTGAACAGGATGTATCTGCAATTGTCAGTAACCTCTGCTCCTTAATTTTCACTAGGCCAACCTTGATTTTTAGCTAATGGAGAATATGGTCTATTAACTCTCCAAATGTTTCATGGAGATATGCTTCATGCAAAAGTTTAACTCCCCACTGAGAGGTTTTGTCAGGGTTTGCTGCTGATGGGGAAACTACACAACAGGAAAGTACAATTTCTTTCCTGCTTCTAATTTTGTGTTAGTGTGACTGTTAAGGTGAGTTTTAACCATGGCTGTAAGAGGAAGATATATACAGTGTCTAGCAAACATTATATGTGTCTTAGAAATTGTATTGACTAAAGAGAAAATCTGTAACACTGAGACAAATAGGCAACCATCTAATATCATCAAATGTCAGTGTTGATAAACTAAAAAGCATGTTAAAATACTACTGGACTATGACTAGTTGGGCAGAAAAAGATCAATTATTTATGTTTGTTTAGAATATAAGCATCCCTGAAGAAACAGTAGGTAGATGGTGTTTAAGGTAAATTTGAAATTTGAATAAGCTTTTCTAGTGAAATTCAAAAAAACCAAAGTGACCATTTCAATAGATTGGAACTTTTTTGTCAGATTGATTTTTTAGGCTGGATTTTCATTTTTTCTTTATTTTTTTTAATCTGTGTCTTGGCAGACTTGGATCTGTGTTTGTAATAAACTATATGCACAATTATAGTTTCTATATGTCAGTTTACACACTACGTTAATTTCAGTCTATATGCCTTTGATGTGCATATTTTTTCAGACAATAGATTATGAAAGGGAATATTTTTTTATCCTTCTGTTCTCTAAATTAGACATTGTTTGGATTTGAAGAAAACTGGTAATGTCTCTGGGAGAAAGGAACCTTGATCTGAAATCAAAGTCAACTTCAGAGCTCAAAGAGCAAGATGATCTTCTTCAAAGGGATTCAGTCTTCCAAAAACTGGAAGTGCCTGTCTCTCCTATCATCCCTCTCACCTCCCAGGACCTTCTTCCCTGTCAGGACAGTTTGGGTATGTGGAATTTCCTTCTTGAAATAAGAGGAATTGGTGCTGGCAGATTCCATGTACAGTTTTCTTGAGTGCTGGCAGTCCAGGAAGCCCTTCTGTAATTCTTTTGGGAATCACTGTGAAGCAGTTAGGGTAGAAAAACACTAAGAACATTATTTACAGAGGTGTGTCAAACTAATTCCAGCAGCCAAGCCTTTGGCATCCACTGGCCAAGAAGTGCCTTCCAAAAAAAGCACAAGAAACTTCACAACAAACAGCAAAAGGAAAATCTCACCATAATATAGATGTAACTTGCACATAGCTGACCTATGTAGAAGAGTCACAGTGATTTTCCAAACAAAGGAAAGTACATGGATTTTAAGGCAATGCACATGAACAGTGGAGACACAGGGGTGATGAGCTTGCAGCATGAGTTGTTAATTCTAGTGACAGTCAGGATGATGAGTAAGGAAGGATGAAGATGCAGCATGCTCTGTATAAATCTCTGTATATACCTCTGATCAGCTAAGAGGATCCTTGATATTTTACCCTGGCTCTAGACTGAGCTAGGTTTGTCAGTCTCAGAAATAATTCTGTACTGTAGTGAACAAAACCTCTAGACTGAGACTAACACTCCAGCTGTGAGTAAAGATGTTGGGTGAAAAGCATAGATGTGCTACTGTTCACGTAAATGATGTTTTATCAGTTTGCTTAAGTGCTAAATTGTAGCTTATAAAACACTTCAATTTACTGTATAATACAGTGAACTTTGAGAAACAGCTTGTATATAAATGTTTCTGATGAAGACTGATAAGTCACAGAACCACAAAACCATTTTTGTTTGCCAGTTAAGATTCAGTGGCCTGAAGAAAAAGTAGATAAGGAAAGATATTTGCTCTCTACAAATAACTTCTTTTTACTTTTGGTAGCTCACACATGTTTGAGATAAACACCAGATAAACAGGGATAGTTTCTATTTCTTTCTACGTAGTGCCCATGGAAGGAAAACAATGCCTTCAAGATTTTATGCTGCCTTTTGAACCATATCACTTATTTAAGAGAGTATTAGTGATGTGGAGAAACCAAATGGGGTTTTTTGTTAAATGTGAGATCTGAGAATTTCAGAAAGAACATTATACATGATGATTTTCATTACATAGTATCCATTTTGTTCCTGGCTTTATTTTCAGTTGTTCTTATTACTTTGAAAGAACATTATAAATGAGAAAACAAGTGGTACACTGAAGTACTGAACAATGTACACTCAGCAGCACCCAGCCTACAATCAGCACATTCATTGTCAAGGCTTCAGGGCTCTAAATGCCTTTCATGAATCACCGGATAAACTCACATCCGGTTTCCTAAAGGCATGTCTACCCTGCCGTCACTCCAGCAGCAGCAAAGTGCAGACATACCACAAAACATATGTAAAATGAATCTAAAATACCTTGTGCTGCTGCAGCTGATTTATAAAAATATCTGTATAGGTTTTACATAAGCTGAACTCTCTAAGGATATATGCTGTCATGTTTAGGAAGACTCCTTTACCTTAACCTGAGCCATATGAATGTCTTATGGGTTCATATGGATCTTCATTAGTCCAGAGAGAAAGATGGGTACCTCTTGAAGATGATTCCTCTCTCTTGGGGTGAGTAGGCCAGGGGAAGTGTGGTATTTATGTAGCCTTATGTGCCCAGGCTTCAGTTCCCCAAAGTTAGGTGAAAAGAGCCTTCTGTGATGTTGTTGCTCTGTGTTTCCATTCAGTTATTGTGCATTCACACACCCCTCCAAATCAGGACTCAACTGGTTTTTCATGTGACATGACCCCAATAAGGCCCCTTTTGGTGTTCTCACTGAAGGTCCTAACACAGTTCTGAGAAGAAGAACATTCTGAACCAATGTTGAAGACATGCACATACAAAATGAGAGCTGTATCAGGCTCTAGTACATCAGTACCTGAACAGAGAAGGCAGTCAGCTGGTTATGGAGAGGTATTTATTTACCATATTAAACTTCTAACTCCAATGAACATAGAGCAAACAGAAACTAGTAAGTGTTTAAGAGGCATTGCTAAAAGCTGCACAATTGCTTAAACAGACAAAAGAAGGTGTGAGCATTGAACATGAGAATAAAATAAGTGTGTTGTGATTTACCTTAATATCAGAACAGTCACGTGACTGCCTTTCAAGGAATAATAAGAGAAATTAATCTTACAGTACATTCATGTGGTAAGATTGAAATCTTTATAAATTGCACAGCAGAGATATTTTTGGATCAAATACCCTTTTAAGTCCAGGAGTATTTTTCAAGACATTCACAAAGTTAATATTTGGTGCTGTGTTTCTAATGATATTAGTAGTATAAGAGTGATGTAATTATAATGTCAACCAATAAAATAAGGAGTATAAAATACAGAACTAATACAAACACCTACAAAACAATCAATCAAATAGCTCTTCCTTTCCAACACCTGCTACTCCAGCTTCTCTTAAGCAAAAAACTTTGTGAGTATGAGAAGAAAAATGGTTGTGATATGAACTTACTGCTGAAAGCTTCTAGAATATTAGAACTGGTTAAAATAGTTTCTATTATACTGTAATAAATATTGTGATTGTATCGAAACATAATACTGATTTTAAAATTGCTCTCTAACTAACCTGCCATTATATAACATTGCATTCATGTATTTCTGTATCATTGACTTTAACTACTTTTAATAGTTTGAAAGCATTATTTAAATGTGTAACTCTTGAGGATCTCCAATTTTTGTTAAAGTCAAGCATTCCTGATATCCCTAAAAATCAATGTATATTGACACTGTGACCTTTAGTATACACTTTAACATATGTTTTTGTAGGCTTTCATGGCTATTGTTATTACACATGTGCAGGTGAAATATTTAACTTGGAAAGTTCAACATGTATAACTTAATTCTGTTTTTTTGAAAAGCTCATGATCAAGAATTTCAATCCAGAAACAAACTGTAACCCATTTTAAAACAAATAGTCTAGTATATTGTTTTCATGTAAACCTGAAACCTTTTGGAAAGATCTATCAGTGCTAGAGAACTGGTTGGGGGAGTCCGAAAGTTGCCAAGTGAAAATGGCACTCTTGGGTATCATTTTTAATGAGTAACTGCGGCATCCTGGAAACAGGCTAGCATTTTTAAAACATTATGTGCTAGCTCATGAGCTATGGTTTTGTTTTTATTCCCAACTTTTTTTCTTTTGCTCAGTTTGGGCAGAAACTTTCCTTTTGTTTTTTTATCAACATTAACAGCTACACTGCAGTCATCGAACTGATGATTATTTATATTTTTTCAGTATTTGGAGTTCTTAAATCTGTAACTAGATATATACAGTATATACCAATTTGAAGTATTTGTGTTCTGATGACAGCTGAAGGCAAATATTCCTAGTTTAGTTATATTGGTTGAAAAGCAGACAGCAAAGCAGTAAAGCCGTGAACAATACTATTGTGAGTTATTACATAGAGTACATACACTTAAAAGAAAATACAGAACTGGTACACTCGTGTTCAATGAGTCTATATATTACTCCTTTCCTTGCAGTCCTCCTTTTTGATATAATTTTGGACTTGGATCATATAAGAAATAGAGTCATGCTGTCCACATGCTCATTGCCTTCCTTTTTATTTGTCACTGGATGTGTCCCAACAATTGAAACTCTTGGATGGCAGAACGCAAAGCAGCAGCATCTTGCAGCTCCCACATGGAAGATGGTGTGTCTTCTACATTTTGGAAACAAATGAGGAACCAAAGCTATTTGTTGAGGAAGGGTTGAAAAGAGAGGGTCTCATTGGTTTGTGCTTGCTTCTGAGTCACACAAGGCTGAAGCAGATACTTGGAGGGAAATGTCATATTACAGACAACATATATCAGTTAATCTTTATCACTGTGGGTTAAGGTGCTATCTGGAAACAAGGAAAGTTTGGAAGAGAACCAACCCACCAAATGTATAAAGCACATGGTACTAGGGCTGACTATGGTCATCCTTTGCTGCAGAGTCTCTCATTTAGAGGTTTCCTTCTCTCTCCAGAAAGGTTTTTTGCACCATTCCTTTGTGCTACAAGGCAACTGATCCTGAGGGGATGGGGAAACTTTCCGTATGATTTTCCAGGTAGAAGGAATCTTCCTATAAGTCAGTGAAATTCATTGCCCAGGAGTGCACAAAGAGCTGGTGTGGGAGGGAAGTTTGGGATCCCATCTCACACAGGCAAAGCAACAAACCTTTCATTGCCGTCTTTCTCCTCTCCTCAAGTAACTCTAGGCTCCTCGTCCCTGCTGCTCTGTATGAAAGACTTAGGCTTGCTGAGAAAGCTGTTCATCAGCACCACACCTCACTTCTTGGCAGTGGTCACTCCTTCCTTGGTTCTGCTGCAGAATCTGCAAGAAAATATGGATTGCTGAAAACCATAGGGTCTTTCTGGGGATTCAGCAGTACTAAGAGCATTTTAGCTTTCTTATATTTAAGGTCATTTTATACCCCAGGCTGGGCTTAGTAACAGGAGGAACAGGCAAGCAGAATATTGAACAAATGCACATTTAAGTGAGTATAAAATCCCACTGCTTCCATATGTCTACTGTATTGAATAAGTACTTATTTTTCCCTTATTGCTTCAGGGTTTTTGTGGCACTTAAGGTCACTCAGTGATGCAGTGTGAGTCTGTCTCCCTATTAATCTGCTATTCCCAGAGAACACTTGTAGTCAGTGGATGATTTCAGTGGAATCTGACAGAGGTATGTGATCCTAGAGACCCTAGATTCTTGCAAACTCCATGAAAATAGGGTGTCAAACAAATAAAAAACTGATGCTATTAAAAGAAAACTGTAAGGTCAATCCTTGTTATCTATCAGAGAAGCTATGAATCACCAATAATTTAAATTTACATGAAATCAGGTCTTCTTGTTCCACAGCTTATACAATATTTTTTTCCCTCATAACCTTGCTTATTTTGCTACTTTTTAAATGTATGTATTTTACATGGTGCGTTGGTTTAATGGTAAACCAGTGGGAGAAGTGAACCTGACTCAAGAGATATTACAAGTCAGAGTCACAATTTAATAAAACGTTTACAATAAACACAGTGATACAGAATAAAATTAGTTTTAACCCACAAATCCCAGACATAAAATCCAGCACCCTGGGGCATGAACAGAATGGTGTTTGTTAGCTCCTGTGCTGAGTACCACATGGTCCCCCTGAGTACAAACTAAAAAGAAAGGAAAACCTGTTAGTGAGGATGATGGTCGCAGTCTAGACGAGAATGGCAGTCACAGTCCTGTTGAGGTTCTGGTCCTCCTCTGGATCTGACAAGTGGTACCATAAATCTCAAATCCCCAAGATTATATATGCTCAGATTCAGGTGGGAATGCCCAGTATCCCCCCAGGGCGGGGAGTTTCACAATGGGTGATTTAACTCCATGAGTCATGGGATATTTTTGGAATCTTTGATGGCCTAGGCCATTGCAACTGCCTGTTGTGCCAGTCCCTAATGCCCATTAGCAGACATCACCCCTCAGTCTATGTGTGAAGGTGCTGATACCACCCTGAAGCAGCAGAGTTATCATGGCTGAGTCACTGGTGTGAAGACAGAAACGTTCCCATGCCTCACAGGGTTCTTTAACACCCACGTTGAAGCCTGAGGTGTCAGATGTGCCCTTGGCAGCTGCTGCAAATGATCTATTATTAACAGTTCATCAGAAATGGTGTAGAACACACAGTTTTGATTACACTCATACAGTGATAAACTGGTTCCAGCTGCTGAAACTAGGACACATGGGCTTGTTTGGTTGTTTTTGATTCAGGTTTGCTGTGTCTATACACAGAAGTCACATACTTTTATCCAAACAGAAAATGTAGTGCGGCTACATTTGACTGGTATACGTGTGGTGTATTCATGGTGTTTATTTTCTGCACTAAGAAGAACCACTTAAAACAGAGTGTAATACCTCATACACTGCTATAATCATGGACACATTATGGAATGTACTAGTGTAGGAAAGACAAGCCATGCCAGAGGAGGATAAGGTCCATTAGTTTTCTTTTCTGAACTAGTGGGTATTTCTCCATATGAACTTGCCCACAAGCCAGATGAACAGATGGTTTATTAAAAAGGCAAATTATTTCACATACTTATGAGTAATGATTTTTCACCTATCTAGGGGCTGCAGAGGTTGATGTGGGCAGTCATTCAACTGATGTATCTTTACTCCTCACTGTGCAGTCCTTGAGCTGGGCATTGGATTTTTATCTTTATTTTAACTTTATTGCTTACTTTTTGTTGGATGACCATATTACACATAATCCAAGAAAATCCTGAAAATTTGTTCAGCACCACACCACAACGTAGCCCATGTTCCAGCTTCTATGTGGTGAAACAATATGAGAATCACAGACTATTGCATATTCATAAAAAATTCTTCACAGTGGAGTGATTTAATATGGGGCTTTACAAATTAGTCTGTGTTATTTGAAACCAGATCAGTCATACTCAGACCTGATGGTCCATGGAGCTTGTGGTGTAGGTGAGAAATAGAGCTTCTCCCTTTGCTTCTCTGGCTGTGGATAACATTTAAAGACAGTCATGTATAGCAACCACTTTCCCTTTGGCCTTTGGCATGGTGTTTACCCTGTTCACTCACTAGTACCAAGAGGCCATGTACCCATGCGTGGAGGAACAAAACCATGAAGCTAAAGTTGTCTTAAAACAGGCAGGGGGTGAACATGTAGATCTTTATCTCTAGTAACCATAACAAACCTCACTACATTGTATTGCATATTTTTACATTAACAATATTGAATGAAAGGGTATGACGTAAAGGAGAACCTTCCAAAAGATCTGTAACTATGATAACAATTTATGGATATGGCTGCTATTTCTAGAATGTAAGTAATGGAACATAAGAAAAAAGGTGAACTTCATCTTATGCCCTGTTGAATATCTGCAGTGTTTGTATCAGTTACCTATGTCTGTGCTTGCAATGCCAGGTCTAAAACAGGCTCTTTGAGTATTATTCACATAACATGATTCATAACACAGAACTGAAAGCAAGTTGGATGAACTTTATCCTAGATGTTGTAGTGTCAGTGCTAATGGAAAACAGGTTGTGTAAGGAGAGTAGCACTGCTAGACCCTCCCAAAGGCTATGCAATCTTATTAGCCTTTATTTCTATTTCCCTATAATCCAAGGAATTGGAGTTGGCTGAAAATGCAGTTAAAGGAACAAACTGAAATAATGTACATGCAATTATCTAATTTGTTCTGAAGACGATTTCTTTCTCTTTTTTGATGAGTAACAACCTAGAGTAAAAATACTTTTTTCACGAGAGGTAGACTCAAGCTTCCTCAGTGTTTGTGGACATACTCATACCTGCTTATATCTTTGACTAATTGAATAAAATCTTTATCATACTCCTGAGATTATCTCCAAAGGGGCTTAAACTGCTACTTCCCCAAACAAAACTATCAGTGATTTCCTCAGGGCAGCAGAGTTCTCTGAATGTGTTTCAGCCTCCTGGGTTTCAATTAGGTCTTAAGAAACATTGACTGATATTGATAAACATAAAAGAGAAACTCCTTTAACACTGACAATACTGCAGCACTCATTAACTTCAACCAAAAATTGCCTGTTTGAATCCCTTTTCATCTTCCTGATGCACAGCTAGCCGGTCAATATGTGTGTGAACGTAGATAGAGCAGCTGTTTACTTCTTGTGGTTTGGTAAATTATCAAAGGCATAAATCAATAAGTAGCTCTGTGGCCAACAAATGAGCCATGTTCAGTAAGTTCACTGAAGTCATTGCACAGGTCCACAATAACTGGTTTTGCAGAACAGGCTACCTGAGGAACTAAAGCCCCGAGGAACTAAGATATATAAATATATTACCCTTGGACCAACCACAAGCAAGCACCTGAAAATTCATTGTGAATAGAGATCAACACAGTTGCAAAGGAAGTTGCATTCAGTCAATTTACTGGCAGGTTACTTTTATTTGAGAAATTTAAACAAACAAACAAAAAACCCAAACAATTGCTCAAAACACTGCATGTGACAGGTAGGTAGGTAGGTAGGTAGGTAGGTAGGTAGATGATAGATAGATAGATAGATAGATAGATAGATAGATAGATAGATAGATAGATAGATAGATAGATAAAACAATTTTAGGAGCAATTTGCTGAAGCAAAGTAGGAACTTGTTGCTGTAAAAAGTTTCCAAACCAATAAAAGATTGGCCTTCTGGATGTAAATCTGATGGGATATCCCCATAAAGCACTTAGAAGTGTACTAGGCATGTATCAGAACCTGCTGAGCCACTACAGTACAGTCACGTAAAGCTCGTTTACAGTATCTCATCTGTGATTAGATTATGATACGTGAATGTTTCCATGAATCTTGTTGTCTAGGTAAGAACAGTGAACAAGCAGCAAGGCCTAAGTAAATATTCATAGAGATTATATGGCAGTGTGTTTTGGTCAAAATGAATGTCAGTACTAGAGATTAGGAAAAGGTCTTTACAAGGAAGTTTTGACCACATTGTTCTTTTTATGTCCAGAGTCCCTAAGTTTAATCACTTAATATAGTCGGGGAACACCTGTTATCTTCAAGATTATCTCTACAGTCCTGGGTATACTTTTACTACGCCAGTAGTACTTTAAAATTTGGAACAGTACTCCAAACTCTAGAGTAATTTGCCACATAGCTGCTTGTTTTTCTCTAGTAAAGCAGCACCTAAAAATACCAGGATTTTTGACATTTAAACTATCAAAAATTGAACAAGCAAGGCAGAAGTGGCCATTGGCTCATATCCATTGAAGAGTCAGTAATGTACATACAAAATCACATCCTTTCCCACTTGTTCCAAAGGAATATACAACAAAATCATGGGCATGCAATCTTGACAAACATATCGATAAAATCACTGGAAATATTCTACTTCACCTCACTGTGTTTTAAACTAGAATCACTATGATAACTTTAAAACCACAAAACTTTTGAAGGGTCTCTACAAGAACAAAGACCTGAGAAATGGATTCAGATATAGGTTGCTAAGACCAGCCCATAAGAACTTTCTTTGGGATATATTTTTGTTGGTTTTGTATGTATGAGTTTCCCAGTGTCATGAAGGACATAAAGTTTTAATAAAAACATTACTAAAGAAGAAATAATTATGTATTCAGGAAAGTAACCACCAGAGAACATAGCTGAATTTAGCCAAGATTTCTGATATTTTCCTTCTTTATTTTTCAATGCCAGGAAGTGAGTATGACACAGTAAGTGTGATTCCTGTACTTTTGCTGGGTAAGCCTGATAGCACAATCACAGCCATTTTGCATTTGAATGGCATCTTTCAGAGACCCTCATATGCTGCATAAACAATTCAGTCAGTGACTCATTCAGCTTTTATCCCAGTCTCAGACCATTTTTTCCCATCCATCATATATATAAACTAGAAGATGACACTTTTCTAAAAGAAAATTGTACAGATAAAAATTGATGACTAGAGGTAAATACAATGCAGGAGAAGATACTAGTCCTATAGCAGTCTGATTCCAATTTGGTGGAATTTTCATGGCTAGAAATCTTACTTTATATTTTCAACTAAGTATAGTACCACTACTGTCCTTTGTTTGGCAGTGTTTCTCTGGGTTCTGCATTGCCTACAAATAGGAATCACCTATCCACACTCTATTCTTAAAATGGTTTGTGAAGCTATAGTGCATGAAAGGCCCTTAATTAATGTGAGACAGTGTTATTACTGGGGGTGTGTCTGTGGTAGAAATGCAGAGAATGATACAGGTTAAAAAGCAGGTACTTTTATGTAGTTTATTCTCATTCTGGTTCATTTTATCCTAACTGCCTAGTATTACAAACCAGCAGGATTAAGGGGAGAGAAAAAACCAGCATTTTTCTGCACCTATGTCAACAGTACAGGTTATTACCTAGGAAAACTTTTTTGGAGGAAGACAACACCTTGCTGTTTTGCCTAAAGCTTAACCACTGCGATTAGCAGGGTGACCCAATGAAACACTCAGTGAAGAATCTGTGTACGTGTGTTCTTACAGTTTTGCATAATTCCTCTGTGCCAGTAAAGCTGTAGCTGTAATCAAAGTTACATGGCCCTTAATGTTGGCCTTGGGCCCCTATCTGCCTTTCATCTCAACCCTAAGTTTTTTACTTGACCCCAAAGAGCAGTGCAGCCTGACACCATGACAGGAGAACTGCTCACTTCTGGGTAACAGACTGACCTGTCTGCTGCCGACCTTCCAGCCAGTGTCTGTGAGGCTGGAGTCAGCCCACATGCATATCTTAACACAGAAAGCTGGTGGACAGGAATTGCACAATTCCTCGTTTCTGGCTTCTCACCTGTCAAGATATCATCCCTCACATCCGATATGGAGCAGAGAGATATATGGAGGAGAAGCAGGTGTCTGCAGAGATATTCCTCACATGTCTAGGTGATGGTCCTTTGGCATCATCTGGCCTTTGGCAGGAATCTTTAGTGCTGACTTAAGAAATGCACATAGTATGTGCATTTCAGTACAGGATACAGAATACAGGATACAAGACCTGATGTAAACAGGAGTGGGTGGCTGGTGGAAGGCAAAACAAACCAACTTTGTACATCAGCAGACAGCTTCTAAGTGATCTTTATTCTTCAACAACTGCAAAAAGAGTTGGCATTGAAGTCAGATTATTATCTACTTCCCAAATGAGACTGAACAGTTCTGGCACACAGATTGTTTGGAATATTGTGTTTATAAATCAGTGTATGCATCCTTAAAAAACATAGTAAAAATAACTCAACGCTTTGGGATAAATCAGGTCTTTTCAAACATGTAGCAGCTGCAGCTGCATCCTCTTCTCAGTTGTGCAAAATGAACGAATTTGGTGAGCAGCAGCTCCTAACGTTGATAAAAATAAGAACTGCTGGAAGCCATGTAACTGAGAAAGCTGTGGAGGTATATGGAAAATTTAAAATTCTAAGAAAAATTGATGAAGGTAGTGGCAAGACTCCTTGCGAATATGATATGCTTTGAATAAAGACAACAATCACTTTCCTTCATTATGTCTCCTCTCTTTTTTTTCCCCTAAAAAAGAGAAGGTAGCAGGTGGGGACACTTACAGACCTTGCCTGTTTTTTACAGTATTCCTTGTTTTTAAGTCCTGGGCTCCCTGAGTTCCTACTGCTCCAGACTCCAATCAAACAGGTGACTGCACTAGTTTATGTCTTCCTGCATTTCAAAAAGAATTAGCCAGGCTTTTCAAACATCTGTTCATATAATTCTTAGCCCAAAGCTAGAAGTTATATTGTTAAAAGTTAAAATTTACATTTGGAATATACCTTTCATCCAAAAGGATTCCTAAGACAATTCACCAGTAGTTGTAAGCCAGTAACACCATCATTCAAACAGCAAAATGAGGGCATAGAAGCACATCAGATAATTTCTCATTCCTTGGGCAGAAACATGCAGGGATTTAAACTGCATACCACAGATATCCCAGGAATTCACATCTATCTAAAATTTCACAGCAAGGGAGATATCATAGCCAAAATGATATGTAGAGGGAAGTAAAAGCTTAAAGAACATATTGATGGCTTCTGTCTTCATCAAGATTAACAATCTGTATTTAGCCAGCGTTACTGTTGCAAAGAAGTTTGTGCCTTATCAGCTTGACCACAAAGGTTAATTAAACTTTCTGGATTTGATATCTTTCCAAGAACATGTAGAAAATGATTTGTAGAGGCTAGCCAGTTAGCTACAGGTAATACTATTATGCATTAAGAAAAAAAAATCAATCAGAGCACAGTGAACCTATCAGAAATCTATGCAAAAAAAGAGGGAATATGTTCCACTTGCATAAAATTTCCTCACATCAAAGAGATATATGCTTACAGTCAAGTTTGACATCACTCACTATTTCATGGCAAGCCTCAGAGTCCTCTGATGCCTGTCTTAAATTAAACATAGCTGATGCTGAAAGATCACATGAAAATCTCAACTTTCCATTCAATACAGTGATAGCCGGATAAAGCTCTAAAGTCAGCCTGGAGATGTCAATAAATAAACAGTTCTGTGTAGACAAAAGACCTTGTGGAAATGCTGAAGCAGATGTCGGCTTGTCACTACTGCTGCATACAGGAAATGGCATAAATTTCAAATGTCACTGTGCCCTATTTTATTTTATTTTCTAAAAGAACTTGCCTTGCCTCTTGAATAGACATCACATTAAAGACACAAATCTGAACTACTGCTTTCCTAGGGGAAACTCACCTGGAGGTTATAAATACAGAAAGTGTAAACAAAACAGCCTAGATAAAGCCTATCTCTTTAAAGTCATCTTAAAATGAGGAGCAGAGAAAGAGTACAGAAAAAAGGGGACTGTAGGTTTTGCTATGTACATCAACTTTGCTGAATCACACTTCTACCAGAGAAGAGAGTAGTAACCCCCCAAACCCAGCAATCCTTTCCAGTATACTTCAGAGGGAAAAGCGTTCCTTTCTTCTAAAGATCTGGTTTAACTCTCTGTGTGCAGATTATGGAAGCTGTGGGAGAGGAATACTGCATAAGTATTGCTGCACTCTCTTAGTTCTGTCCAATTTTCAGGACTTCAGAGTCTGAAAATCACACCTGGAAGCCAAATCATGCATTTAGAAACACAGTGGAAATGATTGTTTCCTACTGTGTCCTTCAACATTATCCCAGTCTCTGGAGCTGTTGAGAGGTCAGGGAAATGACAAGGTACCACAACTCTGAAATCTATTTCCACGATTTCTTCTCCAAGCTTGCCTCAATCTCTCTGTAGGGTTTGAGCTCCATCTTCAAATTATTTTATTTTCTAATAGCCTTTTGGAAGACCTATGCCAAATCAAGTGCTTTAAAGGTCATGAACAGTTTATCATTGTCTGATATTTTGCCTACTTAAGTTTCCAGTTTCCATCAGTCTCTTTTAATCATTCTTCTCCCCAGTTCAGATTCAAACCTATTCTGTGTATACAAAGAAATGTTATAACTCTCTCTGAGTCTTTGGTTAAACAGGTTATCCTCTTTTAATTTTAATAAACTACTTCATAGTCATTACTCCTTTTAGTAACAGAGACTCAAGAAAAAAGAGATCATGTCTTAAAATACATTAAAATACAGATCAGAGAAGTCAAAGACCAGGGAAAAGACATTAAGTCATCTGTATTTATATTCACCTATGTGTATGCTCTTATGTACAGATTTCTTTTTCTCTTCTATAAACAGATATTTTACGCAATGAACTGCCTCAATCTATTTTTATACAGAAAAGCTATGAAAATGATGTTTTAGTACAACAAGGAGCTATGTACATCTATAATGTTAGAAGATACTCAAAATCACTACCTAATTGTTCATTACCCCTCAGTAATTTTTTCCAGACAGGATCAGCAAGACAAGAAATTTCTGATTTCCTGTGCAGTGAGAAAACGCCTTCACTGAGGTAAACCAATTTTTTTGTTTGTTTGTTTCCAGAAAATGAAAATCAGAAATTTTGCTGGGCATCTTCACAGGAATGGCATTAGTAAAGAGCACTTGCGAGCACTTGGGAATTTGTTTTGATTGGGTTTTTGTTTGCTTATTTGTTTGTTTCTGTCTTAACCTCCATGACAGCCAGGCGTTTTTAAATCTGGCTTTTGGCTCTGGGTAGTTTTCCTCTGTTTATTTGTTTTGTTCATAGACCCTGTCAGTGCAATAAGCCAAATAAAACTAAACACTTTCACTTGCAAAGTGACTGAAATCCAGATTTGATTTGTTTTATGACTTGAGCTCTTTCTCATCCCCTTGCAGCCACCAGCTGGAGAGTTAGGTGTCTGATGAGACACTGCGATGAACATTCAGTGTTTGATATAGATCCTCTGACTTATCCTCTGGTTTCCATGGAAATCTATATAATCTCTATAGTGACTTCTTAGTACTTACCCAGTGATCTATATAAGCTACCAACTCTTCATTTTCTGTAGGATAAACCTACAAGTTAAAACACACAAGTTAGATCTTTTGAATTGTATACATATTAGGGACAAATAAACAAATCAATACAAATATATCCTACAATGTGGCTGTACTATCAGATAATGAGTTACCCATTTATCCAACAGGAAAAGTTATTATGTGATCTTGTTAAGTTAAAAGAATGCATTTTTAAGATAAAAGCCATCTATTTTTTTATATTGGGAATTTTACCAGTTACCATTTCAGAAGATGTAGTAGAAGTTTGGAGCAAATGTGGTATATAGTAGTATGATGCTATAATTTTAACCCAAAGACCTGGGTAAATAAAGAATACTAAAGGCAAAGTCACTCAAAGGTCACAAACTGAGCTAATCTGAAGCACATTAATGAAAATACTACTGAAGTATTTTTGTCTTGAAAATAAAAAAAAAAAAAAGGGAAACACATTGCAAGACCACATTGAAGAAAATGACATTTTGAATCAAGAAAAGTACGTATCAGAAAGGTAAAAAACTTTGCCAAAACATTTTTAGTTATTATAATTAATGCAATTATTATAATAACCCTCTTTGTGGCTCTAACATGCATTAATTTTTGGTTAAATTTTATGTTATGGGAAAATATTTATACAAAATACATGGACTATATTTAATGCTAGGAGAAATTTATCTGTAAGTTTGTATGCATGCATTCAAGGGCATTTAAAGAAATTGAGAACATAATACTATAACACATAAACTGAAAACTGAGAAAAAAATTACTTTTTTGCTTTTTACCACATCAAAAAACTTACTTTGAGCCAATCTACATGCTAAGTGTCTCCTGGCTTTGTTTTTTTATTGAAGTACCAGCAGCTAAACTTTTCAGTTGTGTTGCTTATAAACTTTCATTGTTCAGAAGGTGTTGACAAAAGACAAATTACTAGAGAGTGGCTCTGTCCATTTGTCAAGGAAAACTGAGGGATGAAGATACAAATCTTCTTTATCTGAATCCATGTGGGTGATATTTTGCCTGAACAGCTGTGTTGGTGGTTTGATTTTATGGCAAGCAAACAGTGCTTACTTTAATGGGATTTATTAGGATATATAAGACAGACTACCTTCTGCTTCCCTGCAAGTGTCAATATTGCTAAAGAGTCATATTCTATAGACTTTATTACACTTTTAACTGGCACTTTTCTGATCTTTGCCATTCACATAACCTAATAAGGCACCACTGAGGCATGTAACTTACTGTAATTGATTTATGTTTTTTCTCTTGTAGTCTGGTTATTCTTGAGATAGAGTTTTTGTTAGCTCTTTAACATCCATTTATTGCTTTGATTTTGTTAGTCCCATTCTCCCCCACTGAAAAGCGCACACACACACACACGCGCGCGCGCGCGCCTACCCCCTCAGTTAGACTACGCTGCTCTTCAGCAAAATCAACATCTCCTTCATGTTTTTGAATTAAATCTGCAAAATACAATATCATAGAGAAATTTAACCTTTTAAGATTTTGTTCAATTCTATGCACTCTTTAGCATCTGCAGGGCTGAAACTTTCTACTCTTTTATTTCAACCCATTCATTAACCCATTCACTCCTCATAGTCTTAGGGTAACATCTATTCCAACAGTCCTTAGGATACATTTTCTTTTGGACTGCTACATTCTGTTAAGTTTAATAGAAAATAGGATCATGTCCCTCTGGTAAAGAAAAAGAGATATTTTGGGTAAAACTTTCAGCTACTCTGTTATCAGAGTTTTACTCTTTTGCCTTCCCCATCTTTGTGGACTTGCTGGTCCTGCTCTATAGTGGTGCTATGACAGCTCTAACACAAATTAAGACTGGTTAGAGGTAAGAGGCAACTTAGCCTTTAGGTTAATGATTTTATACGAATATTTGGAAAAATAATTTGGAATTAAACGGGTATTATTAGAATGAGGAATGAGCACCTCAGTTCTCTTTATCTAGCTCATTTGTCCCTGTTAAGCCACTGATATAACTGGCTTTCAAGGTTTGAAATTGCTCCCATGACAATTCCAATTTAGCTGTAAATTGGATTGCTTTGACTCTGAAGAAGAGAAGCTGTAAACATAGAAAATCAATTACTCCTGACCATTCCAGTGGTGTAACATTTTTGTCAGGAGCCTGTTTATATCAGATTTTTAAGCATCCTGACAAAAAAAATATGATTTATGGTAGTTTAACCCTGAGAGCTGTCACGTAAGTAGCCACTATGAAGCAAACAATATGTTGTGCATTTTAACTACTTAGGCTTTGGGGAAGGGCTCCCTCAGGCAAAAAGCAGACTCCTCAACTTACAATAGATCATGTTTCCTTCACTACTGTTTTTCTGGAACACGTGTCTGATGGATTTTGGTATAACAGCTGACCATTGTCCCTATTCTTATTCATTTCCAGCCCTTCCTACCCTAAAGTCATTCCTGCAGTAGAAGCTGAGTTTTCTTCCTGGCAGAACTGTCACAGAGTGGGTTCCATATTCCTCTTTGCTAATACTACTAAGGTCTTTTCAATCCATTCTGTATCATTAGACCCATTGCTGCAAGGATCCTTGTCTTAAACATCCATCTTTTGAATGTTGTTGAGCTCCCCATTGGCAACACAAATGTGATCTTAAAAATTAAGGAGATACATGCTAAAAAAATAATTCTGTATCGAGACATTCATTTCTAAGAGAAACCTTAGAGCAGCTTCTTTCTTTCTTTCCTCACCAAATGCTTTTTCAAAAGCAGAATGGGGGATAGGAAGGGTATATCTTCATGAGGATTAGGGAAGGTAGTATTATAGGGAAGGGACTCATACTGGTAGAGCAGACCTTATTAAACATGTATCTCCCTGGGCAGTTATAAAAACTGTTGAGGTCTAAATTTAGCAACCCAGGTCGTCTCTTTAGGGTTACCTATGGATCTGCTTCATCCTGTTAGTCAAAGCAGACTGTTTAGCCCAGACTTGAACAAGTTTGTCTTTAAATAGGTAGCAGTGTCTCAACAAAGGAAATCTTCTTGTCTGAGTACAGCCATGTAAACATACAACCGTTGTTCATTACAGTGGAAAGGTTATGTAACTATTGGCTTTTATTTATCTATGGTTTCAGCTCTCCCCAAAAGGAAGTGATTTATATTCACCAATGCACATTTAATTTTGCATAACAATGTAGTGATCGTATAAACTATAGCAGCATTATCCTACATTCTACTTAATCAAGCCGGTTTGAATCTAAGAAATAAAGATGTCAAGGAAAGGAGTGTTATTCTGAAATGGTGGCTGAAAAAAAGATCAAAATGTAAAGATGGTGGGCTGTAATATCTTTTATAAGTTCAACAGTTTAACAGTATCCTACACTATTATTTCCCAAAGTTGATAAAAAACTCTAATCCATAAAAAGTGGTTTTATTTTCTGGAGTCTTGTAATACTCAAAGGCTTTGTGAAAGGTTGGTAAACAGGTAGAGGACAAAAAAAGTAGGATAAAAATCCAGCAGCTGAATTTAGTGGGTGGGTCATATATTTTAAAAAAGGATTAACCTTCATTAAGTGACTCTTCACAGAGTAACATGAAATACAGTGTGAAGATATTTGATGTCCTGGTAACACCGACAAAGTAAAAGCTTTTGGTGATGGTTGGGATGAAGAAAGAGAGCTGAGAGGGAAATCCTCAGTGCAAAGATCTTCATGGGATACAAGGAGACTGAATGAACTGAAAAAGATGGAGATCATGGACATTTAAAAAAAATTGATATTCTTTATAATTAATTTTAGTCATGTTATGGGAAGTTCTTACATGTTTACAACCACTTCCACTGTTCTCCAGTTATGGATATTAAGTGCAGATGTGGAGGCATTGGGCCTTTATCATATTGACTAATGCGTGGCTCTCCATTGCTGAGTTATTCCTGCAGTTCTGCTGAAGAAGGTCCTTTCATTTCCTGTTGCCCCTGAGCACCCTGTATTACATGTAGCTGCAACGTTATTTTGGAGTCAGTTGACACACAAAATCACCAGAGGCAGTGAAATGAAGATGACAGATGGCATCCAAACACAGCCGTAGTCAGTAAGGAACTTCCCCTTGACTCCTTTGCCCTTGAGATCTGATGCTTTGTATTAAATGGACTGCTTAACTGAGGATGCTCAAACCATCCCCAGAGAGTGAAATATGGTCCTTCCTGGAAGCTCACATCAGCTGGTTTAAACTGTCTTCCATGAAATGCCACTGATCACAAGAGCACCAAGACAAGGGTGATGTTAGCACTGGGCAGCTTTGCTGGATTAAGAGATGGAATGAATTACTGCTTTCAGAGATCCAAGTAATATTTAATTTGACATTTGATGACACCACAACTGAACTCTACTTCCATAAGGTTATGCAAAGTTTTCTTGGGCATGAAGTTACTACCATTTTTGTACTGCTTTTCCAGTCACTGAGAGTCTGTAAGTGCCAAGCAGATCAGTTGCAGGATCTGTTGGGTATTGATTGAATGCAATTGCAGGTTAGACTGTGAGCTTTGTGGACAAGCGGGTTTATAAAACATCCAGGTGCTCTAAGGAGCACACAGAAGGACTTGCAAAGTATCTGGATAATAAATTACAGGATAAAGACTGGTCAAATCAGGTGTATATTTATGATGGAATTTCTCTTTGCATCAGATCATAGATATTTGATGGATTACAAGTAGGGAGGCTGAGAAACACTTTGTGCTCTGTATGTCAAAGCTGGAGCCCTGATAAGTTTCTTTAAATGTGTATTAACAGTGAATTCTAGTTTTAATGAATGTCAAAAGATCACCTCCAAAAAAAACATAAGAACCCTAAATACACTCAGTCTGATAGGGTCACCTAAGTGAGATACTTAAATCAGGATGTGAGTCAGTGGAGAATAACACAAGGAGATTTGTGTCTCTAATTGGCTGAACAGCCTTGGTGGGGTATTGACTTGGTGGGTAACTAAGGGTCTGAACTCACTAATGCACTTAAATGGATAAAATCAGATAGTATAAGCCCAAGGTGACATTTGGGGTATTCAGACTATACAGACTAAAACTTAAGAGGACCATAGGAACCAAAATCTAATTTGATGACTCCCTGATACTCTATCATACTACAATACATTATGATGTTTCACCAAGCAAAACTGTGCCCTAGCTCTTCCTCATAGACACCTGTAACCACAGGAAAAAATGGAGCAAGGCTACTTTACATTTGGCTCCATAAAATTTGTGACCAGTATTGGTATTATGACTACCTCTGACTATGAAAGGTGGATCAAGCAGCAGATTGTATTTTCTTATTAAATGAACTTAAGACAGTGTTCCTATGGAACTGAACTGCCAAGTACCTTCATGAAGAATGCAAGTACTTAGAAATCATCATAATTACATTTGGGAAGAAGCAGTCATTAGGGAAAGACAAGGCATGGTGTGGGAAGGAAAAGAGCCTGAAAATGAGATCTACCAATCCACAAGTAAGCGAAAATGCTGCCACGTATTATTTCATACTGGGGAATCTGCATGACAGTTTTACTGGCGATATTTCTATATGTGCCCATTTCTTCTTATAGTGGTTAAGCTCTTTTTATAGATAATTCTGCATAGCAGCTAATGTTGTGTTGACCAACTGGATAACACCTTTGCTAGAAGAGGTATTTAAGAGACTAATACAGTGAATAGCCATTTTTAGTGATACACTCTTAATATTGGGTTTTCTATGTGTTACTGAGGGTGCTTTGGTTATCCTTCCTAACACTCACTCCCTTCAGCTTTGGTCAGTCACTGCCTACTATCTGCCACAGTTAGCCAAGAAGGAAGACTCAGGCTTGCATGTATCCATCCAGCACACTTCTCCCTTCCCATTGCTATAACTCTAATCTCAGGTGTTAAACACTACAACTCCAATCACAAGTGTTAAGTCTTCCGTGAATGATACGTCAGGAGAAAGACCAAGTAACCCGGAAAGTTTCAGTTTACTTGGAATTGTTTGGAGTAAATTGCTAAGATTTTTTTTCTAAAGCTATGACCAGATTCTACCAATCCCAACTGCCTATAACAGGAAAAGTTTTGACTTTCCTTTCTGTGTACGAGCCATTAATCCAGAAAACAATACCTCAATTCTTAACATCTCTCCCTCCTCTCAAGTTGCCTGTTGCCATTTACTCTTCATTAACTCTTCCAGCTCTACAAATGCTGAAATCTTGGGGCTATAACCTTTCTGCTGTAAGTGTGGACTGTGAGGCCACGTGCTGTTCCTGCCCTTGCAGCACAAGCACATGATATAGGAAAGAATGAGTGGAGGAATGAAGATAAGCAGTGGGAGGGGCAATTCAAAAGGAGTTTCGCTTCTGCAACACAAATGCATCACATCCTTCTATTTTCTCTTTTAGAGTTGTGAAATAAGAGAAGGTCCGATATGGAAAATCAGAATGCAGAATTTGACCACCTTAAAGTTTGGTTGGTTTTGGTTCCAGCATCTGATTTGCAAAACACCTGAAGTCCTTCTGGTTTGCTTGGGAGAATGGCTCTGGCCTTAGGCATGGGGAACAGCATGTGCATATGTAGGGCCTCTGTTTATTCAGTAACTGAAGATGGTGTGTAGTGAAAGCTATTCTAATTACTCTCACTTTGAACTTCATGAGTTTTAAATCTTTTTCACCTTCCTAGAGGTAAATTCCAGATGATACAAAGGAACAATTTCTACCTCGTTCCATCCTCCTTATTCTTCTGCAAAGATGGAAGTGACCAAAAGAACAATAGAAATAGCCATTTGAGAACAGTAATCTGGGGGATGTGGGTATTTCTTATATCATATAAGGGTAACAATCATGCATGAAGTTAGTTAGGAAGGGCACTGGACTCTGACAAGCTTTTCACTTACAGCATAGTTCTGAACATCCTTGAATCGGCCTAGTTACACCAAAGGTAGCAGGTCTCAGCCAGGGCAGGGTCTTTATTTGAGAAGCAAATATTAGCATCTGTTGCAATTTAGGCCTAAATTCAACTAACATCACATAAAGTTTCATTCAACTTAGGACAAAAAAAGTGGTGTTTTAAGCTTTTTGTTTTCCCCATTTATATTATATTTCAGTGAGTCTCCTCTTTTTGCTCTGGTTTTGTGTTTAAAAGAATGTTACAGACCAATGGCAACTCTGATTATCAGCTGTGCTGATGCTGTTCTTGGCAATGAATGCAGGGAGACTGGAAAATGACTTTGTTGATGGAATTTCCTCAATACCTTTGGCATTAGACACAATGGAGTGAACATGACTTTGACGTAATAAATTCATTGGGATATTTGTTTAAGACCAACCCTCTATGACTCTAGAACAAACCTCAATCAAGAGGGGATAGGCTAGAAGTTCAGTAATTAACTTCTAAAAGGAAAAATGCCCTTTCCCCCCTGAAATTTACTTGGCTTTAAGATCTTAAAGGCAACAATATGTTGACAAACCAAGGATTTTCCATTATTAGGACAGACATGGTCAATTCAACACTCAATATTTCTGATATGGTAACAGCAAAAATTTAATCAACTTCCTGGTACTGTGTACATTTTAAAGTCACAGAACTGCGTACTGTGATCCTTTAAGAAACAGAGAAATTCCTCTGTAAATGCAACCTGAGGGGTTTTATTTTTACTTTAAATTGTTCCCACTTCCCCCTCTTACCTCCTGATACTTGCATTAAGCAGCAAAGGAGTGTCACCTACAACTCTGGTTTCAAAAAAGAGTAGCATAAAAAACTATCAATAAGCAATTGGTCCAAGATCAGACTAAACAATGACTAAAATTCAATGATAATTAGTTTTCACTTACTTGCCTTTTCTTGAAAATGGCTAAAGTGTAATTTTTCGAAAGCAGAACAAAAATTCCCAGATGAGTGTGAGAGGTCTTATAATATTGAATGTATGAGAATAGCAAGAGGAGCAAAAGCAAGTAAATTTTGGCCATGCAGAAGCCGGTTCTTGACTACAAACTCTATTAAGGTCAAATAAAATTTATATGGAGGGCAGAGTGCCAATGATTAAAAGATCAGTTGCAGGGAAAGATCCTGTATGTGCTGCAGTGAAGAGGCACAACCTCAAATTCTACAGGAAGCCAGGCTTTGATGACACCCAGAAATACTGAGTAGACCTGTCCAGGGTCACACAAGGCCCACAGCATCCCACTATACATGTGCCTTCTCAGACTGGAGTACCATCTTCCTGCCTCTCCATTCTTCCTACCCTGCCTCTTCAAGTTGTCTGATCCACACCACCCTAGGGAAGAAGACATGAGTTTAGAAAGGAGAAATTTCCCCCATTTCCCAGTGGCCACAAGTCCCACAATATGTGAGTCAGTATATTAGCAGCAGGTCCATATCTGTACTTTCAGCTGTTCCACAGCAATTGCTATCTGCATGTACATAGGTTAGGGGACATACAAAATACCAAAACCCCCAAAAGATAGGGTTGGGGTGGGGGATGAGTCTCCCTGCATGTGGTGAAGTTTGTAGCCAGATGTAATCTGAAGAGGGGTAGAGATGCTCTACAGCACTCCCAGAAGGTCAGCACTCCAGGTAGTAGCTTGTACTGTTTACACCTGGAGCTTCCAGAAATTAACCCATGATCTGGAAGAAGGTCCTTGGGAAATATTTACCAATTTGCAACTGCCACTTCCTTCCCTCCATCTCTCAGTCCTCTAAATGCTCCTATCACACATAAACAAGGCAGCTGGGATGCAGGAATCTTTCTCAGAGTGCTCCCAACTGGCAAGGGAAAGGAAGGAGTTCAGGCAATTCATGCAGGTTTTTGCAAAATCAGTTGAGATGAACTTCCCTTCCCCTCCTTCCATCACGTAGATTTTTGTGCTATTTAAAGAGGAAATGTGTTGACAAGTCTTAGCAGAATCTAACTGGGATTGCTGTAAATCCAGAGCACCCATTGGGCTGGAGACTGTGCAGAACAGATGGTGATGCTGTGGGTGGTGGTGATGAAAAAGCAGTGGTGGAGTTTTTTCATTCCTTCTGGGAAAGAAGCCATGCCAAGAATATATAATTGAGGGACAAAGGGTAAAGTTATCAGTAATATTCCCATGTACCTGGAAAGTTTAGAGCCAAATGGGCTCAGTGTAGGGCCCAAACACACCAGTCTGGGCATCAACTAGTTCTGTCATTGAAAATACCGGTCTACTTTTTTTTCCCACTTGCAGCAAGTTAAAAAATTAACCACATGCAGCAGAATAGAAAAAATGCCAACACTTGCTTTAAAAGGCTGTAGGACATGGAATAAAGGGGGTTTCCCCTTGGCTCGCATGTGTTAGGAGAATTATGTAACCTTGTTTTTTCAGAGGCACGCTGATCTCCTGGCACTGAAAAGAGCCCAAACATATGTTGAGTGCAAAAATGGGAGAGCCAGGAATGTACTCTACAGGAACAGGTCTTGCCAAGGTAAGCAAAGTGCAAACATCCCACACTTCCCAAATTATCTTTCTTTCCTGCTTAATGCACTGTAAATGAAATTCAGTTGGACTTTGGCATTATTGAGGACTGGATTCAATCTCATTTCTATTGTACATAGATAGGAACTGATGATAAAATTATATTGTTTGAACAAGGAGCTCACTTCCTTTGTAATATTTCTTACAATTGTTAACATATTAATAATTATAATAATGTTACATTTATAATAGAGCCTTTCTTCACCAAGAATCCTAATGCACTTATGAATTAAAGTGATTGTACCGTGTGTATGATATCTTACCTGAAAACATATCCGACATCACAGCTCTGCTGTGAATCATTCTTTAAAACATTAGGAGATTAGCTTTCCCACCACCTATTGCATTTTCAGTGCCTTTTTATTGGTAAATAGGGCTCTGCTCATTTCTCCACAGAGCTTATGAAGTGCTTTCCACCAAAATGAATGTGTAATAAATCTGCAGCATTAGGTAACCTTCCCAGGGGATCTCTATGTTTGTTTTAATGCTGCAGGCATTCTGGTTAATTTTTATTTCCCTTGATTTTTGAAATGACAACTGAAAAATCAGTGGTGGAAAGAAACTACTTAATGAACAAAATTGGTATTTCAGTGGTTCAATTCAGCCATTACTGTTGGCACTTTGGATGTGTAGAAAATATGAGGTAAGTCCTCATTGCCCAGTCTTGAGTGAAGCAGGAAGGTGTATACTGGTTTTAGTCAAGAAAAGTATGCAAGGTCCTGGGTAGCTCTTGCTGCCTAATGTCATTAGACTATACATTCTGGAAATTTAGGCCACCTATCGCAATTAAAAATAAACAGTCTTTACATATTCAGGTAGATGAACTAACCAAAGTCCTCTTAATTCTTAATAAACTCAGACAAGATTGCAAGGCTCATGTTGTTTTGTTTAGGTCCACAGGGACGTTCACATAAGAAACTAACTTATGGAGAAGTATTTAAGGGAGTTGGGTATTTCTTTAAATCCAAAATAAAAGTCTTCCAATACAAACTTAGTATGAATGAAGCATCTTTCTGTTACTGCTGAAGAGTCAAACACAGTTGTTTTGGAGCAATTTGTTTAGTACTGGACAGTGAAATGCTTTCCATCACGTATGGCACATAGTCACTGTAAACAGAGTGTGTCCCTTCACTGCCTCCACTGTCTCAGCATTTCTGAGCATTGGGGAGAAAAACATAGAACCTGCAGCACCCTGAGAATGCTGAGAAATTCTTAATTATTTTCCCTCTTAGGAGCTGTGAGTCTATTATTATTAGTATTATATTTTGCCAATGTAGATATTAAAAGCAGTCAATATTGGCACTGCTTGCAAGCCCAGTGTTAGGATTAAATCAATTTCAATTCTTATTGGTATAGATTTTTATTTCTGTTCTAAGAGTTAGTATGCTAGTTGTACTTACTGGCCATTTTAATTATATGTAAAAATCAGAAAATTAAAAAAAAGAATGTCAATGACTAATGAAATAGAAAAAAGGAGAGCTGAAGAAGTCAAACTACATTTCTAAAAAAACAAGAAGTCTGAAGACTGTTTTTCCAGTAAAAATAAATCAAACAAAACCAACCCCAAATCTCTTGTTGGCCAAGAATGGAAAATGACCATTCCTTAGGTAAATGTTTAAATAGTTAAAAGAATGAGGGAAAGATGGTGACAGCTAAAATGTTTTGTGCATGTGTGATATAACAAGCTTTCTTTACAAGACAGGTGTAATAACAGTGCAAGCCATAGGAATGCCCTGCCCTGTGAGTCAACAGACTGACAACAGGGCAATTATTTCCCTGTTTGGAACAAGAAGCAGCAAATGGTTCAGCTACAGGAGATGGAACTACAGGGCTAACGTGGGTAAGCAAACTGGAACTTTGCATGCTGGAATATATCCAGGATGCCATGTTGTTAGCACTTCTAGCTCTATGAAAAATACTGTAAATACTGTATTGGCCACAAACAGGACAAAATTTTAAATGTTGCCCAAGATTTCAAATTTATCACAGAAGTCATATAGAGACCTAACAGCGATAAATACTGTTTCCACTGTTATCGGCACTTGCGGGTTATGGGAAACGTAGGTTTGTGATCGATGCTCTATACAGCCAATAGCACAGCCCTCGTCTTCCAACCCTTCCTGCCTCTTTTGAACACCTCATTCTAGGACTTACTCACTGTTTGACCCTGTTATCCCAGTACTTTGTAGATGAAGGCAATTGAGAAAAAAAGAAAAGCTTTCTGAGGCTGGAATGAGTGTCTTTCTCTGAACTGTCTTTGTGCACAGACCATTCTTACTTCACAGAGAGGAGCAACAAACCAAAAAACCAATCAATGACAAGCAGCACAGTTTCAATTCATGCACACACCCTTAATCAAAATTCACTTCCATAAGGAGATAAGCACTCAGTAGGTTCACTAATCAACCAGTATAAGCGGAGAAAGCAGAATAAGAGGTGTGGTTTCACTACTTAGTTTATTTTTCTGGATTTACATTTAATTTAAATCAAAAGTAAAATGAGAGAATTGTTCCCATGGTAATTTACATTCAAAACAATTCTTTTTTTAACAGGCTAGCAACTGCTGATAAGCTAAATCAAAAAAAATAAACTAAGAACCAAGTCATGAAATGATTGCAAACTTATCATCTATTTGAACCATTCAGGACATTGGGTGATTTGTAATACATTTTACATGCTCAGAGCTAAACCCTACAGCAAGTATACCAACACTTGTCTCTGCAGAAACTCATACTTGGTGAGTTTTCAAAAGAAATTGAATATAAAAGGAATAAGGAAAAAGGATTCTTTAGTAACATCAGTAGGAGAAAACATGAATGCAGCTAGTTTTAAACTATTTCTTAGAGTTCGTTGCACAGGAGCATTTCTGGATTGTGAACCGGAGTTACAGTTTAAGAGGGAGGAGATGGGTCCATTGCCTCTGCAATTAACTCGCTTCCAATGAACACATTGCAAGCCTTTTGCATCCATACCAATTTGCAGTGCTGGTCCTTATGATCTTCCACTGTATGTGTTTTGAGCAACAGGCTGCAGGACTTCTCCAGACCTCATGTAGATCATCTGCTTCTGACCAGGGAGCTCCTGTCACTAACACTGACATGGCAAATTTACCAAACTCATAAATTCTTTCATGAAGCTCAATGGTATGTGATGAAAAAGACTCAGGGCTTGACATGAATAGGAAGAATGAAGACTCTAGTGCCTTAAAAGGTTTCAAAAGCTCTTGCTCAGTTACAGAACATCTAAGTTTTGTCCAGTAGCACTTTGTCCTGTTTTCAGAAATGCAGTGACTTTAAATTGTAGCTGCTTCCTTGTAATTAACTAAGCACAAAAGCTGAACCCATGGAAATTGTACAGTAAACACTGCTGCTTGCTGGTATATGGGAAAGAACAATGGGGGCACAGACTCCCAAGCTAAAACCTAAAAGCAGCACAATATACTGTATTTTGGGGTGATTCCATTGTGCTGGCATTTGATTTAGGGAGAAATAGTTGCTTTTGCCAACACAGAAACAAATTTTTTCCTGCCATTATGGTTGGGCTCCTTTTCACCAATCCTGTGTAGAGTGTCTGCTGAAGTCTGCCTGGCCAGTTAAGCAGGAGGTTAGCTGTGCTGCAACAGACATGTGGAAAACAATTTAATGATTTATTACCTCTATTGAACATGGGGTTTGAAAAGCAAACATTGTCCAGTGCGGTATCACCACTAGTGACACACAGCAGTTTGCTTCTCTAGTGTTTTCCTTTAGGACCTCACAAAACATGGCAGAATACCACTGAAGTAACACTTGGTCCCCCAAGATATGTAATCCTGAAAACAAAATTTGGCTAACTAAGGATGAAGAAGATGTGGTCAAGTTTTCTGCAGTATGAACACCGAACAGAGTCTCAATGTGTGACAGTGAATTTCAAACAATATGTGATTCATGAAGCAGAGATAATCTTAAAAGCACAGCTCCATGCCAGGCATGGCAAAAAAAGCTAGGCTACTTGATCTAACTTCAGGCTTTGAGATTGGCACATTCATGGTAAAGCAAGTCACAAATTAGATAAGGAAACATTCAGTGACGTTATTGTTATTATAATAGAAATTGTAAAGCTAGTGCTAAAAATCCAGTGTGGGAGCTGGATAAGAATACTAGTTCAGGAGCTACGTTAAATGCTCAGTCTGGCAAAGGTCCTGGACATGCCATTGCAGTCCGGATTTATGTCAAATCATGCACTGAAAGCAAGAGGATGAAGTTTAATTTGGCTTTCTGGGCAGAAATATACCAATGGTCTGGAACATGTTGTTCAAACAGGCAATATGGACTTAAATGTGCACTGAAAGTATTAATATGGCTCTCTTGACTTGTGCCACTAAAACTCATACACTCGGTCTACCCAAGAAATCTACTATGAACCTCAAAGTGAAAGAGAGTTCTGAGGTCAGCAGATTCCCTTCTTGTATCTAGAAAGAATCGTATCAGGTAATCCCTTATAAATGTAGCTCTACCTTAAACCAAGTAGCTTTTATGCCTTTGCCATTCTCTAAGAAAAATTGTTACAGGGCCTTACATGTTTGATGGTTTACAAAATATGTCTTAATTCAGATTAAGGAAGAAAAGCCAAACATTTCTGTAAAACCTGTTGATTTTTCCACCCTTCTTGTATTGACTTTCTGGATGCAAATGATGTGTGCATCAAATATGCAAATAGCTCTTTATCCTTCATCTGAGAAAGCTGTCAGCATCAGATTCTATTTGGTTTTCTACAAACATTCATGTTTATAGACATTTTACTGAAGGACTATCATTGTAAGTACAAATTAAGAGAAATATAATGCAGAACACATAAAATAACAGGATTGGTGTACAATTGAATAGATGTACTATTAATAAATCTAATGTTTCACTATAAACAAAAGAATAACACTTCTCACCATTTCTTTATTGTCTCACTAGAGTTCTGTTGACCTCAGTGAATTTTGTTCTGGCTTATATTGGCTTAAGTAAAAGCAGCAACACCCACAATAACAACGCAGGGTTGTTTCAAATAGACTTACAGGGTAACACAATCAGCAGCACTTAATATGTCTCACTACATATGTTATGCTAAAAGGGCTACAAAGTTATTCACATTAAGGTGTTCCATAGCTGATGATGTAAATGTATTGAGAGAATACCATTAATAATATGAGGGCACTAGACTCTGATGCAAGCAGAAATAAAAAAACACTATCAAAACACATTTTGGAAATCATAAATTGTATCTAAAAAAATAAAAGACCACTTAAGAATAGTTAAATATATCCATAAGGATTATAAGTAAAAAAATGGAATTTCTAAAAAGTTTCATTTCTGGAATGCCTACAATACTCCTGGTTATTCTTCAAAAGCCAAAGCACAAATGATATTTTGAAAATAGCAGTATAGTAGTCTAAGTCAAAGAGTTTTTTAAAATATCGCTTTGGGAGTTTTTTGTCCTTGAGAGTTTGTCACATTTAAAAATACTGCAAAAGTTCCAGACCAAGGTTATTTTCTGACACAATACTTCAAACCTATGCTCAGAGAAAACCAGGATTTATGTAAATAAATAAGAGGACATGCCAAGTGTTTGTAGTGAGCCCAGGAGTAACAAATCACTGAAGGGGAAAGACAGAGTTCTAAGAGGTTTCTGTTACAGTGATGCAATTATGCACAAAAATTCTTAACAGCAGAAACTACTAAAACTTGCAGTCACTTTGCTAATATTTTGTGGCACAAAAGCCTGGGATAATGCCCTGCAAAAAGGTTGAGGTAAGCTGCAAGTTAATCAACTAGAAAGCCAGTTGGTATGTCTTGGAAGGTTAGAGACAGAGGCCCAGAAAAACAAGCAAGGAGGGATTTTTGGTAATGGTGGGAGGTACCGGAGTAGTTTACTCATCCTACAAGGAATGCAGAATACTTCCATGTTTTTCACTAGCCCTTGTATTTATTAAAAATACAAGCCCCGAAGCAGCTATTACTGATTTTTGGTTTGGTGAAAATAACTGCTGCTTGTATGTTCTGATAAAGAGTGTGTCTCTGTAGAGAAAAACAACACTTAGAATCATAGATTCATAGAGTGTTTTGGGTTGGAAGGGACCTTCAAAGATTATCTATCGAATCCACCTACAGGGACATTGTTTGCTATACCACGTTTCTCAAAGTGCCATCTAATCTGACTCTGAAATACTGCCAGTAATGGGACATCCACAACTTCCCTGGGCAACCTGTTTCAGTGTTTCACCACTGCTATTATAAAAAATTCTTACTTATCTCTGATTTAAACCTAACTGAATCTCTTTCAATTTAAAACTGTTGTCCCTTGTCTTGTCACTACAGGCCTTGGTAAAAAGTCTTTCTGTATCTTTCTCATCAGCCCTTTATATATTGGAAGAGTGCCTTCTCTTCTCCAGGCCGAACAAACCCAACTGGTAGCCTCTCTTCACAGGAGAAATGCTCCAGCCCTCGAGCTGTCTTCATGGCCCTCTTGAACTAACAGGTCTATGTCTTTCTTGTGCTCAGGATCCCTGTGCTGGATGTAGCACTCCAGGTGGGTTCTCACCAGAACAAAGTAGAGGAGGAGAATCACCTCCCTCAAACTGCTGGTCACATCTGCTTTTGATGCCGCCCAGGATGCTGTTGGCTTTCTGGGCTGCAAGAGCACATTGCTGGCTCATTTCCAAGTTTACATCCTCCAGTGTCCTTAAGTCCTTCTCTGCAGGGCTACTCACCATTATTAATCACCCAGTTTGTACTGATACTGGGAATTATCGAATACTTGTTGAAGCCTGAAGTACACCCTCTCGAGAAAGGGGGGATGACTCCTTTCCTGAGAGTAACTGCACAGGTTTAGCTTGGAGATTTGGGAAGGCAAATGGATCTAGAGAGAGTATGAAGGATATGTCCTGAGCCTGTAACAGGAAAGAAGGAGCAAGGCCTTCCTGCATGAAAAGCATACCCAAAGCCAAATTTGAGACATGAGGGAGAGAAGGAGGCTTCCCAGGGCCCCTGAAGAGACCTAGCAACTCAGAGGTGCTGGCAGGCACTGGACTGGAGGAAAGAACCTACTGTTCATAAACACAGCTGACAGGGGACATTTGTAATCAAATCTTTTAAAATCAGATTCACTCAAAAGCTCTGCAGTCCCTCTCAGGGTCATTCTGCTGGAGATTATTATTGTGTACTCTAGTAAAATCCATCTGGAAATATCTAGTGATTTGCTTTGGGTTTTTTTGTTTGGTTTTTTGTTTGTTTGTTTGGTTGGTTTGGGTTTTTTGTTTGTTTGTTTTTTGTTTGTTTGAAAGGGAGAGCCATTTTCACTTTAAAAACATTTCACTTCAGTGATCTGGCTGCCTAGGGATCCTGTCACAGCACATTTCTGTCACATCATAACACCACTTTCAATGTCAGCTTGTATCAGGTTGGGGTATTGAGACAAAGCAAAGGCTTTTCTCGCTTTCAGATTCTGCTGATGTAAGCACATATATTTCACTCTAAAGGACAGTACTGGTCCATCTGATGTCTCCAGCTGTAGTGCAGACTGGATACATAATTTGGTTTTCTTTCAAAGAAAACTGTGGAAAAGAAGCAGGATCTGGGAGTCCAGTCAGAATCCATTAGCAACAAAGATTACATATTTCAATGTTTGCTCTGTTGTTTTGACTGCAGGAACAAGGAGAAACAGTTCTTAATTACTAATAATCCCTTCCATGCATTATTAACAGACTATTTTGTTAAAATAGTTGGAGCCTGCAGTGTTTTACAAGTTCCATGTACAAAGTAATTCATCTTTGCTGATGATAATGAAAAACTTTGTCATTTATTAGTTTGTCAGAAGAATCTCAGCAAGGCAGCCCACCTTATGAGGGAAACAAAAACTAAAAATCCAGTTCAGTTTTAAAGTTGTAATGAAAAGCTGTGATTTAAAAAAATAAATAGAAATAATTCCTGAGTTTTCATAGAATTACAGAATATGCTGAGTTGGAAAGGACCCACAAGGATCATTGAGTCCAACTCTCAGGCCTGCACAGTACTGTCTCCAAGAGTCACATATTTATGAAATAGAAAGTAGAAGAGGATCAGGCCCAAAGTTATTAGAAACTGGGAAATTCAAAGTGATACTGTACCACTGAAGTGGAATTATTTTATAGAATCCCCCAGTATATATGAGCAAGGGTAATATTACATAGTGAAGCAGAACTGTTCATGAAATAAAATAACAACTCCTTTTTATAGAACAGACAAATATTTTTATCAGAAGTGCCATGCTATCTCAGGAAAAATATTAGTCAAGTATCCCCAAGACAGAGTGGTAACCCTCATGTCCAGGATGAACAGAAGGTCCTTTCACCAAGTCATATTGTGCATTGAAATTCAACATGAAAAGCAAACAGCTTAATTAATTAGTTATTAATAAAAATATGTCAGGGTCAAGCACATTCATAAGGATTACCGTGAAAGCAAAATATGAGACTACTGGGAAACTTTTGTTTGTTTCTTTTTAACTTGTTTGGTTTGTTGTTTTTTTGGTATTTTTCCAGATCTTTTTCAAGTCACTGAGCTTGAGGGAAAGGTGAACTAATAGGAATAACTTCTGTTTCTGCCAAAAATCTTTGTATGACCAGTATCTGAATACCATTGTGAAAATGTGGATGTAGGATGAGAATGTGCTTAAAACTGCTTTTTCTTTTACAAAAGCTATAAGGGTCATTATTATCACCAAGAATGAACAGCACAACATACAGTACAAAAATGTCACTCAATCAACTACTTGCTCCTAAAAAGGCAGAGGTGTCTTTAGGAAGATGTCCAGTTCAATTGATTTGGTGATGGAGAAGAAAAAATTTTCACACTGGTGCTACAGGGACTATTCTGGTTCTCAGTAAAGACTCCAGACAGACAATTTCCCATAGAGAGCAGCATTGCAGGCTATAAAAATTCTTTTAGGATTTTCTAAACTAGTCATTTAGGAAGAGTGTGATGATTTGTAGCACTTGCTAAAATTTTTTCTGGGGAAACGATGACGAAAGATGAATTTATGACATATATCATATACCCAGAAAATATTTTCCATGCCTAACCAGGAAACTGAAAAAAAACAGAGAACATCATCAAAAGCAAGCAGGAAGTTTAAATGGACAAGTTAGAAGTAACTCAGGGTGCTTGAGGTGTTAAGTGTGTGCACTGCTCCCTGAGAGAAATAGTCTTTGGGGAAAAGCAAATTCCAGGCCATAAAGTAGCAGCTGGTATGGCTACATTGCACTTTAGTAGCCTTTTGTTTATAGAACAATGCTCGTCGCAGGTCAGATTAAACTCTGTTTGTAAGCCAGGTTTTAATGGCATTATGTGAAATAGGTCAGTCAATATAGAATAGTGTCTGAATATGTAAAGAAGTGAAGCCAGGATGCTGTAAAGGAGAAGCAGTGGACTTGCCTCATGATTCTCTTTGAACAGCAGTGTAGGAGGAAGTGGTGACATAAACCATTTCAGAGCTGGAACACAAAAATGTTTATGCACTTCTTCAGCAGCCTTCAGAAATTGAATATAACTTGCTTATAAAACACCTGGGACTGGCAGCAAACTCACTGCTAATTTAGCCCATTTTTAAGCTCCCTTTGATTTGCTGATGTCATGCTAAGGGACATTAACGTAGGTCAAGATATGATTCATTCTGTGTCGAGGGTTAGAATGAGATCAGTTACTAAGGGCTTCATTTAAAACACCAAAAAAAGAGTAAAAGGAGAATTCAAAAGTTGACTACAAATGTTAAAAGCAAGAGGAAGCCCTCTACAAAGAACCTATCAAACCCAATGGAACGGTTCTCAGCATTACTTTTATTAAAAATCAGGGTGAAAGGGTCTTTCTCTGAAAGTGCTGATAGTTGAGATGTCCAAGGTAGGATACAGGGTTGGCAGAATTAGCAATAAATATCTAGTACTTCCTACTGCAAACATAGAACAGAACGTTGGTATTTGTGATCAACTTCTTACGTTGCTTTAAAGAATTTAGATGAGGCAGAGCTATACTTACCTCAGACTGCCTAGGAAATCAAAAAAAGGAGAAGGGGGGGCATTTCCAGATGAGAGTTTTGCTGAGGCAAGGTATATAGCAATTTTCAGTAACTACACAGAAAGATTACAGTGCCTCAAGTCCTGATTTATACAGAATTTTTTTAAAAAATCAGGCCTTCCCAGAAATCAGACTCGAGTGAAACAGGGATATCTATGACCAGAAGTGTCAGCTCACAGTTACAGCAAGCCACTCTATAGACACCTTTTGAATTAAAAAAAAAAAAGAAAAGAAAAAAGAAAAAAAGAGAAAAAATAAAAGAAAAATTAAAGCCAGTGACTATCAAGTAAACTGCCTTACAGACTACTGATGAAAACTAGACACACCTTTAAGAGAGATGTAAAGTGCATAAGAAATTGCAACCTTTCTGTAGAGTCATGATCAAACTCTGGCCTACTCCTGACAAGAAAAGTTACCTGGGCACACCTCTAATGGGGTTGCTTTCCTAAGAGAGAATTTCGATTGTCAAAGGATTAAATGGATGTGAGAATGGCCTTGTACAAGGTAAACTGAGACTCTATTGTTCCTCTAAAGATACTGAATAATCAAATCCTTTGAAGTGTAAAAACAAGAAAGATTTTCACAACTGATACCTTTGTCTTGGTGTCTTTGGAAAATTGTCACAGGTCTTTTCCTAAAGGATGTTTGGGATGCCAGGCAGAAGTGTGTAGCCTCGGGATTGCAAATACCATGTTGGACATCTCTGCGAAAAGGCTTTATGGATTTAAATGTTACAATCACATAAAAGAAACAAAGGCCTACCTTTATCCTTAGATTAGATCAGGAAAGAAGTATAAACAGGGCCAAGAACGAGTCTTTGAACACAAGAACCTGTAGAAGCATCAGGCAGAACCCTCTGACCACTCAATCCCTAGTCTCCCCCTTACGTGAAAGAGGATTCATTGAATTTGCCATATTATTTTCTTTTCTGGTTCATTACTAATCAGATAACTTTCCTGAGTGATATTTAGACAAATTTTTTCATGTTTACCTTGCAACTTTCTAATTGTTGAGCCAGTACGCTGAAAAAAAAATAGGTGCAGCATTCTTTTAAACAATCCCTTCTGTATTAGAGGGCATTTACAGTTCACAGTCTTTGTTTTCAGCTCAAGATCCTAGATATCAGAATAGATTGATATCAATATATCACCCTGTAGATAATACTACAGGTTGGATTCCACAGGCAGGGGATTTGCTCAGTGCAAAACTAGGTCAAAGAATAGTGCCTCTCCCCAAATAAAAATCCAGAGCACACCTTGATTTTTTTTTTCCTTGCAAACATTAATATTTGATAACAACAGCCAAGCAAAATTTAGCTAAACTATATCAAGGTGATTTTGTGAACTGACCTTTCCAAGCCTCAAACCAACAGGCAAGTCAGAGTTCATCTCATAAGGGCTACCCAGACTCAGGCCACACCAGCAAAATGATAAAGCGTCTCGGAACTTGTTAACCTGACATAAGGCAGGATCTCTGACAAATATTTAATTTAGCAATAAGGGGCAGGACTTCCTGGTGTGTCTGCTCGGAACTGCTCATTGAGTTGGGAGTACCATCCTCGCATGATAAGAAAAGAATGGCTACAGGCTGAAACCAGCTGAGCCCTGACCCAACTGGCTCAGCTGAGCTCCAGTTCTCCAGGGGTTACCCTATTGAAGCTTATGCTGGAAGAATTCACGCAAAAGGAAGAAACAGTACCTGGAGCAATGCCACTGATTTTTCTTGAGTTATGCCAGGAAAATGTTTGACTTGCAGAAACCAGTCAGTAACAGGAAGAGATGGCCTGGGGCTACAGATGAAGCCTCGACTGTGCACATGTGAGAAGCAGCCACACAGCAGCAGTAGTGGGATCATGGTCAAATCAAGCTCTTAGAGGCAAGCTCTCCTGGGAGAGCCACCTGCATTTAACTTTGTCTGTTCTGATGGGCACCTTGCGGCAACTGCCTAAAGAAGGATACACACAATTTCTTTGCAGTCCAGCTTGCTCTGTGCAAGCAGCAGTGATGCTGCTGCATGCAGAGGCAGACTCACTGAGCAAAAAAGGCCAGAATGTCACTGAGTTGATCAAGCACCCTTCACGCTTCGTTTTGTTTCTCTGCATTTGGGGGTTGGCAGGTGGGAAGTAGGGAGTGGGGAGATGTTTCTCAGCTGAGGAAGCTGAAGGTTCTCTTTAAACAGGCTTTACATTGCTGGCAGTGAAGTAGGACTCTGCATCTGCCAATAGAGTACCAATGAGTTCTCTCTAATACCTAGCCATCAGCTCTAAGTAGTATTGCATAGGCCAGTTAGGTGCTGGACTCAGTGAGTAAATTAAGTGCCACATGTAACTGGGAATGAAGAAGCATGTGAAATTTCACATAATCAAAAGCATCCTGGAGACAGAAATATGCCTTTGTTTCCAGCATTTCACTTGCCTGAAAAATAAAATGCATGCCAAAAACAAACAGGAAAGTATGCCTCTAAATCAATACTATTCTGAGCTTCTGTATAAAAACTCACCATCATTAAAGCAGACAGGAAAATAGAAATCTAAAGATACCTGGGGTTTATTCCCTTCTCCCACCTGAAGATAATGCAGAGGTGGGAAAAGTTCCTGATCATGTTCCTGCTAAGTCATTTTGCTGAGAATTATTGATTTGCAGGGTTGGTTTGCAGGCTGATTTGCATGAGCATGTATATGACTACTTACAGAGTTTGTTTGCTATTCTGATGACAAAACCACTCAAGAATGACCTCTTCCCCCTCAGGGAAAGGCAAGGAAAAAAGGAAGGAATGTCTTTTTTCTGTTTTGTTGCTGTTCTTTGCATTGTAATAGCATGCATGCACTTGATTTGTATCAATAAAAACAGTTTTCTGGACTAATGTGAAATTTATACATGAGCCTCAGTGTCAAGCAATTGCAACATGTGCCTTCCAAGGAAGTTGCATTGCACTGACAGTTAACCAGATTATTTGGAGATTCTTACAATCAAGCAAACTGGTTCACTGACTAGTGCAGAAGCTGAGAATGGGAGAGTTAGGTACAAGTCAGTGACCCATATGGGTCCCTTCCAACTTGAGATACTTTATGATTCTATGCCTCTATAATTCATAAGTTCATTGCAAACACCTATTTGTTGGATTTTGTAGTCCACACCTCTCAAAGATACCTGCAGTGCACCTATTCCCACTGTGATCATTGGGTACACACAACCTCTCTTTTATTGTTTATAAGGTAACAGAATAAAAACAAAGGGTGTAAATCACCTCCTCTGACTTCAGCTGTGTCATGTGGGTACCCTGGCTCTCAAAACCTCTAGTGCTGAGAAACTGGTAGCTTCCAAAGGGTTCTTACACCAGTGTTAGATTGAGGCAAATCATTCCAGAAAGGGGTTGGAGAAAGAGTTAGTTGAAATAATCTGAGCTGAATTCTGCAGAGGCATAACATGAACTGCCCCCATTGCATCATGGTGATGACCCATTAAGCACAGGACTCTCAAGTGAGAGCAGAGTAAAACATATACCATTGGCCTGTTCAAAGTCAAGGATTCCCACAATTTGAAGATCAGTAACACAATAATGAAACAGTACATATCAAAGTAACCTGCCATCAGCTGAAATGATTTATTATGAAAAAGTAGAAAATTAAATATTTCTTGGGGCTCAAGAGCTTCAGTATTTTAAAATGGAAAGCTAAAGTTTAATGCATTTCCTTCAAAACTGTTCCCCAAAACCCTGCACAGCTGGCTGCAGGACACTGTCTAAGAAAGTCACAATATTCAGTTCTCTTTCAGGTCACAGAAGATGAAATTGCTCAAATATCAGAAGCATCTGCCTTCCTTGAGTACTCTGAAGGTATTGTTGGATCATTTTGATTCCTGTCCACATAAAATATTGTCACCAATAGCACTGGATGTGCTGGCTGGGATTCAATTATTTATAGTACAAAACATAGTCATGGAATCAGTAATGAGACTGAACTAACACACAGCAGCTCCGAGTCTGATGTTGGCAAATAATTAAAAACCCCACTGCGATAAGGACTTCCAATAGGGGTGCAAATATATTCATTTTGTATGGTGTATGTAAAAACCATGTTTTTACATTCCTGATACTGTGCTCACTGTGCAGAGGGAAAACAAAAGCACCTTGATTTCCTCCAGTGAGTCAGTCACAGCCAAAATAAGTTCAGGACCACTGGGAAGAACACAAATGTGGCCCTGAGCCAAGTCCTGCCTCTGTCTGAACCGCAGCTGTGAAAGTGATTGCTCTTTCCCTTCAAAGGGAAATGAAGTGATACATGTGATTATGGTTTTACAATGTGCAGTTTCTTCAGGCAGGATTTTTGAAAGACATCACTGTCTTGAAAATGTCTTGCAATAACCTTGGTTTATATACTGGTGTGGGATTAAAGACATTACCCACTTTGCCCCATTAGCAGCATCACTGAAACAGGAGAACAAGTCCTCTTTGAAATGCAGTTTATTCTACAAACATTTAGAGTAAAATCTATAGTCTATGTAACTTCGTGTAATACCAGAAATAAAAAGTGCTACTATGATCATTTTAAGGTTACTCACAGCTGTTTTCTAAACTACTCACTTGCTAGGGAAGGAGTAAATGGGAGATGAAAGGTTTCTTTTGGTTCATAGTCATGTTATCCTCTTTGGGCATTTTGTTTCCACACATCCACATTCATCTACGTACAGATATGTGAACTGGACTGTCTTATGGTTAGAGCAAACCAGTTCCACCTTCACTTTGTGACTTCTTTTTTCATGACAGCAAATGCATTTGTGTTCCATTTCACTGGCCTCAAAGGAATACCTATAGAAATGAGATTTTCATGTCAGTCTGCTGCCTGTTGTCTTCCAACTGATCCATAAGGAGCAGAGGAGGAAAATTTCCTATCTATTTTTCTGTTCATTCATAACAGCCTTTCCTCAAGGTGCTATTGGTCATGCAGGGCTAGAACCTCTGATAGCAATGGGGAAAATCCCATTAACTTCAGTGGATTTTGGGTTAGGCCCATTTTGGCATGACAGAAAGGAACAACCTGTGCAGAGAACAAAGGGCAGAAAAAAACTCCAGTAAAGACTGGAACTGTTCAAAAACCATACAAGGACATATTTAAGAGCATGTTTAATAAATTTAGCTGATGTCTTTCCAGAGGGACCTATTTTCGTATTTCTCCTATCACATTAAAGACATTGTTAATGACTGCTGTTCTGTACTCCCAGTTTCCCAAGAAGGTTTTTTATACAACAGGAAGCTGCAGCCCATTGGTGACAAGAACCCAGGAAGAGCAGCCATGGGGGAGGACAGAGAAAGGTTTCTTACTTACACGGAATAGGTACTGCACATCCCTTCACAAAAGGGCACTGGGACTGGAGCAGTGGACTTACAGTTGTCATGCACAATATACTGCTCTTTCACGTTGCGTTTGCATTTGTGGGGCAGCTCAATACCTGAGTAGAAGAACACTTCTGTTAGACTTTTTCAGACTGGGGAATAACTGTTTTGAAAGTTATCTGCTAGTAAACCAGGAGAAGATCATCCTAGTAAAATTTTTACAGTTCAAATGCATAACTATAACCACAACTGATAGCGCAAAGAGGTGGTAACTCAGCAAAACAACTTTCTGCTGGTCAACATACTTTTCCATTTATGGAATAGCTTTATTATGTAAAGATACTGTCGAACCAAGACCTGAAGGAGACATGAAAGGTCCAGTTTTTCTAAAATTGCTATCAATTACATTTGTGACTCTATAACAGCCTAATATTTCTGAGTGGATGCTACAGAAAAAAAAAAAAGACCTTTATTTCTATGCAATTTTCAGATGGAATAACAGAGAATATTTTCTACAAAATGTTTTATCAGGAGCATTTCTCAAGCTAATAGTATTTCAGTTTTATAAAAACACAGAAAATGAGAAAAAAATATATAGTGTCCTCATTGGAAGAATATGGCAGATGTTTAGTCTGAACTGTGAGGTAAAAAACAGTACTGCTGCTGTAAAACTGTTGTCCAGTCAGTGGAAACTGCAGCATCTCAGTGCTTGCAGAAACAGGCCTGCAAGCAGGGAAGAACTAAACCATATTGGAATAGAGAATCATCAATTTAATCCACTCACATGTCTTACAACAGCTGTCTGAAGTCACATCAATTGTCCCCTGTATTGAAAGTAACCAGAACAGTTAGTTCAGGTGCAGATATTGCTAAGTAGATAGTAGCAATGATGAAACTTCAGTTATATTCCCTCATCTCTAATCGACGCAGGTTCCTCATCAGACCTATTAGTGCATGAATTATATAAAAAAAAGTGTTTAAAAAAAAGCCCCAAAACAAACAAAAACGAACCACCAGCAAGGAAGGGAAATAATTTTCTTAAAACTGTATATCCTTTTACAAGCTACTAAGACGTCTAGTAATACATGCCTGAATGCAGGTCTTATTGATGCCAGCCCGAGAGAACGACTGCTGCTCCTGGAATTGAACAGCCTGACCTATGCAGAGCCTACCCCAAAGCTAATTCAAGTACATGGCTGTCCTTGTCCCTGCTTTGATTTTCAGATCTGCTGTGAAGTCCCAAAATGCTTCTGAAAGTTACTGGAAACCACTAATAGATGAAAACCCGGGTATGAATGATACCCCTTGCTCATTCACATTCCACTTCTTTGCTTAATGATACACTGCATATCAGAAAACACTGTGTTCATCAGTCCCCCATGGATCCATGGTAAGTTACCACTTGATCAGCTGCATTTTGTAACATTGATGTTTCTTAAGTGATGAAAAATCGCACCTTGCTCTTGCCCCAATACCCTCCTCTTTCCATTTCTAGTGCTTATCCCATAACAGTGTAAAATGTGTGGGTTTGCTTGCAAACATTTTTGCTTTACTGCTGTGGGACAGGGCTCAAAAAGTACATTTCCTTCAAACAAGAGTTATCAGCTCAGAAAGATCAAGAAATAATGAAGTTACTAATTCAAAACAGTAAAGACAAACCCCAAGCCAGCAGGCCAGCTCATTTCTGAAGTCTTTTTCTGGCTGTAAAATACTTACTGGCACACAGTTTGCTTCTTCAAATGGTAGGCAGACTCTTACTGTACTAGTCAAGGAAAACTGGCCCGCTGATTCAGTGCATGTATAATGAGTACAGTTATCATATGGATCTTTATAACTTTTTCCGACCTGATAAAAACAGGAAAACAAAACCCCGAGCCAATATATTGTAACAATAAAAATAGAATACTGCAACAGTAATAGAATCAATGAACTGGCAGAGGCTCTGGGTTGTTCATATCACTCTGAAAGGGCTGAGATGTCTGCAACTCACATCTGCAAGTTCTGTACCAAGCTCACCCACTACCAGCCTATGCAAAATCCCTTCTGTGGCCAGCCAGGGGCAAAGAATGAAAATCTGGTACAGAATGAGCATAGAGGTTTGAGCAGAAATGCAAGAAGGTATATGTGTTAATGTTTGTGGGCTAAAATATACACAAAAAGAAAAATAATTATTTCAAAAGATTTCACCAGTTTTTTAGTCAATTGAAGAAAATCAAAAAGTGTGAAAAGGGACAAAAATCTTTGCAGTAGAGGTTAATGGGTAACTGCAAAACCTCATCATGTAAAGATAAGAATTGTATATTGGAATGGGAGAATCTAACTTCGAAGATGAATTATCAAAAAATAAAAAGATGAAATAGAAAAGATGCAGAATAGCTACCAGAGAAGCAATAGCATGTAAGACAATAGTCACAGGCTGAAACCATTCACAGGAGTAGCAGACTGTAATAAAACCAAAGAGCTAGAATCATGGAATCATAGAATCATTAAGGGAGGAAAACACCTCCAAGATCAAGTCCACCCTTTAAAGGTTTGGCTCATGACTACACAATGCTACACTCACAAGACATGATGTATTACCTCAGGGTGTTAGCAAGTCACACTACACTATAGTAACTATGTCACTTAATTTCTGCCTCAGCAAATTCAGAACTAGTGGTAGTACAGCCATGTCAGCTTGCTCACACTATTTATCCCTGTGTCTTCAGGGCAAGAAAATGAAACAGTATCATGTGAAGCCAGCTCATGTATCTCTGCAAGAGCAGTATTACACAATGTCATCATCCTCTCTGAATTCTTTCTTGTCAGGATAAAGTGGGGTGTGGATAACATGGTTTTCCATTCCTGCCAAAGATACATAATTTTCAACACAGTAGCCCCTGTGAGATGCACACAGCAGAGAACAGCTGTATAAACATCTACATTTACTTTGGAAACACAGAGATTTCCCCAGCCTTAAAATGCATGACACTGGCTGAAAAATGCTGAGCTCTTCTTGATAATACAGCCTTGTGTGCAGAGCAAGGGAGTGCTTACCTCAATGGTCACATTGCCAAATGGAAAATTTGCCACACATGCCACTTGCTGGCACTGGTTGCAGCATTGACCCTTCTCTTCCACATAGCGAAAACCCTGTGGGAAAAAGCCATTTCCATTTAGCCATGTTAACTGATGTCTTGTTCATGAAGCACATTTGATCAAAGCTACACTGAAGATGGCAGAGGAAATGAGTGACTTTAAACCTGACAAACAAAGCTGGTAATTTTTCTCCCTTATTGAACAGTGACTTCTGGACACCTCTGTTGCCATGAAGGCCCTGCCATTGGCTATTTTTCTTCAGGCTAACACACAGGACAGGCCAGATATATTAATTCAGCATATGATTACTTACACATTAATTCAATGTATGATTACTCTGCCACCAGTGCTTGGTCTAGCATTATTCACAAGAACTATTGCTGTCAGACATGTGAAGGTTCCCTCCCCCGTGTTTTGGTCTCTTGGTGGGTATGGATGTGTCTGGCTTCAGGATAAAGGACAATGAAAGGTTTTGTCTATTTTTAACACTGGTAGTGGGTCTAGTCTTATCTGGACATAAATGGAAAAGCAACCCCTCTGCTTATATTCAATAACAGACTGAACTGGTTTTGTGCCAATTCTCATAAATACTGAGAAGTAGCAGACTACTCTCAGTTCACAAGAAGTGAGAAGTGTTTGGAAACATACAGACTATTGTGCAATTTCTTCACAATATCAATTTTCAATCTGACAATGGGCAATGCCAACAGAATGGCACAAGCATCTTCCAGCAGTCAGACTTTAACAGGTCTGCAATCCTTTCCCCTTAGGGCATCCTTCCAAGAGTGACCTCTTAAATTGGCTAGAGCAAAAATAACTGGCACCTTAAAAGTAACTTTTCAAAAACATTGATAGGAGAGTCCATCCTGCTACGTTGCAGTGAGAAAGCAGTTACACTCTCCCAGTTTCAGAGTACTTCTCCTCAATAGCCATTGTTTATGGCCAAGGAGGTGCTGACCTGCTGGCAAGTGGTTTGGCACTTCACTGGAAGACACTGGATGCGGTTGGTTTGTGTCACAGGATCCTGCTCATCTGTGCACACACAGTTTTCACAAGAGCTTTTAGGCACCATTGCCCCCGGCTGGAAATACAGAGGAGAGAGAAGGCAGGCCATGACAAGAATTCAGAGGGTTCTAGAGTAAACATCCATCTGGACTAACAAAAGATTAATGCTTATGAGGTTTACTTTTGGAACTTCCTGAAATGACTACTTCCAGATCTCTAAAACCTCACAATCAGTATCATAAAATGAACACAAGGCTGACATTCCCAAGTCCATCAATGATGTTAAATGAATTATCTCATAAATTCAATGCATCTTCTTTTGCTCAGTTTGACATAGATATTAATCTTAGAATATTCAGTGAAATTTGGAATTTGTATTCAATCACAGTTCTGACCTATTGACTCTAAAACATAGGTAAGATCTTTTTTAGCAAGCAAGTTACTAGTCTCTAGCATTACCTATTCAGTAACGTATTACAGAATTACAGATTGATTGGGGTTGAAAGTGACCTCTGCTGGTTATCTAGTCCAATGCCCATTTCCTATAGTACAGAAGATTACTGGCAGGGGAAAATTACAGGTCATTCTAATTCTGCTTTTTGTATGAGTGTTGGCAATAGCAACTTCAGAAAATTCTGACTCAGGCAGCATTAACTTGTGGAAAGAAGTGACTGGAAGAAGACCTACCTTAAATTCAACTCCTTCAGAAACACATACACCTTTTGGTACTGTAAGAAAAAACAAAATGAAAAGAATGTGCTAGGAATGATGCAAACAGTTGCTGTAGTAATCTCTGAATTGTGAGTGATTTAAAGTCAAAGAGTAGAACTGAACTTAATACCTCACACAAAAGGGGAGAAAAGTTGTTATTCAGAAGTCCACATATTATTCAGAAGCCCACATCTGCTTAGATGTTATGCATGAAGTTGGGGGAAATTCTATATCCTGGTATTTTCTATAAGGTAAAATCTATTTACCTCATGATTTTTCCCCCACACTTGAAGTTACTCGACCTTTTCTTTATTGTTAACCATTTGCTGTTAACAAAGCCAGTGTGAATCTGTCTCAGGTATGTGAATCTAGAAATATAATTTGGCAGCACTTTCTAGATGGGTTCAATTTAATCATCATCCATTATCTGATCAATATTACACTCACTGAATACAGGCTACAGAGAACCTACACCAATTACTCCAACTCCCCCCAAAAAAGAGAAGGCACCAATTGTAAAGGCTGATAGGGAAGAGGCTGTTGCTTATGATTTTGATTTAAGGAAAGAAGATACTTACTACAGGAGACGATAGGACAACAACCATCCTCAGATATAGCAACCACTGGTTGGAAGCCTAAGTCACATCCTGTTTTGTTGATAATGCAGGTTTTTATATCACATTCTGCAATAGCCAACAGTGATAAAGTAAGCCAAAGCATCCTGTCCAGCAGTGTTACTTGCAGGCAAAGCTTGTACATCCAAGAAATTGTGTGGAAATAGATGATTATTGCATCACACATTTTTGGAGTTTGGGACATGTTCAGGTGAAGTATCTCTAAGTTTGTTCCACTGTAAAGCTCTTTCTAGGACATATATTTATGGTCCTTGTTTCTGCTTCTTTTCCCCCACTGGCTGTCATCTCTAAAAAAACTGAACACCTTTAGAGAAGTGACAGGGAAACAAGTTAGAGTAAAAATAAATGAGTCAGAGTAAGAAAATGAAGAGGCAGTGTATGAGAGCCAAAGATGTAAAGGTTGGGACATGAGAAGCAAAGGACCTTGACAATGTCCACTGCTCCCCTCAAGGCATCCAAGGAGCCTAATGAACCTCTTTCTGGTGTGTTGAAGGAATGAGGAATAGAACAAATTTCCCACCAACATTGCCAGGATCCACTGTCCTGCATCTTGGTATACATGCTGGGAATGGCCAGCATTAGGAGCAGGCTAGTCCTGTGCTGTGGTAGGCATTTGGGACTGGGAGGATGCAAACGAAACGTGAGGGAAACATAACAGGAACATCCACAGGAAACCTTAGGGGAGCCTGAATGATGAACCTATCAGCTCTTACTGGATGGATCTCTGTGGAAGGCTCACCATCTCATCTCAGAGGGACAAAACCCAAAGAATCCTGTGAGGCATTTGGTAGTCCCAATGATACATGGGGAATTTTCCATCTGGGAGGTCATGACACTAATTTAGAGTACAAGTAGGACCAGAGCTCTCTTCTGATAACAAGAGCTCCTGGCATGTAGATGGAAGAAATGACCACTTCAGTGTGTTTATTTGAATCTGGCACCTGTGGGGTACCAGATCTCACTTGGAATTATTGCTGAAGGCAAAGGATGCCACATTATGACATATGAATTATGTACTCACCACAGACAGTTTCTGTGCAACATGGGTCATCCAGACGTGGTTTTATTTTGCGTACAAAGCCTTCTTTTGTGCAGTTGATAGGTGGAGATTTAGTACAAGGACGGGGGAAGCAAGAGATATTCAAGGTGGCTTCATCACAAGTACAGTATTGGCAGTCATGCTCCCAAGCTTCTCTAGGCTATGAAAACAATAGGGATAGCAATTCAGGGAGCAAAACCCGGAAACATTATATCAATGAATGCCTGTTGCAAGACAGTGTAGGGCTGAGTTCAAGCCCAGAGGAAGAAGGGAACAGTAGAAAAAATGCTATTATTTGACACCTTCCTTTGCAGGTTTGTGTGTCCAGGAAGGAAGCCGGAGAGTTCTACTGGGAAACTGATTCCCACAAACTCTATTCCTGCTTCTGTATCTCAAATGATTAAAAACATTCTGGAGTTAATGAAAACTGCTGTTTTTCTCTATGGTGTCATTGCAGTTCACCAGTTTTTAAGCTTAGAACTAAAAGAAACAATTCATGCAATTATTTTTACAAGAGGTCACAGAACCCAGATATAGCATAAAGACTGTATTTTCCTTTCTCTTACCTGTTTCACTGATCCATCTTGTGCAGTGCAACCTATAAAATGAATTACTTATCACTTTAATGGTAACTGAACCAGGAAAACGAGAGAAGCAGGAAGACAGGAATAGAAGGAAGATCTTGTAATCTGAGAAACAACCACAAAAAGAAAGACCACAAAGAAAATTCAGAGTGCAAAGTTACAGGTTGTGTACCCAAGAAAATCTTCCCCCAAAACATTCTCGCCTTAGTTCTTTTCACAGTTGCACCTTCAGCATAAGAGAAGGCAGAAACTGTCAATCTGAAATGCTTCCAGGCTAGCTAGAAAGGGTCAGTGTTGTCTCCCCCATTTCCTCTGTACCCAAAATATCTCCTTTAATGGCCACTTCTAGTCAGACTCTTACCCACCCCTCCCTCTCCACACCTCTTCCCATCAGATTTGAATTATTTCTTACCACAAACAGGAACACAAATGCCATCATGATTGTTCAGCAGAATTTTTCCATCAGGACAGTAGCATCCCTCAACAAAAACTGGTGTGTTATTTTGGGAGGGGAGGGTGTCCATAACGACTTCTCTGCACAATGAGAATATAAACAGGAATGAATGAGAAGCAGAAACATAGCCCAGGGCAGTCAGACATCTAAATCCCATGGGAATGTGAAAACTTACTGGCAATTTTCATATCATGGACTTGAAAAATGCCTTAGGAAATGACCCACCTGCTGAAGCAAGTGTTTCTTCGTCCTTCACCACATGGCTTGTACACCTGATCCTGAGGACAGCTGGCCTCTGAAGAGCATTGCAACACACAAGTTAAAAAGCCCAGACCCACGAGAACCCTTCAGTGCACAGTGGGAAAAGCACCCACGCTATCACAGCCCACCTCACGGCTTCACACAACTCAGGCTCCTGCCCAGTGAAGGGGTCCCTGAAGCTTCAGCAGAGGCCAGTGCATTCAGCAAGGTTCTGGCAACAGTACTGAGAGTGTTCACCCCTGAATCGTCGGGCCCCCCTGTGCAGGGCAAAGCACTCAGAAAGAAGCCTTGTGTTGCCATCTAGTGCCGAAGGGAACAGAGTAATCAGCTGAGCTACTTAGGAGAGAGAGAATGTGGGCCTGTTTCTCCATCGCTTTGCATCAGTTCTGGGCTGGAACAACCTCTTTGATTTGTTCCTGCTTTTTCTCAGGTCCAGAGCAGCTCAAATAAGATTGAAGCCTGATGATGTGGAGGAACATAAACAAGCGTGCGGAGGAGGAAAGAACAGAGCAGACTTGCCCCACCACCAGCAGGGTTTCCCAGCCTTACCACACTGCCCATTCGCCTGCCTCCTCCAGTCCACACACACCCCGTGGAGCCCACACAAGGCTGCATATGTCTGCATGCTTTGGCACTCGGTGCTGGGATGTTCTTCTGAGCACCCACTGCCCACACATGCCTCATAGTAGGGCTGGGGAGGCACCACACCATGGCACTCGGTCAGGGTCCTTCACAAAGCAAGGAGGCAGACCTTGGTTGACTTTCAAGGAAGAATTCAAGAACCAAACTATCCACAGCCAGGCAAAGCTTCAAGGTAAAGATATAACTACCAATTGCTCTCATAGGCAACATGCCCACACAGCTTAATGAAAAATTAGCTTTACCTCCAAATCTTTACAACACTTTGAAAGGAAGCAATTTTATGTTGGACTGCAACCTGAAAAGACTCATGTGCAGCTCATAGCTATAAATGTATATGCTGACTTTTTATATTAGCATGTTTATAAATCCTGTTTTAAATCACAAAATTATTTTAAAAACAGACGCACATATTTGCTTACTAAATTTTGACAATGTTTTGTGTCATTCAGAACTTTCAGATACTGAATCACAGCCAGCTCCTCATTAGCTTCTCCAGAACTGAGAGGTAGAAGGAGTGCCAAGTGACAGGCACTATTAAGGGAGGACTGATTTTGATGATGCAGCCGAAAAATATCTGCCAGACTTGGGAACAGTCACAAATCAGTTCACTGCTTAGTTTCACAAGGTGTGCAAGACTTCATATCTTCATCATATTCTATAATCTGTTCACGCAAACCAGGTAGTAAAACACTAATACTTTTGGGATTTGTCTTACCAGATGATTTTACACAGATTAGAAGGCTCACAGTGCTGCAGATATCCAATTGTAGCTGTTTCTGAGACACCTGGATTACAGTATCTGTTGGTAGGATATGGTACTTTCCAATCTAATGCCATGTTTTTGAAGGATTCAATAACCTCACCATTCCTCTTCATAGCATCATCAGACTTCTGGTTGTTGCAGGTACCTGGTAGTAATATAAAAGCAAAGTGGCAATTCAAGGTAAGTTGATGCTGATGAAGCTGCTTTTAGAGAAAATTTGGAAGGAAGTTCATCTCCTTGTGAGACGGTGACAGCACATAGAGTCCTGGACAAATTCACAAAAAGTGTTTGTAGGAAGAGAAGGCTAGAAGAAGCAGTTTGCCAGTTACTCATGTAAACCAGAATTGACATGTTGGTCGATACATTTCTTCTGGTGGCCAAAGTTATTGAGATGGTGCTGCCTAGGATAGAACTCCCCAGACTTTATATGCTCCCATATGGAGTATAAATGCTCAAGAAGAAGGGCTTAGAAAAAATCTGTCACCACCCAAACAGACTGTGAACAAAATGAAAAGATGTGGCTTAAAACTCTGCCTCTTGACAGTGTCTTTCCACTAAGTAGAGATAAATTTATTATAAATTGTGAGACACAGAAATCAGTGGAGTTGCAAGCATTTAGAGATGTTTACAAGGGGATGAGTGAAAGAAGGAGGAAAACTAATTACATTCATTATTGTCAGCTGATGAGGACACTCACCACATAGTCCCAGGGTATTATTATAAAACTTTCCAAAAGGGAGTTTTATGTAAAATGCAAGTCGACTGTAGGAGACATAAACCTCTAATTCAGGTATTTCAATTATGGCATAAATTCCAGAACTGCTTATCCTGATACCATTCTTGGAAATGTCTGGAACAACTTTTTTATCATTAAACAAAATCTAAAAAGAAAAGAAACAAAAGGTCTCTATTAACAGTTTTCTTTTAAGTTTGGTAAATGATCAGTGAAACTCGAAAGCAAAGCAGCACAAATTTGGACCTTAGGTGCACCAAATTAAGTCTTTCAGTCGTCTAAGATTCTTTCTAATATATCATAACTTGTATTTAAATACTCATATCAGGACAACCTCCCCAATTTTCAATTTTGTGATTGTTTCCTGTATTTTTTTTTTTAGAATATACAAATTTTTGCTGATGTAAAGTGAAAAAAAGAGAGAGAAAACAATGCAATTGCATTTTGTACCCATTCCATATTTTACAACATCATCCTTTGTCATGACAGGACATTTGGCAGTACAGTAAACTACAGCAACTACAGCAAAATACTATTAAGAATTCATTTTAACATAATACTTTACCAAGTTTGTTTTTTTTCCATGTTCCATTGCTTGCGTCAGAATAACCGTAGAGTTGGAGTAAGAAATGATAAGGGACATTGAACAAATTGCTCCATCAATGGCACTACAGTAGTAGTTGTCTATATGAATCCAAAAATTGTGAGAGTGAGGATGAATTGACTTCACAAGGACATAGGTGCAGTTTTCTTTAAAATGATAATATGTTCCATCAAAAGTCACATAATGCTCATTTCCCCATCCACTGCAAATACCTGGAAGACAGAGTGACAGTCGTCAAGTTTGGCTTCTGAGCTTACTGCAAGTACAAGCTGGGTTTTAACTCTATTACTCACTTCCTGTGAGAGCCAAAATAACCACTTTCATAAAGAAAAATTGGCCCAGCAAGGACACTCTTATCTGTTTTTAAGAGCCAATGTTTTAGATGGGATTTCTGTTCCATTGTATCCTACTGAATTAATATGAACATAATATAGATGTTGACCACACAGACTTATCCTTCTCGGATACATAACATAGCATAAATTTCAGGAATTCTTCTGCCACTTACACTGACACTCAAAGACTTCACAGCAACCTGTTTCATCATAGTGTTTCGTGAAGGGGAAACCATTTACACAGAGTTTCAGTTGCTGAGGAGGGCAAGTCATGCTGGACAGTTTGATCTTGTTTCCTTCTCCTAGGCAAGTGGCAGTCTGGCAGTGTCCAAAATTCCATGTTTCATTAAACTATTGATGGATGGGGAAAAAAAACAAACACCACAGGAGAGGCATATAACAAAGTAATGTAACAAAACCTTTAAAATCCCACACAGGAACTGTGTCCCACTCACTTAATTGTCTAGCATGGCAACAGTTGTTGTCTATTCTGTCTGTGGGAATCAGGCAATATGAAACACAGAGCAATCAAAAGAGCCTTGATATCTGCTTTTTGAACAGGACTAAATACTATGGTCCTGATCACTTCTGGTCATGGGACATGGCCAGATGTGACTTCCTATTCTTTGTTCAGCTTGAATAGTTCTGCCCACATACAATCATTTAAATGTTTCAGATGAACAGAAGAATCTTCAACTTATTCTCTCAGTGGGGGTTTCTGGTATAATTCTAAATCATCTAACTCAGCCATGCCTATCGTCCAGCTGTAGTGGTGGATACCAGCATCAGAGAAGAACACTAAATCTTGGCTGCAGGCAATCCATGAATGATGAATGATGAAACACATCTTCTTCCAAGTCTCACCTTTCTGGGAGGAATGAGTGCAAGACAATCGCTCACAGGAGTCCTTGTGGGAGCAGGAACATGGCTTGTTGCACTGGGAGTAGGTGTTGGTGGACAGGCTTCAGAATTTGGATCGCAGGTCTTGTAGGTCTCGGTATGAACAACTTGACACTCTGCCCAAATTAATTCAATCTGACACAATTTATTGCAGACAGAATAAGCACAACGACCTGATATATTCACTGGCAGAGAAACATTTTCTCCTGCAAGGTCAAAACCCAACTGTTAGCACCAGACTTTACATGAAACTTCTAATTCCCAAAGCCCATGCATCACAGATCAGCACATACTCAGCCCTGCATTTAACTGTCTGGGTCTACCTGTACCCACAGCCATGTTCTAGTCTGAATGTTTGCAGCAGCTTGAATTCAAGGACTAGATGGGAGTCTAGTTCATCCAAATGGCAAAGGCTGAGAGCAGGCCACAAGTGGCTGATTTGAAATTCAGCTCTTAAGTACATTAGCAGGAATTGAATACAAGAGGAGAGAATATATCACTGAGTGCATCTGGTATTCACAGACACAAAACAGGAGGTAGCTGGAACAGGAGCTACTAATAGAAGAACAATCTTTCCTCCCCTTTTTTTAAAAATATTACTGTGAGTTACAAGGTTGTGTTCAGCAGTTTGGGATTTAGGGCTCTGCTGATATTTGCATCTGGTCTAAGTTTCCTTACACCAGGGATATTCAAACCAGAATAAAGTTATTGAATATGGGAGAGCTGTAGTTCTGAAGCTGTTAATTATAGTTCAAGATGTAACAACTGCTGGTAACATCTAACTGCAACAGGCAGAATGAACCCTTGCAGAAATACTTTTCACTAACAGTACATCTTTCCTCATCCATGGTGCAGAAAAAAAATGTTTGCATAGTTTCTCACCCATTTGTATCAATTGTCCATTGTCATTGCAGAAGCAGGGAGTGGCTACCATTGATGATGGAGGTGCAGATGTTACAGTTTGCTTCTGTTGTTCTGCAGAAAATGAAATAAATTAAAATCCAAGACCTATGACATCTATTGTATTCTTCACAAGCACCAAAAAAAAGCTAAAAAAACAAAACCCAAAAAACTTTTGCTTACCCCCCACTGCATTCTGTGCATGTACATACTAAATCTATCCTCTCTGTATTTACATACACTCTCTCTACACATGGCATGGTGCTATAATAATACAAACACACTCCAATTTGTAGGAGTTTGTATATATATAGTGTATATAATAAATTCCCATTTTACTGCCACTTACTCATTCCAATTTAAAGTTTCTAATCCTGCAGTACTTCACCTGACTTTGGAGAGGTGATTTCTAGTGGCACTTCATTTTGCTTTTTAAAGCCTTGTTGGTTTAAAGATCATGCAGACATTTTACTATGCCACCTACACTTTGCTTACAATAATTCTTCCTTTCCTACCTACCAGTCCATTATACCTCTTAGTCCACTTGTTAACACTTTTAGCAAATATCAAACACACAGGGTCACCATCAAGTCTTTAGCTCTCCCACTCATGGGAGTACAGAAGCTAACTTTTAGTTTTGATTCTAGTCTTTGTATAACTTGCTACCAGAATAATAAACTTTTGCCAGTTATTTTTCTTTGCCATAATCATGTGGCAAAATTCTGACTTTTCTTTATCTCTTTTCGCTTCCTACTTTCTGCTCTTTCACATTCCCTTCACTCTGCAACATGGTTTTTGGAAAGGGAGATAACTGTTGGGCAGCTTTATTTTCATATTCCAGTGACCCATTTGAGACTCACTTATTCCAATGCGGAAAACCGTACAATAAGAACCCTACTGTGATATATGTGATAAGAAAGAGAAAAACAAGGTTTAGAAGTATGAAATATTGAGACTAACAACACCAGAGTGTCAACTGTGGTATGCCCAAGATAATTGTAAAAGCTGCACTGAAAAATAGCTGAATCTCTCTATTCTCTAACTCACTGAGAGATAGGTCTGTAAGAACCTATAAAATTTACACCTTTGGTCCTCACAAGATCTGACCCCTCATTTTTGAAACTTCAACAGTCTTAAATTCTGTGCTTTCCCCAGACACACAGTAGGAGTCTTTTTCCAAGATGGATAAATATTATTACCTTTACAGACTTCCACAGAATCAGCACCAAACCTCTTACAAATCTAGTACCTTGTGTTGGTGTAGACGGTGTTCTGCATGGGGTAAGCGTTTTGATGATCTCTCCGTTAGGGCCACAGACAGCTTCACCGCACTGGGGCCCGTACATGTGGCTGTACACAGTTTCATTTAAGGTGTAGGTGTTCCCATTGTAGCAGCAAAGGCAAACTGAGGCACCAAAAGAGCAAACACCACGGTAACACAGGATGCTTGGAATATAAATACAAATTAAAAGAGAACCAAACTCTGCATTTACACTTCTGAAACTCACAACATCAAACATGAATTACCTGGCTGAAAAACGCTCTCGGTTTCTACTTAAGAATCTGCACTGGGAGCCTCTCATTTATTTTAAAGTGGATTGGATTTTTCTGATTGAAGGTGTTTCTTAGAGTCAGCTTGCATAGAAGAATAACTGGTTGATAAAAGCGTCAGAACTGGTACTGCCCTAACCCCACATGAAACACAGGTGAATTCCTTCTTGGCAGAGAATGAGTGGGATTACTGCCTTCCTGAATAATAAAACACTAGCTCAGAAGATGTTTTACAGCTGTTTCCATCCACTAATGAGGATGATTAAGTGATAAACAACTTCATTTAAATATATGAGAAGCTCTTCAGATTTTGGAGAGTGTACATTCAGGAACCAAAGGAAATATATCTATTACTGTAACAAAATCAGCAAAACTGAAAGAGTGTTGTCTGTTGGGTGACCCTGCATTTCGGAATGAGGTTTCTCACGGGTACGGGAATTACCTTGATACTATACCTTAAGTGTGTCCTTTAGGCACACAAACATATCTCTCATAAGCTAGCTGTCTTAGCTTATTTTATGAAATTAATGGAGAAGAATTCCACAAGATTTGCCCTTTTCTAAAAGTACTCATTAAAACAGGTACCCTGAATGGCCTGCCACAGACTACTGTCTGTTTTCACTGTCTACTGTGGAGGTAAAAAAATGGTACTTACCTGGGTAGGTTGAATCCCATGTCACACCTCTGTCTGTTCTCCCTATTACTATTCTTTAGACAGTTCTTGAGGTCAAAGGCTGCATTTTGCTTATCAAAGTATATCTGTACTGCTGTGCATCCACCTGTTAAACTACCTATTTGGACTCCTATTTGGACTCCTATTACCAATATGCTTGCAGTAATACATGATGCTGGGTTGTTTCAGTCCTAACATCCCTCAATGCACAGTGATAGTGAGGAAAAGTTACCTTTGGAGTCTTCAGTACATAGTTTCTCTTCAGGATCACTGAAGATAAAGAGAAAAGAAGACTTGTTTTATTGTCTTAAATCTGTATATGGTACAACAATGTCTGCAACGGGATCTGATTTTACATAAAAACATACCCCTGAAGGATTTAATGATAATTGCCACCACCTATGATCATTAACAAAGCATTGCCTAGCTTGTCCTTTCCAGTCCTATTTTACCTTTCTCACCATGAACTGACCTACCATGAAGTGCAACTGGAGAGAGCGACACACTCCCTGGTCTCCTCATCAAAATATGGCTTGTCAGGACTACACTCTGGGTAACAACCTGGAAAGTTCAAGTAAACAAAGCATTCTTAGTCTACATTACCTAAATACAGGAAAACTCATTAATACCTCTAGCAGCTGGAGATTTGATTCCAAAATGAACATGATTCCAGTATGAATGTTCTTTTTACTACCAATTTTCTTTCCAGTCCTCTTTTTTCCTCTCTACCAGAAGTTTTAATTAACTCTGTCAAGAGATAATTATTCTCTGTGAATTTATATTGAATGACCTTTTATTTCTCCTCATACTTTAAGGCAACAGGTAGATTGTGCTATAAGTGGTACTATCATATAGGGAATTTACCTTGTTAAGGCATGGTCAGTGAGCTTCTGGGGCAAACAGGATAACCTTTCAGTCACCTTCATGCTTAAGACATTTAAAACCAGACTAGTAGCTGCAATTCCCTTGAAAACTGCATTTAAGTAAAGAAGAATTACCTTCTAAACTATACAGCAAGTTCCCACATTTCCCTTGTGGGTTCCTGCAGGTCCTTAGACAAGGGGCTCCGCACGGTTTGTAGAACCACTCATGTTTGTCAGGTGGATTGTAATAATCACAGAACACAGCTGGAACAGAAGAATAAAACACCTGTAGGTCTCAGGCACTGGGCAGGGGTTATTTTTAAATCTTGTTTAAAAGATTTACGTAAGATAAGATAAAAAGAGCTTGTTTAGTCACACATGCATAGCAACATCCGTGTTCTTATCTCCTGTGTGCCTGAGCTCATAGAGCACTGCTTTTCTTTGTGCATTTTCAGTGCAATACTTACGGCAAATGGCAGGTGTTCTCCAGTTGATACAGACACCAGCTCTGCTACAGCTTCTTGAATAAGCAGCAACTGAGGTACAAAAGCACTCACAATCTCCCACACTGTCACAGCCACAGAAGTCAGAAACACAAGATTCATAATATGGTATTGGGTTCACCTGTCAAAATACCAATAGATCTGTCAGCACAGGTATATCAGCTGCACTGTGTTTTAATGAGGGAAAAGGTTCTGAATTTCTGTCATGCACTGGAAGTTTGTGACAGACTGGGATTGTCATGAAGGAGCTATGATATTTTACAACAGGTAGTTTTCTATTTTCACCTGCCTGGTAGAATTGGACTCTAATTCCTCTCATTCTCATGTGTGCAATGCTGCCACTTACGGTCAAAATGCCTTTCCAGTGTGATTTCAGCAGGACTGAAGTACCTTGTTTTGGCTTAGCACAACTATATAGTGTGTGCACTCTGAGAGATAGTGATGGAGTATAAAAGTAAATCCTATTTCCGCTGAACTTCATGTCTCAAGTGTTTTAACCTGTGCCAGCATAAACTCATCAAGGTAATTAAGCCAAGTTTGTTTTTTAAATGACTTATTAAAGTGCACTGAAGTTTTGTATGTACGTTCTAATTAATAATTATACCCTTGTTTCTGTTGAGATTAATTCAATTTGTGTCTAAAATAAACCAAACAAGGAATCTCTTTGGATTATTTGAATTAACTTCCCCAAGTACTGTATGCAGTTTTGGGCACCACAATATAAAAACATTAAGCTATTTGAAAGCATCCAAAAGAAGGCCACAAGGATGGTGAAGGGTCTGGAAGGAAAGCCATATGAGGGGTGCTGAGGTCACTTGGTCTGTTCAGACTGAAGAGAAGACTGAGGGGAGACCTCATTGGAGTCTTCAACATCCTCATGAGGCAAAGCAGAGGGTCACGTAATGGTCTCTTCATTCTCATCCTGTCCAGTGACAGGACTCAAGAAAACATCATGAAGCTGAATGGGGGGAGGTTTAGGTTGGATATCAGGAAAAGGTTTTTCACTCAGCACTGGAACAGGCTCTCCAGAGGAGTAGTCACAGCATCAAATCTGTCTGAATTCAAGAAGAATTTGGACAATGCTCTCAGATGCATGGTGTGGTTCTTGGGGTGTCCTGCTTAGGGCCAGGAGTTGGACTCAATGATCCTGATGGGTCCATTCCAACTCAGCATATTCTATGATTTTATGAGGATCACCACATAAACAGACCTACTCTAACTTATCTGTAACTTTTACAAACATACACTTAATTTTTTAATTCTGATGGCCAAGAATTATCCTCTTTCTCTTCAGTTACTCAAAACAGGCACTGCTGTTTCCTCAATATTGGCATAGGTATAAAGTGAGGTTTTGAGTGAGGTAGCCCTTGTACTCAAGGATTCTATGTAGTAGCCTTTAACAGTAAAAATATTAATGCAAATGTACTGCCAAATAGCAAAAAATACTTAACGTGAAACTACTGAGGATAAGAGAACAGGATTACCTTACTGTGACAGGCTTCAAAGATGTTACTCTTAATGATGCTGCAGTGCTTCTGTCCCAAGGCAGACTTGAAAGGCTGATCGGCACACAAGTCTGTCATGTTTATATTTGAGCAGGTGCTTGTTATTTTCCAGCTGTTGCCAAATTCCTGGATGCTCATCTCCATTGACTGCCCTCTGGTTGTGAAGTCATTCCTTGAGCGGCCATCAAAGTCCCCACAAAGACCACAGACTTTTCCCTGGGTGGTTTGTGTAGGCAGAGTAAATGGTTTGCTTATTTTGAGTGCAGCCCACTCTTTGACAGAAATAAACTATGGGATAGGTCAAGGCAAAATAGCTGCAAGTTTCTCAACAAATATCAGAGAACAGTTTAGAAAAAGCTGGACTTCAAGTGACAAGATCACTCTGTTAGTGTGTAGCCAATACTGCAAAATGTCTGGCTTTCCTTTCAGCTCCAAAGATTCTAAAGTGTTTCACACTGACTAAACAACGAAAGAAAACATAAGATATGACCTGCTTGCTGCTTATTCTTACCCGCTAAACCAAACTCTTTTGCAAGCACTGCTTTCCAAACTGGAACTCTAGTTCTGGATGTGTAAGTTTGAGTTTGAAATCATAACTCTCAGTCCTTCCCATACCTACCTGGAAAGATGGTGCTACATGAACAACGACAGTAGTCTTTTGATCCCACATGAAGTTCATCCCTTGATTTGTTTCAATCACAATATAACCTCCTCTGAGGTCCACTTTGTAATTTTTCTCAGCTCCTGGATCAGTCGCTATCTCCTGAATTCTTCCTTCCAAGAGCCTTATTTCACTGCTCTGCAAAGGAACAGATACATTACATGGAAGGAAATTGAGTAGAAAACTTATTGCAACCGCACTGGTATTCTGCCTCATGTTCTTTGCCTTACTTCTCTGTAGTATTCACATTATATCATGGCTTATTGCCAGACATTTCAGCCACAGACAAGACCCACTGAGTCTGAAGGGAAATGTTTGCCCTGGCATGACAATTCTTACCTCATGGACATAGAAACTGTCCTCATTCTAGATGAAATCTGTTCTGCTGGCACAGTAGCTCCTCAGCACATGGGCAACTGGGCATGCCAGAACACCCCTTGCCACACTGCTTTGTTTCACCACTTTGTTTCACCACCCCCTTACTCCCCACTTCAGGACAAATCTCTTTAGTGTACACTTTGGGGAAATGCTAAGCCTGAGCTGGAGTGAAGAAACTGCCCTGTGCTCAAACCATGGTACAGAAACACGCTCCTCTAAAACCTTCGCTATCACTCCTATACCACTGAAGTCACAGATACAAACACACACACACAAATGCACATACACAGAGTGCTGCTGAGTCCTTGCATCTATCCCCTCACCTGCAGAAATGTACAGTGTCCCAGTGAACACCAAACACCTCAACATTTTCTAGCTTGCCTGCCTCTGCTTTCTGGCCATTTGACTTCCATAGGTACTCTCTAGCAGCAACTAAGTAGGGTTAGAAGGGGATGATACATCAATTGCTACAAAATCAAGACTACAACTCCTTGGTTATAACCAATTCTAGACAAACCTCAAAAATCAATGTGATCTTTAGGGAGCAGATGGAGCGTGACTTCCCGCAGGCGTTGTTCTGAATTACAATCCGGAAGGTGCCAGCATCCATGTTATTAGGGCAAAAATCCTTAGAAAAACAGATAACATTCTATTAGATCTTTTCAGGCAACTAGACCAGGCATAAATATTTTTAGCAGCTGTAAGTGAATGAGACTCTGTTTTGATCTCTATTATTTTGTCACTTTTTTATTCATCAAAACTCTGGGAATTTTAGAAGAATATGGTGTAACCTGACCTGGTGACAGGTTCATACTTCACCAGGATTTTCAAAAATAAAAACTAAGAGAAAAAAAGAGCTTTTCATAGCAGCAGTCCTGCCCAACCAAGAAGGAAAAATAATTTTTCTTAAAACTAGCAAAAATCAATTGTAATTTGGGGATGACAAAATGTCTCAATGAGTACTGTCTCATTACATGCAATTATTATGCATGAGGCTTACACATTAACCTCTGCATGCTTCTGTCACAAGAAAAATAATGTCAGTCTTGGGTGACTGAGAGAAACACTTTTCAACACCGCACCAAATCTTTTCCCTTGCAGATGCTGGAACAACATCAGGAAAGGTCTGTCCAGCCCAAAGTCAATCGTTTCGGATCACACAGTGCCCTCTTGTGTCACTTCTAAGGGTCAATGTGTTCTGTTTTATCTGGAAAATCTCACTATCTGCTCTAGGTACAAGAGGAGGGGAGTAGGCACTGCTTATCAGTGTTGGTTATTTTGCACAGAAATGCCTTTTAATTACTCAGATTGAAGACTACAGTGTAAGCTGTGAAAAGCATATGGATGGGAAAGTGAAACAAATTGATACCTGAGCTAGGATATAGTCACAGTCTCCCAGGAAATCAAACTTCTCCCCATCAAAGCTCATGTAATGCCCGTTTCCATACACAGTGCAGGTTCCCTTGCAGGGCTTTTCTGTGCAATTCCACTGTCTTTTGTTACAGGTGCTGGGAGGCAAAATGCAAACAGACACAATGTTTGTATGAAAAATGTGTTTTCCTTAACCCCAAGGAGGGGCAGAATAATTAAAATGTTTGGGGTTTGCAGTGCTTCAAAGAAAGCAATCATCTCACACTCTTCCAGCCATTCCCTCTCAACTATTCCGAGATCATACCATGAGATGACATATTAATCAGAAAGTTCATGTTTACTATCCAGACACATTTGAGCTTTGTCTATTTTTACTCTATTTTTCCTTCAAATATATTTAAATCACTTAGTCCTGGCAGCAGACAGTGGGGATTTAGGAGATATATTCAAGGTGGAGAAATTAATATTTCAACTATTTCTGAATATTAATCTTTGAGGGACCATGTGGCCAGTCCTGTTCCTGACTAGTGTTGTGAACAAATATTATCTGTCTTCCCTTGTATATTGTGAGTGGCTGAGATGGAGATAATTTTTTCCCACAGCAGCTCTCATGGTGCTGTGCTTTGCATTGGCATCTAAAAGCGTATCAGTAACACTCCAGTGCTTTGGCTATTGCTGAACAGTGTTGCGCAGCATCAAGGCTGTCTCTCCAGCATCCCCCCGTTAGTGGTGGTCAAGGCCTTGTGAGGGGACAGAGACAGGACAGCTGTCCCAAACTGGCCAAATGGATATTCCAAACCAGGTGATGTCCGCTCAGCAATAAAAGCTAAGTGAGTGGGGTGGGGTGGGAGGATGGGGGCCATTTGTTATTATGGTGTTTGTTTTCTGGACCAACTGCCACACATACTGAAGCCCTATTTCCTGGGAAGTGGCTGGACATCACCTGCTCATGGGAAGTAGGAAATAAATATTTTGTTTTCCTTTACTTCTGCACACAACCTTTGTTTTTGCTTTATAAAACTCTCTTTATCTTGACCCATGAGGTTTTTTCCATTTTATTTTCTCTCCATCCCTGTTCTGCTGAGGAGAGTAGTGATAGATAGGGTAGGTGGACACCTGATGTCCAGCCAAGGTCAACCCACCACTCCTTTACAAACCTTACCTCTAGTTCAGGAAGATTTTTGTTGTTAGACCCTTGACAGAGATACTGCATTTTTTTCCCATATGTGTACTGTTCTCATAAGAAAACAAAGCCCTCACTGAAATGAAACTTCTTAATGTCTCTGTGACAGCAACAACTGCTTACTGGGCTTTGACTTCATATGCTAAAATTGATTGCCTATACCAATGGTGATTAGACAAAAGTGCTTCCTCTTGGAAGAACTATACAGTCTCATCCTCACTAAATAATGGATAAGGATTCAAAGCATTTGACCCACACCAGCATCAGTAACAACAGTGAAACCTATGGCAGCATTATACTAGAAATTGGAGGAACTAGAGCATTAATTTGTCTTGAGAACCATGCACTTGGAAGCACTGCAAGTCATGAGGATGGACCATTGCAATTCCTCACTTGTGTAAATTCAATCCTTTTCTAGAGTTCAGCTATGCCCAAGACACAGATTCAATTCCCCCTTATTGAATGAGCAACCACAGACCAATCAGGGTAAGGCTGGTACTTCTCAAGCTCATGTGAAAGCAGAAAAGGAGGAAAATGTTTTGACAGAACGTCTTGATACCTGTCATCCCCAAGTGCAGACTCATGCAACATGTTGCAGAGAAATATTTCCCCTTTTATTTTAACAGAAAGCCTTAATGCTCTAAAGATGAAGAGGAAGGCTTCAGAGTACCTTCTGCCCTGTGGATGCATGATGCACTGACAATCTCAATGAGACTCCCGGAAATAACATACCATGTGTTGCAGTCCACTTTGATGGTTTCCCCAGGTTTATAAAAGTGTCCTCCATGGACACAAGGGCATTGATCTTTGGGAATGCATCCTCCATTGCCATCCAAAACCAGCCCATCAGGACACATGCAGCCGGAAACACATTCTGTGACATACTGCACATTTAAAAATACAAGAGAAGTCAATTCCTTAATGCACAGAAAGAATGGGGGATCAGCAAAGGTGCTAGCTCTGGATGCCAAACTTTTGAACTTTAAAAAAAATTCCTTAACTGAAAGCTAGTGACAATCAAGCTACAAGTATCACAGCTACATTGTTAGCTACAGCTGCTGTGTTATCAGTAAAGCAACTGGTCTATGGACAGCATAACATGTTACCATGAGTATTTGTTAAGGAAAATCCTACATGCACAGTCATGTTGTCTGTTTCTGTTAGGAAGTGAAGTTCTTACACAGTGCATGTCCTGAGTTTTACAACTTTTCTGACACTCTGATCCAATCACACCAGGACCTGCAGAGCTGCAGTTGAAGTAATACATAGGAGCTGGGCAATCTATAGTAGGAAGAAAATATTTTAAGAAGGTGATTTAGTGAAAGCAGTAAGGATGACATCAGCAATTGTAAAACTAGCCAGAGCATTTCAGAGGGCAGCATGTGTCCTCATTTAAGGTTTCTAGTAGCTTTTGCCTCTGCACAATAACAGTACAGGGAGAAGGTGGCAGGCAACTTCAGAGCTTTGGAAAGTATCCTAATATTTTAAAGAATCCAGTGAGGATGGTGGCATTTTACGAAGGCAAACATTATCAATAACCAGCACATTTCAGGGAGAATGAAAAAAGTGTGCAGAATACCAAATGTTAGAGAAAGTGAGAGATAACACAGAAAAACATTCTAAATACTAGCAGACACCATAAAGCCATTTTTTAAGAAAATCTCACCTTTTACCAGAACAGTTTCTCCAATGCAGTCCAATCTTCCTTGAATGCACTTGCTAAAGAGATTGCATAAAATGAAACACATCAGCTCTTTGCACATTTCTCCCTCACTAGAGGAAAAGGCACTGAAAAGCTTCACTAGTCACATGAATAACAAATTCCTTTCAAAATGAATATTTTGTACAGTTATTAGTTACACAGACATGAATTACCATCCCCTGAAGGAAGATTAAGAGACCTCACTCTTAAATACTCTTTCTTCATCTGCCACTGGTTTACTGTGTGTTTTCCCTAAGTCAAGCTTTTCCTAAGCATTTATTTTTCACTCCATGAGATTAGACTAATGCTTTCTTACATAAGAGACCTCTTAAATTGCTAAATTAATATGTGTTTACAAAATAGTCTTGAATTCTCAATTGGAAGACAGAAATAGAGAGACAATATATAAACATCGAAAGATAATGGAACAGTATTTGTTTGCGTTAGTATCCTAAAATGGTTGAAAATGAGAAAATTACAATTGTTTTTTAATGTGAATGCAAATTAGTTATGCTATTTTTAGTATTTTCGAAAAAAAATCTGTCTCTTTTTTTAAAAAAAATCAATTAAAAATCTGAGGGGTTTTTTTCCTGGACCATTTTTGTTTTTTATATAATTTGCAGTATGCTGTACTGGAGGGTGGTTTTCACTTGGCGTTTTTATTTCAAAGCCTGAAACTCCCCCAAGCCCTCTGTCTTCCAGAAAACTTGGTCTCAATGTGTAGGGATACTTTTTACACAACAATGAACTTTGCATAGAGATAGATTACAAATATTTCCTGCCAGGGGAATATTTGCTTTGGTACAATCTAGGAGTAATGAGTCATTATTCCTTACTGTAAAATGATACCATTCATGGATTGGAGCAGAGACGTCCCCAGTGAGGCCTGACGTCCCCAGGCATGCAGCAGCCTTTGTGCCACCAGAGCAGCTTACCACATCAGTTTGTCCTCTTGGAAGGAGTTGCCGGGCTGAACAATCTTGCCTTTGTAGTAGCAAGGACAGTCGTCTGGAGTTACACATTGCTCTTCATCATTAAGGTAGGTCCCTTCAGGGCAACCACAGCCCTCCATAGGAGGGATCTGAACTTTGCACAGCAGGTCAGGTTCATCCAGCGAGCGGCAAGACTGGTTACAGTACTTCACACTATAGTTATAAACCATAGTCTCAGGACACTCCTCAGAGGGATCTTGGCAAGAGAAATAAAAGAGTTGTATGGCATTCTTTGTGCAATCATCTCTCATACTGTTAATGTGGCTTTATGCACATTGGTAACCATAAACGTGCTTTTTTCAAACTACAAGACCATGTGTCCCAATGTTCAGGGGGAAGTCTGCTTACATAGCCTGAACTATATGACACTGACCACTGAAATAATCAACATGGGTGTATCTTTTGTAATTTGAACAATTCACATTTCTATCGTATGCCAAGAACTGAAACCAGGAATTTCTGACTTGTCCTTGTAGTTAAAAATTAGTTTTCTGACTTACTAATGATTTCTTTGCCTGGAAATAATTGAAGAAATGAACATATTTTGTAAGAGGCAAATTTTGATGTTAAATGGTCTGTGACAAAGGACTTGCTAATCATTTGATGCTGCCAACAAAAAGGTGTTTCAATTCTCCTAGATGTCTTGAGGAAAATTTTGTTATCCTCCAGGGAAATCAGAAACAACAGTTTCTAATACCTCTGGGTCTACCAAACAGTTAAATACCAAAATCTAAAGCACTCAACTAACCCTGTAAGACAGTGGTTTTCATGAAAGTCTGTCATCCAGATTCCTTTGAAATGCAATGAGAACTCGAGATCTAGTCATCTTGGGCCTCTTTCTAAGTCACATATGCAGATTTAATCCCACAGCTCTTTTTCAGATATATTCAGATACATGGGCAATTGTGGTAATCAACTTTGCAGCAATGCTAACAATGTATGGGCAATACATTCCATGCTTAAAACAAAGCTCTCTATGGTTTTCCAGTCTGTGATCATAGTACATTCTCTCAGATTACTCAGTGTGCTAGGCTTGTGTACACATTCAAAATCAGGACCTCTACCAACAGAAACCATTTGTTTTTCTACTCCTAGATGGAGCAAACAATATCCCATGTGCAAATTGGGCAAGTGATATTCTCCTACTTAGTAGGCATTCTTTGAAGATGCAGCAACTGATATTTGTAAATCAAAATAGGCCAAATAAGAAATTAAAAAGTACATTAAACATGAATTCACATCTGTCTCGGTAGCTATTAATGAAATAATGTGTTTACTTTGTCCCTTTGATTTTTTTGTGGAGGGAAAATGGTCTCTTTTTTTAAAGCAAGATCTTGTAAGAGAAAAGTTATTTGATTGTAGTACTCATGATCACAGCTCTGCTGTCACAGATTACATACCTAACAACTGGAGGCATGAGTGCAGAGAACATGAGCATACCAAAGGTATCTTCAAGCTAGCTTGCACAAGGAGCACTAGAAAAGCAGTGCCATGACTTAGCAAAGACACAAACCCCAGTGGGTCTGCTGGGTAACCAGTAACTCAAGTACTGGTTTGTGCTTCTGCTGAAGGTTGTGTAAGACACATGCACAGCCAACAGTTAGCTAGCAGGGTTTCCTTGTTTCATACACTCTACCTACTGCAGTGTAGACATCCACTTAGGATATAACCTGCCTTGGATGCTGCCTGAAGCGCAGCAGAATAGACACAGCTGCAGGAGTTGGAACAGTCTTTCCAACCCCCACACTGGAACAGAACACTGAGAGTGACTGTTGTGGCCCATTTACTCTTTCACTCGTGAACAGTGCAACCTTCACTCTTATCACAGGCATGTTCTCAAAAGATTACTTCTTCTTAAATAAGGCCTAAAATGACTGTGCTGATTAGGCCATTAGCATTTTTTCCCAAGGTTAGTGCACTTCTTGAGTCAATATTATCTTCTGTGCCTTAAGTCCACAGATTTCAGCCAAACCCATGCTGCAAGCCAGTCTTGATTTGCCATAAAAAATGTCAGTAATTCTATGTTGGGGACAGAGCTTACAATAAACAGTGGCTGTGTCTAGTACATAAATCTGCATGCTTCTAGGACAATTTACTGTGCACTATACTGTGTTCCTTTGAATTATTTCAGCACAGGTTTGTGAAATTGTTCTTACCACAATCTTAAATGCCTTTGACAACACATCACACCAGTTACATTGTTAATGTCTATTAAGTATCCCAGCTAGTCTCTAAGTCAGGCAATTAAATAGATCATAGCTGCATCAAAGTTGCATAAACATAAAATTTATGTTTTCCATTTAGATGTGCTATTAGTCAAGAAACCCATACACCTATTTTCTTGTTGAGAGAGGCAAATCTCAGTATCTAATCATCAATGAAAACCTGGAAATATTGAAGTAAAATTAAGAATATGAAATTTTTTAGTTTAATTCTTGGCTCTGATACTATCTTATAATAAATTCTAGCAGTGCCAAAGGAAAATATATACATATATATATGGACTCAGGATTTAGTGACAATGTATGTGTCCAAGAAACTTTTGTTCATTTGTTATATAGTCCTGAGTTGAAAATGCCTTCAAACACTTTCATATTATCAGATCTCACCAATATATATTTATTAAAAAACATTACTATTTTACAGTAACATGGAAAATGGATAATGAGAGTGGTATCATTTGTATGGGGAGTGTCTGAGACAAGAGGGCTGAATGTACTGTAAAAAAGGTATTGGAATTAAAATACCTGGGGAAGCACATGTGGTCAAAAGTAACTTAATTGCTAGATAAATCTGAACTGAAGTTAAACATGACTCCTGTTTTGATTTGATTAATGTCTTAGTGCTGAATTCATCTAGTATTTTGCACAAGTAATATCGATCATAAGAGTATGAAGCAGCAATGAACTGACTTGTGCAGGTCAAAAAATTGTATAGCATATATGCTTATTTTCTCTTCAAAGACTCTCTAACTCAATGGCTAAACACAAAAGATACTGACTGACACAAATTGTGCTCTCCTGAAGCTGTTCTCCCAAGGTATTCTAGGACACATACCACAGATATCCTGCCTCCAGCCCTTCAGGGACACGCCTGCTGAAGCACAATCTCTGGAGTAAGTAGAGAGGACACTACATAGTGCAACTTCACTCTTCTCCGCATTACAGGTGTCATACATGCATTTCTAAGGGACAGAAAAGGACATAGCTATTATTATGTCCAGTTCATAGAATAAGCAGGGAAACATACAACAATTCACAAGGTAGTCAACAAATATTTTTAAAATTATTTATTAACAATGAAACTTAATGTCTCAGAAAAAATGTATGCTAATGAAATACTATGCAAACCTGAGAAATAGCAAAACAATGACAGACACTGTAATGACATTATGACTAACACTCACAAACAAATAAATAATGAGAAAGGCAAGGGCATCTATCATTCATTATAGTACTAAGAAATGTCTATACCAGTCTCCCATGAGGATATACAATCTGGGACATGTCAAAATATGTCATCTTAAAATATGCATAACTGAAAATATTGCACAGGTAGGATTGGCACTTGTGTACCTATGTAGTGTGTAGATAAGATATACCCAATTACATGACAAGTGCAACAGAAGATTATTTAACAGGGAGTTTTATGTAATGTCATTTTAAGAACTAGTTATGTAAGTACAAATGGGATTTAAAGCTTGAGTTCTTTTAATTGCATGGCTAGACAAAAGAACACAGATTCAGGTAGTCACTCAAGCAGTAAGATCATACTGCATAGGCCATTATCCTGCCATTACTCATGTTGTGGGAAATGCTTTCATGAATCATAGTTTAAAATCTGACGAGATCAGAAGGAGTAATAGAAATATCCATAAGAAACTAGGTATTAGTTTTCCTTAATTGAAATTTGCAAATTCCTATTTTATTTATAGTTTACAAGAATTCTCAAGAAGAAATATTTTCCTCTAGGACAAGTAAAGCATAAGCCATATTTGTAAAAGTACTTGAAGACCTCACAAATTTTAGGCAAAATTTCAGGCTCAGATATTTTCTCAGTAAGTTGTATGACACACACACTCCCTACATGGACTTTGTGTGTTTTTGCAGAAACTTCTTTTCAATTCACATAAATGGCGCAACTCTCTAGCTCAGCCAGCTTCGTTGACAGCATGATGGAGCTGCACAGCAAGAGCACATATGGGCAGCTTTACACATTCTCAGTACAAGAGACTAACATGGTTTCATGGTAATAAATAAGACATAAACAAGGTATATATAGTGTATGTTCTCTTCCTAGATGTTGACTTTAAACCAAGTCGGAGGGAATCCATGGGGCTGGAAAAAAAACCAGTTCAATTCCACACAGAAACACTGGTTTTGCTTTTCAAAGAGTGAACAATTTTCTCTCTTTGAAACTTCTAAATCTTGAACTCTTGCTTTTTACTTTGCATCTGGGTCACACAACAGATGTCAGTGATGACAATCACTTAATTTTTTTTTCAGGGCCATTGCCAAAAAGGCCCATCTTATTTTGCATAAACTCTCATTTCGTTATTTTCTCTAATCAACATCAAATTCTTTGGGAGGCAGCACTACTGTAACCGATTTCACTCTCTTAGACCAGATCAGCTTCATGGCAGATCAGTCTCTGGACTAGATTAAATGACCCATTTAGACCAGTGCCTTACCTTGATGTACACAGAAGGGTCTACAACAGAATGGCAGGCAGCAAACACACTGTTTATGTTAGACAGAAGAGCACACCAGTGCTGGGCAAATTTTTCTGAAGTGGGGAAAAATGTTGTCTTTAGTCACTTAAATCTCATAATATTCTGCATCAATATTCTTATCTGTTACCACACAGAACTAGAATGATCCGAAGCATTAGATAATGCTGGATGGAACTACAAGTCATTACATATCAAGGTGATGAGAACAGCTGGAGGGGTTACCAGCCATCTTCCTAAAAGGCAGGTTTCATCTTCCAAATATTAACATTATTACTGCAGCTGGGTTTGCAGAACATCTACAAAACCTTCCCATTTTCATTTATCATCAAACTTTCCTAATTCTTTACAGTCAGGTAATTTTTTGTAGTCCAGCAATAACATCAAGCATGTACTAATCAGTGAGCAGCATGGCTATGAGCTGTAGCTTTAATTACATGTGACAATACCTAGGAGAGCACAGTCTGAACCCTACATCTATCCAGATCTGGTCAAAGTGAGAAATTGGACAGGGCACCTAGTACAGTACAATGCTTGCTTAAGTCAGTATTGCTGATAACTTCTTCCTTTTGTCTTCAGCACAGCAGTAACAACCTAGATAGGATGAAGCTTTTTGCCCAAATATTGACAAGCTGTCCCTTAAATCCAAATTGCTCTCATTGATGTTGTGTGTGCTTTTCAAGTCATCTATGAAGATGATGTTGTCTCTTTTTCTCCAACAGTGCCATTTTTGTTTTAAAAGCAGAGCTCTAATCTTAAAGACCTGAAAAACCCAGTGTATCCTCTTTAGTAATAGCCTCCAAGACAGAGGTATTTGATGTTTATGGAATTTTTAAAGCTTTTTTGGTTATCTATCATGTGAAAATTATTTAGCACTGATAAACCAGGGATGAAAAGCCTGGTACCTTTATCCACACTGTTTGAACAAGGATCTTCAAAGCTGTCCTCAACATCAAAGCAGCTGGCCCTAGTTTTCCAAGAGTTACCAAAAGCAGAAGCTGAATCTTCCACAGCTCCAGTGGCTGTTCTGAAGTCATCAGTCTGAATGTTATTGAAATTGCCACAAAGACCTTGTGTGGGAGGGGAGGGGAAAAAAAAAAAAAAAAGACAAAAGAAAAGAAGAAATCACTACATACACAGAAAAAGGAGTGGCTTCTAAATGAACACTCAACTCCATAATGGACCTCGTCTGAGAGAAACCCATTTTCCTTCAGAGACTTCCTGATTTTCCCACAAATCAGATAGGACTCCTCTCTACAGTGTCATTATTATTTTTCTTCATTACAGTAACACTTAGTGATAGCACAGAGATTGGAAGCTTCTTAAATGTGCTTCTGTAAACACTGACAGACAGAGAAGTAACTTCCCCAAAGTTTATAAACAAAGGAAATGGCAAAAGAAAAACAAAATGGGTCAGAAAGACAGGATGCAATCCCATTTCACAGATAGGAAACAGAAGCACAAAAAGCTTAAATGATGTAAACAGGAGATTGGTGGCAAAACCAAGTAGATTGTCTGCATTTCACAAGTCTCTAATTAAGGTATTTTTAAACAGATAAAGTCTAAAAGACCTGCACACAGAAAACATTGCAGAAATTACCTAATTTTCTTCAGAAATTGAAGGATTTAGCCAATGCTTGGTTTCCGGAAAGCTATAGATCTAACCAGCAGTTCTAACATATCAAAGTCAATATAAAACCTAATGTTTTGTTCACCTAAAGCGATAGACAAGCAGCTATAACTCAGTTAAAGAGAAAGCTGAAAGAAAATTATGTGTCCTACCAGATGTACGATTCTGAAAAGAATGATCAACTGTTATGGAGAGCTGCATTACAGGTTTCATTTGCACTCGAATCTGTACTCCAACTGACGTCAAGATTTTGGTGAAAAATGTAGATTGTCTGAAGATGGTGATACCATCTAAAGAAGAAAGAAAAAAAAGAAAAAAAAAACTTGTATGCACTTGCAAATATTTATAAAACTGAGTAAAAAGGAATTTCCATTTACCAGTGCATCCAGTATAACACAGGAATTCCCAGGAAGTCCCAGGCCCAGTATCTACCTAACAATGAGTAGAATCATGTACTTTTCAGAGAAAGGAGTAGGAATCCCTCTGCAAATACATGTAGGCTACTCCAGAGAAGGGGTAGGGGTGAAGAAGGGCATTTACCTTGGCTTACTGGCAGCTTCACAATGAAATGGTTCATGTAGATATTTCCACAGGAACATATTCTAATAGACTGCAGGGGAAGAAAAAAAAGCCCACAGTGGTGAATGCATGTAGCATGACAGACAACAGTAACCTGACAAGCTTCATAATCTCTAAAGAGTAGTGTCTTCAAAACTTGATCGCCCCGGAGGTCGATGTAACTCAGTGTCCAGACACTATAAAATAATGTAGGGCATAAAAGGATATGAAAACCCCTCTCCATAAGCAATAGCTTTGATTCAATGCTCTCATGTATCTAAAATGGAAGCCATTTTTTTTGAGAACTGCAAGTGAGGTGTTCTTCGAGGGTTTGGATCCACCTCATTGGAAATGTAACACGCAAAATGAGAGCTATCTGGCTCAAACTCCCTCAGTAGTAAGTGGAGGGAGACAGGCCCCTCCAAAAGAACACCTCATACCTGAGGCAGGCTGACTTGTCCTTAGGAGCTGCCCATCTTCCTTTGTTGACTATAGAAGTAGGTTAGGATGTCAAATCTCCTAACTAGGTTAGGACTGTACCAGCTAAATTCCAGGTAGACCAAATGGATCTGTATAACCATATGAGGTATAACTACCAGTCCTAATTCAGCTTTCTCTGAATTTAGTTTGACTCATGCCATAATCTTCAGTAGAAGCCTTTGGCCTTCATTTGGAGTATTCTGCTACTTCACTTTTTTCATTAAGAAAAACCTGAGGACCCAGAACTGTTGTAAAATAAAGGGGATATTTTGCTGCAGTAAACTCAATCTTTCAAAAAGAAACAAATGAATTAGTTTGAAGTCATGAAAAAGAGAGGGAATGTTGACTAGGATAATTTTTAGGTATCTACCTCTAAAGAAAATTAAAAATTCAGAATCCAAAAGAAGTGGAAAGGAAATAACTCTAGTAGAACAAGCCCAACAAACACTAACATTGCATCATGTGCTGGTATTAATCTTCCAGTCTCAGAATAGCAACAGACCAAAATGTAATCCATTGTATTAGAGAAATCCTATATTTGAACCTGAATAAAAGTGACTTACTATGTCATTAATTACTAAAGGCAATTACTCACAGTTTTTCCTAGTGTGACTAATACATTCTTTAAGCAAGTCATTGTCTTTGATGTCCCACACTGAATGATCTCTCCAATCACCACAATTGTGTCATCAGTGTTCTGAAAACACATGAAAACAGAGATGCACAGACATTGTTACAGTATAGGAGCTAGAGATGAGAAAGGGTCTCTGAAAGGCTAAGATGGAATAATGAAACAATAAGGGTATTTGGTCTCTAACTTCAAACTGTGTATTTCATTGCCAAAATCAATAATATTCACTAATTTTCCTCTGCATTTTGTTTCCTTGCTATCACCCTGTGTGGATCTCATATTTGCAGGCAGTCATATTTATTCTTTTTGCAGAGAATTTTGCTCATACGCTTCCTTTTGACAATCACACATAAAGAAAACTTGAGGAGAAATGCTTAAATCTACCCTAATGCATCCACTAAGAAAACAATTTCATTTTTTAAAAAGTACCAGTGTGTTGAAGCTGCAAAAATTTGAAGCTAAACCTCAACAATTGACATGCAATCCATTGCAAACTGGAAAATTTATGGGGTTTAAGACTGAGTATGTGCTGAAGTGCTTTGCTGGATTGGGTTCATTTAATTAAATTAAGTCATATAAATCTCCACTACAGTTTAATGCTTCGTGCTACTCAAGAGGTTTAGGAGTGAGTGGGAGACTGTTCATACCTTAGCTAGAACGTAATGACAGTTGCCATGAAAATTGAACCTCTTGTTATCAAATGTTGTTATGTGGAATCCTCCATCTATGTGGCAGCTTCCTGAACAGGGCAGAGAGACACAGTTCCAGTGGCCTCCTTTGCAAGTACTGTGCAAAACCCAAGAAAGAGGAGTTAAAACAAGCACAGCTCCAAGGGAGCAAAGGTGATATACCATTTGAACCTGCACAGATGCACATCCTATGTCATTTTACCTTGGTACTCGTTTTATTAAAACCCAGTGGGAGGAAGACTTTATATTAGGCAAGACCTTATATGATGCAATGTTTCAGGTGCTAATTGTGGAGGATCTGAGATAATGAGCAGTTACAGTTCTTACACCTGAGCACACAAGAGGAAAACTGTCCCACCATTCAGGCTCAGGCTTTGAGAGGAGTAAGGGAGGATATGGCTAGATGGAAACCACCCAAAGCTCATTAAGTTCAGTTACTCAAAATTGCAGGAAATACTAATCCAAAAGGATTTGCAGAACATCTACCCTACCCCATCATGCATCACAACACATCTAATTCCTCCTTAAAGTAAGGGTCAGGCCTATGGTCAAGAAATGATGCTGTGTCACAGGAGCTCAAATAATGTATACAACTGCTCATTCACTAGAGGTATACCAGAGCAAGAAATAAAACTGTTTTGAGAATAATATACCTAAGTTTGTATCACCTTTCACTAGTGCAGAGGGAAGATGGGTTCAACCTACTAGCTTTATTCTAAATCAAATCATTCTCAAGGATCAGGTCTTTTGAGATCCAGGCCTTTAACAACCTTTACAGATCCAGAGGTGGTTGAAAAGGTCACCTATTAACTTCTCGCCTCATTCTAGTGGCCAATGCCTCTGAAATACTCAGCAAAGAGTCTCAGTTTTCTGCATTCTGAAATCTTAAGCTCAGTTTTTGCAACCAGTTTCCAGTGGGAGTGGTAATAACTATGTGAGGTTGAGGACTACCTCTAAGTTTTCCCATACTGTTGAAATTCAGACCCAAACTTTGCATTGTTATTGAAGACAAATGTCAGAAAAAGGAAAAAAAAATATATAAAAGTAAAAAATGCAACTCCTCAATGCTCAGAAATAATAGTTCTGCCTTGTTAGTGCAATTAGGATCACAACAGTACCAGTTTTGGCAGGGAGTAGAGTAAGTTCCTCCAGATGAGTAGACTTTGCCTTGAAACATGCAGGGGCAGCTATCTCTGGGGATGCATTTCTTGCCACCAAGGTCATCAAGGATAGTTCCTGTTCAGATATATTGACTAGTTAATATTCCTTTGGTGAGTCTGGGAAACACCATCAAGGAAGATTAGAGTAAGGAAAAAGCTCTGGAGTATTCAGCATTTCTTTAAATGAATGGGATGATGGCTTGGCTTCATGAGCCAAGATTCGGGAAGGGCTCTCCCCATGTACATGTGTCCTTCGAGCCTGTGCAGTGGATTTTTTAGGTGAGGCACAGAGTGTGCAGAACTGGCCCCACCCTTTAACTCCTGAGGTTCATCTGCCATGGCTGAGCGAGCTTGGACGGTAACAGTGAAGTCCTCAGGACTAGAACCAGCAGCCCCCAGTATTGCCAGGAGGTCTCCCATCCAAGTACTAACCAGGTCTGACCCTGCTCAGCTTCCGAGATCTGACAGGATCAGGTGTCAGGGTGGCATTTAATTGCCTGAAATGAATGGGATACTTTTTAAGGAAAACACCACACCAGGCCCTTTCAGATGGGTTTAACAGGTGGGAAATACTTCTTACCAGAGCTCAAACGAAAGCAATGCAGAACTCAAAGAATATTTACTGTTATGAAATTTTTCCACTGTCACAGGATTATCAAGTGCCAGATTGCAAGGATGCAAGCTGGTTTCCATCCTTTTCTATTAGTGAATCTGACAGAAACCAGAACCTCATCTTAGAGTCTATTTCATGTGCTAATTTACACATACACACACCTGGAAATGCACTTATGTTATGTGTCACTTAAGCTACATCAAGATTTAGTCTCATAGCAGAGAGGCATCTCACCAGACATCTTCATATGCATTCTTACTGTCTAGAGAAAACCTCTTCTCTTTCTACATCTGCACAATTTTTTTGCTGTCTAGTCCTTAGAAATCTTCCCCTTTTCTCCTCCAGTTTCAGGATCTTGATTGTTTACAGATCTAGTTCTTCCAAGTAAGTTAAATTATACTAGAAGAAACAGTTTATTTGTTGTGTAAAATGTTAAAGAAAGGGAACAACCTCCCTCTTTATTGCCTGATGTGTGTGATCATTGGGAAAAGTGAACTGCCTTACCAGGAGGACAGAAACAGCCATCTGTGCAAGGGGCTTTACAGATCTTGCTCCTTTCTGGATCTGCACATGTGTCAGCACAGGAGTTTCCACATTCCATGTATTCCATGTTGTTTGGGCATTCCTGATCTGCAAGACCAAGTGAAAATGGAATATATTAATGGTGTACTTATAAGATTGCTCAAATCATTGTATCACTTCTTCCTCCTTTCCTCCATATCTTGTTTGCAAGACCTTCTATCCAGAAATGTCATGTTTGTTTATTATCTAAAAGAACTTTTTATAGCCACTCTTACTTTATCTTTGGACAGACCAGTACTGCTGGGAAATAAGAGTTATTTTACCTTATCTTACTAGCTCAAGGCTGGCTGAAGTAATGATACAAGCAAAGAACACCAGAATCATTTATGGAGTCATAATAGTTTATTTTTGCCTGAAGCATTAGTCATTGTGGCATTGTGGCACCCACACCAGCAGTTTGGGTAAACTAGCTGTAGCCTTCCCCCTGGATTTACAGTGATTTCCTGCTCAGTGGCTGGACTATGGAGTATGAAAGCATAGCATAAGCTAAGTACTAACATATCATATTTCTCAGTAAGTACTTCTGTCTAATTGTCAACATTTGAAATGAGGCTATTCATGAGTTAATTGTGCCTGGTAAAATCAAAAAAAAAAAGAATTGGAGAAAATTTAGTTATAAGAAGGAGGAAGGCAATATGAAGCTATAGTTCTAATCTATGAGGCAAAATCAAGTTAAATTTCTAGAAGTTTTTCCATTAACAATGTTTCTGTCTAAGTACTTCTACAGATTGATTCATAGTATTTAACACTGTTGCTCCACTGGAATCTGAATACTTGCATAAATGTCTAACCTGGAAGAACTCTCCAGAGCAGTAGTTACTTACAGCAGAGTTCTTTGGTTCTCCATTCCCCAGGGTCTCCCTTCCTCAGGACACAGTCTCGAGAGTACTGGTTTAAAGTGCTGCATATGCAGCTGGAAACCAGATCAGAGTGAGAAGAGTTAACTGCACAGTGGCACATATCTTCAGCACAGGTCTCTACGTAGTCATCAAATGCAACCACTCTGGGGCAGTTTCCAAAACGGGACATAAGTTTCTTGCATCTTTTTTTCTGTTTAAAAAAAAAAAAAAAAAAAAGGAAAGAAAAGCAATATTTGACATTTTGCAACTTTTCAGGCTTATGGGTGAAGCATGCAAGTTTTGATGACACAATTCCAGAGTCATAGGATAATTCAAGTTGCAAGGAATCTTGGGAGGTTATCCAGTCTAACTTTCTGACATGAAGTCTTTTTTCTTGGACTGGAAGCTGTCATTTAATTGTACATTTTCCCACTCTATTTCTTTAACATTATAATAGCATATTCTTTCATCTATAAGGTCACCATTTTGCTCAAATTCATGTGTAGAATCCTGAAAAGTTCAGTTTAGTGCATGCTCTGTAATTAACACTTGCTTCAGCACAGTCTCTCCAGTACTGGAGTTCAGGAGGGGTTGTATTTCTTGGTCATATATACTTACATATATACTGCATCTATTGTCTTTCCTCGTAGGATGTCTTCCATTGTGGTCATCTGGACTCACATCAGCACATTTTTGTGATGGATCCTCTACTTTGTGGAAGTTCCCAAACTGTCTCGGGTGCATTTCATACCCTGCAAAATTCCCAGATGCACATCAGTAACTACTTGCAATTCTTTAGATCAGTTAATGGGTTCTAAAGATGTATTTAATCTTTGGGCTCTAAGGCAATATGCACTTCACCAAATGCCCAGATTTAACCAGCATCCATATTATACGAGATGGCGGCTTGATATAACTTCTGCTGAGCTAGAGACAGGAGTCTGGCATATTTCCATCAAGGCCTGCTGTCAGCCTGGGCGTTTAAAATCACATGAGACTATTGACTTTCCTATTGCATCTCATCATTTCCAAAGATTTCTGTTTGTTAAGGGTGTATTTGATCTTACAGAATTTTGTGTTTGCATGTATAATAGTCATATATTTAACTTGCCTTCTACTATCAGAACCTAATGTAAAGCCTTAGGGCTGTATTTTTGTAATAACTGGAAATCTATTACTTTTTACAGGCTAGAGAAGATGGAAAGAGGGAGCAGGAGGAAGACAGACACATAATATAGGTATGCAACAATTACACTAGCTAGAAGGGTGTATTTTCCCAAAACACTACCAGAAACCTGATCCTGGGTGAAAGGAATTTTTCTGACAAAGTGCAAAATGTTATGTAGAGTATGCATTCATTGTCATTCTCTCCCTTTTTTCCCCCCAAACTAATAGACAAATTTCTGACCAGATCTATTCTCCTATACTGACTCAGTCCCTTTACTATTTCCACAAAAGCATTGCTTTCAGATGCTTTACCACTAATCTTCTTTGAAACAGAAGGTCTTTTAAAGCTCAGAGCTCTTGCAGACATGCACTTTTCCAAGGATCTCAATTGACATTAAAGAGTAGAAACAACAAAGTTGCAAGAAGAACTACTTCACACAGATACAGGATTTTTCTTCCTGGTAAGAGAAAAGAATCTATAGATGATGAGAAATTATGGGCCTTTACATGCAGTGGATCTTAGCCTGAACAGTTGTACTGAATTCTGCCTACTCATCCCAGAGAGAAGGATGTATTGGGAGTAGAAAGGGAAAATGTGGGAGGCCACATGGTCCCTAGGAGCGGGAACCTGTTATGTGTGGAACAAGATGCATATAAGAAGAGTTTGGTTTTCTTAGAGCAATGCTTCTCTAAGCAGTAGAAAACTGTTGCTTCAGAAAATTTTGAGCCATCTTTAGTTTTTATCTATTGCCATTGCGAAGTAAAGGAAACAAAAATTACTAAGATGCATCCAAAATTTCATACAAAATATGAAAATGACTCCCAAATCTATTACCACAAATTATATTTTTAATAAAATCTCAGAATTCTTTATGAGTGGGTAAGGTAGATGACAATATTCTTCTGGTTACTTAAAAAGCACAGGTATTAGATGCAGGGATGTTGTTATTCCCTTGGCTTCAGTCCTGCAGTTAATATCTCAGGATGCAAGTTTCTTTCCACTCATACAATCTGCTGGAGAATTGTAGCCTCAGCTATTTGCAGTATCTGAAGATGTCAGTGGATGGCACCACAGTTTCTTCAAAGATGCTCAGTGACATCTCGTGTGACTTCTCTGATGCTTTCATTTAATTATAGAGGCAAAACCAATCACATGTTGAATGATTAAAGTGGAAGATCAGAAAACACACTTGTGCATTTACTTAAAGTTTGTCAGTATCAGTGGGAAACCTGGCAAGGTTGCCACATGATAGCCAAGCAATTAATTTGGGTCAGAGAGGTTTGAGACTCTTGCAAGTTTGAAAACATCAGAGAAGCCCAAATCATCCCAGAACCTCTTAAAATACATCTGTATATGGAAATGTTCATATGGCTGTCAGGAAAACTGAATACCTGCTAAATACAGAGATATCAAGTTTCATGCCATGTATTGAGGTCTGTTCTAGGTGGAATATGTTGTATTTGTGACCTACCATCCAAAATCAAATCATTCTTCTCACTGCCGTCATAGTTCCCACATAAACCACATATTTTCTCTTTATATGTTTCTTCTAGGTCCAGCTACAAAAGAAGAAACAGAGTTAAAACGATTTCCCCACATCAATAGCACATGTTACAAAGTGGTTTGTGCAGAGATGCTCATTCCCAATTTGTAGCAGTCTCCTTTTCTTTTATAAACCTGTCATAAAACTTACCCATAGACAGGTTGAATCGAAATGGGAAGATAATCCTCTAGAAATTGTCATTCCTACCTATTAAAGAGGTAACTGAAGCATGCTGAATACTGGTATAATCCATAGCCAAGGTCTGAACAGGGACAGACAAATTACTTTCCCATGCAAGATGTGCATTAGACAGAGAATAACTAGCAAGTCAGAGCTGGAGGGACTGCCTGTGTTACTCTGCCAGTGCCCCATGGAGCAAGGAAGTAACTACAGATATGTTACATTCAAGATTAACAGTGGCAACTTTAGTCACTTAAAATCAGCTAGAAATGCCTAGGGGTTGTGACTTCATGCCCCTGCCCCATGAAGCTATTACCTGGTTTGGTATTCCCCTATTAGCTTATGGATACAGTGATCCCTCCCTCCCACAATTTCTTTTATCAACAGAGTGCCTGCATCCAGCTCTGCTTTTCATCATTAATGAGTTTCACCAGGAGAAAAACAACTAACTGGCTGTTCATACTAGGAGAGTGTCAGCCCAGTTCCACTTGAGTGTCAGGCCCAGCTTGGAAGTGACTTGTAAGTAAGTACAGGTGTCCTCAATCAGGATGCTCTTCAAGCTGAAGGGCATGGCAATCCTGGAAATTAGAGGGAACAAAACAGATTGTATTGAAAAAAAAGACTGATTAAATCCTCATGGAGATATAGAAACTAAAACTAGAGTCAAAAGGAACTAAATAAGATATGGGAACACCCAGGATCAGCTTTCATCCACACAATGCATTAAATTTAGGTGTGATCACATTGTCCACTGTGACCTGTTACTAACCTTAATCCACAATACAATGTATTTTGGTCATTTGTCAATACATCAGCCACTGTACTGATACCAAAGCAGTTCTGCTTGTTTACATATCGTAGGACCTAACCCAAAAGTTTATAAGGAACAAGAAAAACTGCCCTCCACGTGAGGACACTGGAGGTTATCATCCCTCCAGGATTACCTTGACATTTAGGATTCAAAGACATGTAAGAAGATCTCTGTTCTGTTACTCACATGATGATACAACTTGGACCTACATTAGTTTTCCATCTTACTATGAAAATTACCATTCATCTTCTCACGGTCTGAAAAACTTAGAAATTCAGAAGATGGCTAAAATTAAGGATATTTTTTTTGTCCCTTTGATTTAGGAGACACGGCCTTTGGTACTATAATTACAACTGAGTGATGGATGCTATTCTATATTTGGTTGTTTCTAGAAGGATGTCAAGGTTGAGAAGACAGCCCATATGCTTGCAATTTTCTCTCCAACAAGATTGTGATGGGTTTTCCCAAAGATTATCTTTGCCCTTCATAATTATATGATAGAAGCAGAACTATGCACTTCTCATGAGGACTGCCCTTAAAATTGTGCCCAACTTTCAGCTACTGTTGCTTATGACTTTTTATGGAGTATTTTTACCCTTCTGATTGCAATTTCCTTTCTGGTTCATTTTGAATTAGAATTAAAGGTGTGGATTTTGACTTCTGAAAATTCAGGTTTTTTCTATAAGAAGATCCTAGGGCAAGTTCTGATCTGAAAAGTAGTGCAATTTTCTAGACTAATCTATCTGGAAACAGAATCTTTTCCTTAAAGGACCATCTGTTCCTGAATAGCAGCATACACCACTAGGGTTAGTACCACAGAAATAATGTTTTTAGAAAAAAAGCAAAGAGCTTCCACAAAATGTAAATTTTCTATAAATAAAATGTTGAGGTTTATATACTTCCCTCTATCCCTGCCTCCCAAATCAAAGCAACATTGAAGAAACCTACACCTTCTGTTTTTATAACATACACATTGCCTTTTGCTTAACTTGGTGTTGATTCCTGGGAGGTGTAGTTTAAATGCTTCTCGCTTCCTCCATCACTATGGGGCGGACTCTTCCTAATACCTTATTCAAAGAGCTATGAACATACCACACACAGCCATTTGCACCTCTGCAGAACAGGACCACTTTCTAGATGGACCACCTGCTGCTAACACAGAGCAATTAAAACAACAGTACAGTCTTCACTCACTTGTTCCCGTTCATGGTGATGCCTGTCTCTTTCACCTCCAAGATCAGTCCATCAATGGTGACAGTGAAGTAGACCAGGAAGCTATTCTTGTCACTGCGTCTGATCTGAATGTTAAAGTCCTGGTAGCTGTCATTGCAGTGTGAAGCGAAGACGTATGTGCAGGTTCCAGGAAAAGTAAACTTAACATGGTCAAATGTATGAAAGTGGAAATTGCCCCAGGTGGCACATTCACTCCTACCAACAGTAGAGACCTGGACTAAAGAAAAAGTCATAGGAGGAGAGCTTAGAAAGTCATCCCATATGAGGATGGGATTTGGCTTTGCCTTTTTTATTGAAAAACTTTAAAGGAGAGATTTTCAAAGGCAAAAAGTGAAAGCTCCTGGAAGATATTAACTTGTGGAAGGAGTTTCATCTCACTGAGTTTTGAAGTCCATGAGAGATACCTTCAGTATAAGCAAATTAGCTCTGGCTCCTTTAAGTTAACAATGAGAGCAGAACAGGTTCAGCTTCCATACCATACATATCTGCCTAACAAGAGGCTCAAAACCGCATGCATCTCTCCAGTCTATAAAGATTATGTCAATATTTACACTCTAGACACATTTACACTGCAGATATCTAAAGTGAAGTTAGGGGAATCCCTTCCTGGATGTCTAAATCTCGTTTCTGCTTTTGAAATGCTGCTTCTTAACGCACCCAAAACTTCAGTTTAAAGTCTTGTGCTGAGTCCCTTCTGGGAGATATCACAGGTGGCATGACTCTACAGCAAAACAACAGCTGCTGATCTCATGGTTGAGGCTGCTACCACCTTTAGCAGTCAGCTCAGAGCTACTTGTTTTTTCTTCTTAACCAAACTTTGGACCTCTAAGTTGTACCTCTGTCAAAGGTGTAGGCAAGTACTCAGTGCAAATAACATATCACTTTAGAAAGTAGTTTTCATACCACAAAGACAACATGAATTACCCTGAATTAAATGATATATGCTTGCTACAAAATGCTTTTGGCATTTTTTCTAGGCCTATCTGAAAGCATGACAAATGCAAATGGGCAAAGTTCTTTGTGCTGTTTAGGTAGCACACTTAGGAATGTCAACATAGCAACATCCATCACAGATCAAATAAAAAGTAATGTAATAAAATATAATGTACTCAGTGAACTCTAAAGTATCATTAGATATTCCTGCCTAAGAATCAGCAGGGGAAAACTGAGAAATTCATATCTTAATGCTAGAAATGTGCAACCCAGCCTCAAGTGCCAAGAAGTCCTTACAGAAACAGTCCCTTTTTAAAGGGTCTGTTGTTTGCCATAGGTGGTTGCAGCTCTAAAGTGGAGTAGGGCAACTAAGCACTTTTCTACACAATAATGAGGGCAAATGAGAAAGTTTGGCTACTCTTGGAAGTGGAATTGCTAGAATTACTAAGACAGTAATGAATGTTACATAAATTGTTTGTGTATTAGGCAGTTGGGAAAAGTGTAAAACATTCAAAATCAAACCAGGAGGCAGCAGTGCAGAAGACCACAAAAAATGTGATTACTCCTAATACAGCATTTCATACTGGTCAATCAAGCCTCACTGGAATTATGATACATACTTCTTCTATAAAGAATATATGTGAAATATTTTGAAAAGGGTGTCACCATTTATTTTTTTGTGTATGTTATACAAACTGCATCCAGAGGGTCTCCTCTTAAAAATTAGTCCCTTAAGACCTAAAACAGTTGATATGCTACCTAGTAATGAAAGAAAAAAAGTAAAATACTTAAATCATTGACAATAAGGATGAAAATGTACAATGTTAAACAGTATCTGGTATGTCTGGTCATTTGTCAACTCTATTTTTCACCTATGGAGAGCAATATGAGAGCAAGTAATCTGAAAATTAGATTTTTTTCTTACCTATCTGAATGGGTTCTTTGCCCCTGCAACAACTCCAAATTAGGCAGAAGATCCAAAATGATCTCCCCTTTTTTACTTCCATCTTGCCATGGAGTGGTAACTTGAAAATCCTTTCAGGGAAGTGTTTTTTCTTGGCTTAAGGGCAGATTTTTATAGTCCAGGAGTTTGGCATGAGAACAAAACATTGGTGGCAGGGTCCCTGAAAGGTGGAGCTTCATTAAATTTTCTTTCATTTGTTCATGATTAGCACCCAGCAACCTCCTGTCTTTCAGAAAAGACAGGTATCCAGTTCCCTGCTGCTCTATGGGGAAAGAGAGCTGTCCTTTTCTAATTTTCTTTTTTTTCATATGAGTCCTCCCATCCTCCTCCCACAGTGTTATTTCTTTGGCAACAATAGTTTCACTTAACATCTGATTTGTTACAAGCAATCACTGGCCTCTTTCAGAGTTTTTCTCTGGCATACACTTCAGCCTCATCCCCCAGCTCAAGGAAACGTGTTTGTTGCCTCTGCTAGCTTAATGGTGACTTCTAAACTTTAGAGCAAAAAGTAGTGTACGGTCATACACCATGTAGGGTTTATTTAGAGCCAAAATTTTGGGGAAGAAGGCATTGACCTTTAAGAAGTGCATCCAAAGTATCTTACAAAAAAAGGCCAGAGACTTACTGCTGCAAGAGACAGGAACAGCATTAGTCCACGAAGTGCAAAAATTCTCACCTGTACTGCACAAATGGGATTAAATCACACCAGTCAATCATGGGAATTTATTATTTATGCACACAGGTGGTGGTTTCCCCAAACATCATAAAGGACCAGTGCCCAAGTCCCATAAAAATTTAGACCACAGTTCATTCCTTCACCTCCTAAATTATGCTCCTGCAAAAGCGTCCCTTGGTTCTATCAAAGTACTTTAACACCCTATCACATAGCCATAAGAAAAGCCACTGGGCTCAGTCATGAACTCTGCAGTCCACTGTAGGACATTCTGTTACAGACATTTGATATCAGTAATTTTAGAGTCTCTTCTAAGGATTTACTTGCTTGATTGACACAAGCTGACCTAGCATTTCTTCACCTATCCATGCCATGGCAGAACTGCTCCTGACAGAGAGGAAGCCTCTCACCTACTCCCAGCAAATCAAACACATATAACACACCTCCAGCTTCTCCATGCTCCTTTGGGACTACATTAGTGCTAGAGAGATTGCCAGTAGTAAGTGGGCACGAATACAGTTTAAGGTTTCACCCCGGTTGCAGGGCCACAGGTCGAATATGCATGCCCATCTATCTGGCTGGCAGAGAGAAAGCTGGCTCTTAACAACAGTGAGCTTCTTGCTCACTGCTTTACCAGGCTTTCTGCTGTTGACAAAGTTGAGTGAACCGAAGTCCTCTCACTGCTTCTTTCAGCTGCTACACCCACACAGTTATGAAGTGGCTTACAGAACTGCAGGTGCAAATGTCTTCCAGATGAAGATTTGCTGCTGTTGTTGCTTCAAAGAAAATCCAGCAGTAGCTGGTGAAAGCATTGTGCAGTACATGAAACATGAGTTCATGTTACCCCTTTGCCACTGTCCATGTCCCGTTACCCCTTTGCCACTGTCCATGTCCCATTAATTCCATTGTCAGTCCCATTTGAGGCAGGGTGCTATTGGAAGGCAAAGTCTGTTCTTGAAGCCCTGCCATTTTGGCTGGATTACAGAACCAACAGACTTTACAGCACTGGGAATGGAAGTAATGGACTCGTGCTGCTTTTCCTTTTAATCATAACATATCTTTCCTGCTGATCTCCATTCAAAGAGCTAGAAAGTAAACTAGAAGAATATCTAGAGGATAAACCTAACCATGAGAATATGACACTGTAGGTATGAGGATGCTCTGAAACTCAATACAGTGCAACAGTAACAACTCAATTTCAGCAGATTCTTATTGGAACTTTCAAACTGAGTTCTTGCTCAGGCCACAGAACAGGGCTAATGGCAGGTGTGGGGAAGGGCTCTGAAGCTCAGAAAGAAAAGCACATAGATCAGTAGACCACAGAGACAGACTAAGAGAGCTTAGTGGAGGATAAAGGTGGAAAGCCAAAAGCTATTAATTTTCCAAAATCAAAACTAGTGTCAAAATTCAAATGCAGGACTCTGCTGAGGTGGAGTCCACAATTTTTAAATCATGGTCCTCTTAATTTTTCAATCCCACCCAAGAAATAAAGACATCTATTTCATTCATTTCAGTAAGAGAGAAGAAACAACAATCAAACTCTAGGAGTATGATTCCTGACCCTAGAAAAAAACCCCTTTATTCCCACTGAGAAGCACAAAAGCAGCAGGAAGCAATATTAACTACTTGTCAAAGGTACCTTCAGGTCAGAGTGGTTCTTTGATGACAAATACATGGTGAGGTTGACCATTTCAACTCCCAGCCCTTTGTCTTCTACATGTAGGGTGGCTCAAAAGACGTGATTTCCCACTGTAAGCCCCACTTAGCACTTAGAGGCCTGGGAAGAGCATGAAAAACACATGTCAAAACTGTGTTCAAGAAACAAACAGAATAAAACAATTCATTTAACCAACACCCACTTATGCTCTACTCAGCAGAGAAATTAATGTCAGTCATCTGGGATCCTCTTCTGAAAAAAGGAAGAGCTTGCTGCTCAGAGAAACAGGAAACTCAGTTGTCTTGCTCTGTACCTAACCATTTTCTTACCTCTGCTTGTCTGTTCTGTCATTTTTGCCATTCCTTTGCCATTTCTTGGCGAGCAGAGTTCCTGTCAGTGACTAACCAGAGCTGCTGCTTCTAGCTTCTCCACAGATCCTGCAGGCTACACTCCTTAGAAATCACTGGATGCTTTACTCTCCTGCAATGATTTCAGGGCTGCTGACAAGGGAAGGATATTTGCATTCAAATGAAGTTTTTATATTCAAGTGTGGCAACACTGAGATTTTCAGAAGTACATGGAAGCAGTTCAGAAGGAAATTCAGACTGACAGGGGGCTTATAGACTATGTTGATCACTTACCACTGAATCATTACTATTGCATGCAAGTTACAACTATTCCCCCTGCAGTGACATACTGGGATTAATAATTCTTCCCTTTATTGGACCCTGTGGCATAAGATGCCTTCCCTCTTCTGCAGCTGTATTACCAAAAAGAACAATTCCTCTTGGCCCCTTTACCGCCCATTTCATGGATCATTTGCCATTAAAGGGTATGTGATTTTAGTAAATACAATGGGTAAACATTAACTCAGCTTCTTTATCACCACTGACTCACTGAAGATAAACCATCATGAAGCTAATGTAATACACCAGTGACTCACATCTCTTATTTTTTGCTCCAAACTTGGTAAAGAGGCACTCAAAAAAGGGGCATTCAGTGGATTCATATCCAGCCACTGTACTGAAGTCTGGCAGTTGCGTTTGTATAATTTCTTTCTGTCAAAAGGGAATTCAATACATACTGTAAAGCATTGAGGTCATCTTCAGTCTGTCCAAACACTGGTGGGGTTCAACTTGGAAATCCTCTAATATTCCATTTCATTTCGGGCAAAGCTGGTACTACTTCTTAGAATGAGCATGCACTATAAAATTATGTTTTACAAGCACTGCCTAGATAATAACTCTAAAGAAATGATGCATGCTTCATTAACAAGGTAATGTCATACAGAAAAACAATTCATTTGGATTTGGTGTCAAGCCCTCTTGTGCCAATAATCCACATGATAAAAACATCTGAAGTGAATCTGGCAAAATATTTTACATAACTGATAGTTAGAAAAATCATTAGTCCATTCTGAATTGCCAGGATTCAAAAAAGCACAGATTACATTTTTATTCTTTGTCTGATATCATAACATTTAGGAAATTGACAATAAAGATTTATTTGATGCATTAGATTTACATCTACCACTCATTTTGAAACAGCTATCAGTAAGTACAAGGTGATCTGCAGCAGGCAGTGGAATAGGAAGGAATGGATCTCTGTCATAAATTGTCCATTAAAATACATGAAGAATGCCTTCAGTATTTTAATTGTGATAGGAGATGCTTGGACATTTTCTTACATTTTGCCTTAGAACAAACACAAAGATCCTTAACCTCTCCATTTTGCCATGGGACTCCTTGACTTTTCATGAAATAATCAGGGACGTTAGTTATTCCTGTTTCCAAGGAAAGAGTTCAGCTGCTCTTTGCTGTTTATGTTTTGTTTGGTTGTTGGTTTTTTTTAAGATGATGTAGATCTTTCAAAATCCATGTACAAGGAGTAATGACACGGCTGGTTGGTGTTCATGTACACAGGTCTCTTTGACCTTTTGGCACTTCCTCACGTAAGAAAGACTCCCTGCATCAAAAGCATCTCATCGGGATGTTGGGCCCTTGAGATTTTCTACTTGAAAGATTTTTCTTTAAACAAGCTTCTTGGTGAAAAGTATGGAGTAGCAGAACAAAGGGAACCCAGGGCCCCTTGTGGGGAAGGATGTGAACTTTCTGCTAAATAATTAGAGCTTTATGGGGTTTAGGCTAGAGCAGATTACACCTCTTTTTAAAAAAGCAATTTCTTATTTCATGAGTTCCAAGATAATTCATAAGAGGCCACTGCATACTTAATACAGAAGTCTCTGTAACTCTGAAATTATATTAAATTATATAGCCAGTAACCATGTTCGCCATAACTGAAAGTTACTGCAAGCCAAAAGAAAGGCTGAGAGATGGGGCAGAGGACAAGTTGAGGTAGGAGGCTAAGCAAATTTGGCCTGTTTTTTTTTCCTAAATTGGACTTAGACTATGTCTCAGTTAAGGACTCAATATAAAACTGTGCCAGAGCATTTCTACTGGATTCATGAGATTGTGATCCTTCCAGCATAAACTCTAATATTTTGCATTAGGCAGCTAACCTTTCTATGACATCCAAGTTTCAGAGCTTTTCTTATCTTGAACCCTATAGCCACTAAAACCAAAGTAGTTTTGTAGGTAGTTGAATATCAGTTTTCTTTTGAATCCAAATGTCTATCCAGAAAGAGGAAAACCAAGAGAAATGAGGACACAGTCTTGCCCTAGGCCTCTGCTTAGCATGTTGTGGAAGGTAGAAGTAGGCCACTCAAGAACCTGCTGCCCTTAATGTGTTATGTTTTGCTCAGACTGCCCATGTTTTTAAGGAGAAGAATGATCATACATCTCCCATAGATTCTGCAAACAATGGGCAAGAAGTGCTCAGCTACACTGATCCAAAGGGACAGGCTATTGAAATTTAACTGCTGTGTCAGGTCACAGGCACTGTGTAAAGTCACATTCCTCAGTCGCTGTTCCTTTTGTTACTTTTTAAAAGGGAGCTGCATGAAGCACAGGTGCTCCTTCTCTATCCCAGCTCTACCACACTTTATCCCTACTTGATTTCTGTCAAATAGGGTACTTGTATGTATGTTGTTTCACTTAGTATCTGAGGTTTCTTCTCCAATTTGCTCCCCACATACATGCTAATTTTTGACATTTTGAAAACCTGTTATGCTTCTCTTATGATTATGCCAGACTTATGCCTTGATATAGTCAGGAGAAAGCTTCTTCTATGTGTGGAGATTAGCATTTGTGTGACTAAATGAATTAGGCTCTCATGACCAGATCTTCTGTTTAACCTTCAAGGCAAATGGGAAAGTTTTCACCATTCAAATATTTCATATAATATGACCAGGAAAAAACTTCCAGAATGATCTTTTCAAGCTACCCTTTGTAAGAGTGTATATCACTGGAAGATTCAGGATTTCCTGGAACTAGAGAAGCTCAATGGCAGTTGGAAGAACTGACTTCTCTGTCAAATGTGGAGAGAAGGCCAGCCAAAAGAGTGGCAAAAGGCAACATAACGTGTTTTCTGTCTTTCAACTGCTCTGCAGCACAAAGATGTTCTAATTTGGAAGCTGTTGCACTGAAGCAATATCAAAAATATATTGTGAGTTCTGAGTTCTACTCTTTGGTAGTTTTCTCAAAGTTTTGGGATATTAAAAATATTACAGTGGTGTTTTTCACTATTCTAGAGACAATTTTGTGAAAGGGATGCAAGCATTTCAGAAATTAATTCTAAAATACTGGAACACTAAAAGGACATTGTTTGAACATAACAGATTTTTAAAGGGTCATGCTACAAAAGAACTTAAAGGATTTTCTACATTAGTGATGGGAATATGGCTTATGTAGCCTCATTGGACCTTAGTCTGGGAAGTTACCAGTTAAGAGCACAGTTTTTTGTGGTAACCTGAAAAGACTGAGTTAATTTAGGAAATTTTGCTCTGGGAGAGGACTGCTTAACTTGAAGAACTCGTTCTGCCTTAAAATACTTCCTATCCTGCAAAACTTCTGCTGGGACATGAAATTTCAGAAATTGTGTATCAGTGTTACAATTATTTAAATGTTTTCATTTTTTGCCAGACCTAAAACTCAAAACAATTTTCTTGCCTATGATCTCAGACCTTGTAAATCTATTTCTGTCTCTTTTCACAGTATCTGAATTTGCTTTTCTAGACAAATGCAAACAGTGTATAACAAGCACAGTAACTGCATGATTATTTACTTAGGGCTTTGCCTTTGCTGAAGTCCTTTCACTGGGGCTTATGTACAGAGTTGTATGTGCTTAGTTCAGTGAAATGTGGTTTAGCAAAGTACAGTCAAACAGTAAACATACTGAAAATTTTATCTTACCCTTCCTCTCCTGCAGCACAAAATAATAATATTATATTACATAGTTATATCAGTAAGCAAGGTAGTTATTAGATAGGAAACCTCTATCTTGTATTATTTTTGGGAGAGTTCTTGGTTTGCATGTGGCCTTTTCCCTCACCTCTGAATCCCTTCTGCCTCACCTGAAATAACAGCAGTGATTTTCCATATTGCTAACAGGCACTTTCCTTTCTGCCCCTGGTATTCTCAAAAAACTTGTCCAGTAATGGTTCATAAAACAACCGTGCCCACTTTATCAGCAAATCTTTTGAGAACTCCTTTTTAACTCCAGAAGAAAGTTCTAACTGTATTGCTGTAGATTCATAGGAACAACACTGAGTTTGTAGTGCATGAAGAAATTGTTTTAGATTCAAACTACCTTGGAGAAGAAGACTAGAAATGAGAACGAAACCCATGTGTTCCACAGATAAGGTGCATTCCGCAATTTCCTTGCTTCCAGGGAAGCAGGTAACCTACTGTAAGGAAGACTCAGGTTGTGTCTAATGCAATACTTGTGTATTTCCTACTCCTGACCCAGCGGTGGCACACAATGCAACAGAGCAAGGATCTCTTTTCTCAGAGTGGTCAAGTGTGTTGTGAGCTGCCCTGGAGGCCCTCAGCTGCAGTGCTCTTTAGTCATGTGCAACAATGGCCTTCCCAAGCTGCAGTCAACCCACTTGGGTTCGCTCCAGCAGTGGATGGAGGTCTCCCACAGATAGCTCTGTGTTGTGGGTAGCTTCCTATAAGACTGCAGCTGCCTGGAAAAGACCTCCTCGAGCTTCCAGCTGCCTTAAAGGAGCCTACCCCTAAGGCAAGAACTCAAAATCTTAACCAGGACAACCAGAGCAATAAGCATGCTACAGGTAAATCCCAGCTCCTGCCTGTAATGGGGAATTTCAGCCTACCCATGTGTGCCCTTTCTTCACTTCAGGAAAGCAGCAATAAGGCCATGATTTGTTTTGGGTTTGGATTTGGTTTGGTTTCGTTTGTTCACCAGAGTGTCAAATCAGTTTGAAGTATTTCTTTAAGGGCCTCAGGGACATGTTCATACCTCGTATTTAGAGGAACACTGTTCACTCACCCCTAGGGACAACATGGCAAAGTGAGGCCAAACCAAGAAACTCTTGAAGAGCAAGAGCTGAGACCTTCTTTTTTAGTGCCTTCAAAGGCTGTGTGGCTGGAAATCCTACTTGCCTGCCAAGAAGGCTTCCTCATTTTTCAAGACAAAACTAAAACTGCTAAGTATTGCGAGATGAAGAAAAAGAAACACAGTAAAAAGAAATCCTTTACCAGCAATGAAATTGGGGGGGGGGCTATATAGAAAGTCTAAGAGGAGATGAACACAGAACTCAGGCATGGAGACATGACTTGGGGCTCTTGCTACTTCTCCCTTTTCAGTAGACTCCAGAAGAGAAGGATACTCCTAGAGAATGGAGTCATTCTTTGAGGACAGAGAGTCAAGCCCATTGCCTTCCAGCACTAACGCTTTCTGAAGTTGCCACTGTCTCTTGCAGTAGGTCCTGCCTAGGAAGACAATGGGATCAGAAGGTCCCACAATTTCCTCTGAGACCCTAAAGTGCTGACATTGCCCTTTCAGAGAGGGCAATGAGAGATATTTCTTCAGTTTGTGCACTGGGTTTTCCAGAAGAATCTCTGCTTGTGACCTGCAGACCCAACAGCTCTTGTTTAAGAAACAAAAGGTTTCATGGGATCAGATAGTACAGGCCTCCATTTACTTCCAAGAGGGTTGTGGAGGGAAAAAAACGTGCTGCTCACTGTAGTTACTGCTCTTTGTAGGAATACATAGTTAAGGCTCCTTTCCTTCCTTTCTGTCCCAAAGACTCTTTGTGGATTTCTCCACTGAAAAAAGTTACATCTGTTCCATTTTGTCATCCAGTTCCACTGGAAATTCAGGTACAAACTGAAACCATAAATTTCTAAGGTGACTAAGAGTGCCAAAAGAGGTGGGGTTTGACATGAACAGTTTGACCCAAAGCTGCCAAGCACTTGTAAGAATTCCCTGAGAACATCCGCTTAGGAACCTGCTTATGGGCAGCACTGACCCAGCACCAAAACTGAAAGGACTGCAATAACCCAGAGCATGGTAACAAACACTGCCCTGTGCATGCATGTCAATATCTTTATGAAAAATTTTTTTCAATGCTTATTAAGAGTATACAAGTGTCTGTGGGAAACATGAGCATTCCTTCTTCTCAGAGGTAAAACCCTCTACTTGATAAAATGCAAAGTCGCTTTGGAGGCAGCTTGCTTTTTGGTCCAAAGTGACTTTACAATTCTTAGCCGTAGACTGCCCTGCAGTGGTGAAGTCAAAATCCGCAGCCTTCCTGACTTATGCAGGATCTTTAAACTTCCTCATTAAGAAGTAGTTCACCCTTCACTAGAATTGACAGAAAGAGCCCATGCAAACTAAAGAACAAATGAAAAATTAATGAAGAACGGGAGATTTCAGATTTCAGTGTAAATATAGTGTGCAGCTGACTACTACTACTGACTAGTAATATTTTATCTCTTTTTCATAGGAAACAAGGCAGATTAGATCACATCTTGTATCTGTTTGTCTCTAGAAGTTATTTTCTGACTTCAGCCAAATTTAAGTGCAAAAATTAAAATTTCAAAGTTCTAAATCTCAACAGTTTTTGAGAAAAACAGTTTTTGCAAAGGACTAGAGGAAATGTATGGCTGCAGTGTTAGCACAGAAATTGTTGGACAATAAAGAATCCACAGAGGAGAGTGACTTTGTAAATACCCCAGGAGATAAGTATCAGTCATATCTCATAATGAATGTAGAGATAAAAATCATTAGAAACCCATACTGAAGAAGAAACCAGATTTCATTAGTTTTGGAGTTAACTTCATAAACTGACAAAACTTCTTTAGATAGCTACCTCTCTAACTCCACAGAAATGACCTCTCCAGTTATAGTACTGCAAAGCTGAAAGAACATGTGGAGTTTCATTTTCTGTGCATTCCTATCAGTGTCTACTTTCTAAGCTGCAGCACATTTGATAGGCCAGTAGTAGCACAAAATGATGCCACCAATCCTTAGGTGGCAAAGACGCTACTGTTGAGGTTGGTTGTTGCTCAAACTCTCAGAAGGGTAAAGCACAATTAAGTGTTCATTAACAGAGACAAAATAATACCAAAACCCTTTTTTCCCATACAACAGATGTGGTTTAACCTCGTTGTACTTCAGATGATTCAAAAGATGTACATCTTCTGGCTAACCTGCTTCAGCTCCCTTTACAATAATATCAGATCAGATAAACAAGGAATTTTGAATGCTAATCTCATTTGTATGTATTCTTTGTTGTGAAATGAATGTCAAAAATGGCTATTGCTCTCCATTTGCAGTAGAGGAAGCCTGGGGTTACGAAGTTGGAATTTGGAGAGCTCTTACTGTAGGACTAACTATACATCCTGAAAGCACTGTGAATGAACATATGTGAATATCACACAGCCAAGGGACTAATTTTTTAGTGAAAATACACAATTGTGATGAACTGAGGGAGTTCTAATATACACAGCTATGCTATAATAAGAGCTGGTGCTAAACTAGAAGTTTCTCCAAGTCATGTGAATCACTTCATGATAATTATTCATCTTTGGCTTTGTTCTAGCAGACAGAATCAACTTCTCTCCCACCTTAAACATTGATATTTCAGTTTTGGAGAAGCCAGAAATAGATACCCCCAAAATTTAGGGTATATATCACTTGACTTCCTATAACTTGAGAAAGAACTTCTCTTTTCAAACTCAGACTTATAAAGACAGTACATAAATAAGTACAAAAGCCGTGCTTTTTCAGACTTGCTTTTAATCATTCAGAGAAAAAAGGAGATTGTAAAAGGACCCAAAAGGCTGTGCACTTGGAAGAATGCAAATTTGTGTTCTTATTTTGTGACAAATAAATAGAGCACTGTTCAAATTAATCAGAGAACAGAAATGATACAGTAACTGGTAAAAGCAAAGTTCAAAAGGAGTCAAGGAAGTTAAGAATGGTGCACAGTCCTTTCAGTCAAATGCTGCTGGGTTTTTTCTGTCTTCATTTTGATGTTAAGCTGATGGCCCTCTTGATACGGTCCAGAGAGCTTGCCTTGTCATTTTCTTCTCTCTTCTGCAACTCTCTGGATCGTGGGTAGTTGCATTCAGTGTCTTGACAGCTGCAGTTTTCCACATATATATACTTATGTGAAATTGAGTGCCCACCAGGGCATTTCAGTTGCACGTGCTTCTCCATAGTTCGTGTTTCTCTGCAGCAGGAACAGCTGTGGTCCATGGAATTTGCCTCAGCAGAGTACCTATTAAAATAGAAAATGGCAACATTACTCTGTGCCAGAAGCCAACTTGCGGAAGGAAAGCGTGAACACAAGTACAGACTCATGTGAGAAGAGCCACCATTGTGGCTAATGAAAGTGCTAATCTCATCTGACAGAATAGTGATTACAATAACGTGCTTTTAAAGTTCATTGCACCTGCTGAGATTTTTTTCAAACAATTAGTATCAAAGTCCTATTAAAAAACCCCCGTGAATTCTAAAAGATCAGCTTCCTTAAATCCTCCTCATAAGCCCAGCACTGATTGATGGTAAATAGACCAGATCAACAGCGAAGGGGAGACAATGCCCTGAGCTAAATAAGAAAACTTCATAGACAAAGGGCTACAATGCCATTGAAAATGGCATCACATCAATCAATTGGCTACAAGGGCTACAATTGTGTCATGTGAATCAAATACATATCCCAGTCAGCACTGTGCTAACAGGAAGGGAAAGCTGCAGCTCTTTCGGTTCCTATCTCAGCAACGTATTCTTTGCAGCCTTGTTCATCAGCTTCCCAAGCACCAGTCCTGCAGAATATGGTTATATCAGGTTATGAACCATGTCAAGATCCATATTTTTCTTGTTATATGTGTACTAAGGCAACCACAGAAAGACCCTAAGATGATAAGGTATTTCAAAATGCTAATAAACTCTATGGCCAATCAGAGTTCTGTGTGATACTAAAGAGCAGTTTTCTCCCATGTAAGGTACCCTGCGGCACACTCAGTGATAGGCAGGGAGTGACAGTTTCTTTAGGGAATTAGAATTCTGTTTTTCCAGTGTTTTAGTAGCTCACTACCAGGTGTCCTGCTAGCCACGTATAGCCAATTTTTGGTATATTCACTCATTCAGAGAAAAATGTACTGTCAAAATACTCTACTAACATCACCCCTAAAGCATTAGTTTTCTAGTTTATTTACTGTATAAAAATCACATATGTTTGAATCTTCCTTTAATATATGTATGTGTATTTCCTCTTAGATGTTAATTAAAATGTTGAGAAGCAGCTTTTAGCTTATGAACATCAAGTCTGTCTGCTCTCTGGGCTCATTCCCATTACAGGAAATAATCCATGTTCTTTTTTGATGATTTCTAGTAAAGGTTGTCTGACACAAATGAGAGACAAGGCAGCTCTTACTGGATGAATAGACCTTATCACAGCTGTCTGATTCCCAAGGCAATTTAACAGAGTTTTCTGCTTTGTATTAAGACAAATCAACTGTCCAGTCACAAATTTCATCATTTTGTGTCTATGATTTGGGGAGCAGATAGTCCCAGGTCTTCTACCATTCTGTAGCCTGCCTATGTATTGTTCCTTTTATATAAACAAGGTCAATGCCAACAGAATTTAAATTTTATTGTCCGATAAGTTGACTTACAGTGAGAAGGTTCCACATGTTCCTTCACATTCAGTCATGTCAACTCTGTCCACAGAACGGCAGCCATTATAGACAATGAAGTCTTTCCTGTGACGGACAGAGCATGGTGTACGACTATCCACAGGTGCACCTATAGGGAAAGATCAGAAAATACCTGCAGTGAAATAGCTTCAAAAGTTTCTTGCAGTTCAGCATTTCCTGGGCTTCATTAATGCACTCAAAGAACTGTCTTAAGTGATTCTTCTGCTTCAACTTAAACTTTTCCATAGAGATTGGACAGTGAATGCATGGAATAACAAATATAAACACAAAAGTTTAAATGCAAACATATCAGCCTCTATGGTTGGAAAATGTTTGAGTTAAAACCATTCATTCTCTGTACTGCTGATTTAAGTACATTGATATACTTACAGGTCTTGCAGCAACCATTAGGTAAGAATGAAATAGTTCCCTAAAAGAATAAAGAAACAGAAAAAAATTATGTTGTTTTATTTCCCTGTATTTAAATAGACTTTTAGGCCAGTAACTGAGAAATTCATCAATGGCAGGAAATAACCAGCAAAAACTGTAGCATTTATCCAAATAAGTAAAGATAATGGTTTCTTCCAGACTTGAAATCAATAAATTTACAGAAAATTGTGAAAATAAAAATAATTCTTTGAAGGAAGTCTACAGTTAACATCATGTCATTTTTCCTCAGAAACAGTTCCAACAAATGTTTTCTTGGAGTTTTCTGTATTTGAATGGGGAGTATGCATGGTGTTACCGGCAGCCTACTGGCTGAACAGCTTGTGTTTCTGTAACATTCAAGAAAACATGGTTCTTGTTGAGACAGGACCACAAACAAAGCATTCAGCAAAGACTTAATAATATCTCAGTGCTGACCTGTATTTTGGCTACTGAGAGACTGTTACCACTTATAAGCCTTGAGTCTTTACCCAGGTATCTTCTTTTACACTGCATCGGGCTGTGAATGGATGCATTAGAAACTTTTGCACTTAGGACTGAGAAACTATGGTGAGGGATCATCAGAGCTTAATTTTACTTTTGTTCTTAGTTAGATGGCTGAACTGAAGAAATCTATGTATGGAGTAGAGGGTAAATTTTCTGGGTTTACTTACAGGTTTGCAGCTCTCCTCATTAAATGCTGGACAGGTAATCTCAGATGTGGAAGAGATAAGCTGGTTGTGGACATCAACACAGCTATAAATGGTGCAGTTATTGGTAGGATCATTTTTAAACTCTCCAGGCTGCAAGCAAAATGCAAAACGTAATAAGAAAACCTGAAGGGAGCTTAGACAGAAATTTTCTTGTCCTCTGACAATGACTTTCCTCTTGTTTCCCAGTCGATTAGTTTTAGGTTAACAGCAATTTCAGATGCAGTTTATTACATGTACTGCAATATGGCATACGTGGAGAGAATCTTCAGTTTTACATGGGATTTTTCTTGAGAAAGAAAAATGCCTCTGAAGTATGTAGAGTACCTTAACAAAATCATCCACACCAATGGATTTTGAGACTGTTACATGTTAATTAAGAACAACCCTAAACTTCTGAACTACAGAGGCAATAAATTTTTTCCATATGCAGGCTTTACTAGTGTTTTTCAGTATACAGAAATCCAATAACCTAGATAAGCCCAAGCTTCCCAACACTGGATGAAAATCCCTTCCAATGGTATTGGATTTGTCATTCCGGGAAGAGCCTTCCAGAAAATTTGATTTCATGAGACCTATCCTTCAGGTCAAAAAATTGTAGATAGGTTTTGCTTTAGATGAGTCTTTGGTTTTTCAGGTGAAAACTTACACTAAGCCTTATATCTGGCAAGGAGATGTTCCCCTTCTGAAACAGGGAACTTTACAAATTTGGTAGAGACACAGAATGTAGAGTATACTTACACTCAAGATGAGTTCAGCACTGTTGGCTACATGTATAATACACTTGGTCTGCACACATCTTCCACAACATTCACCTTTCACTGGTTTCATTTCAAATCCCTAGATATTAAAATTAATTAAAAACAATAGCACTATAATAGATGAATTTTTGAGAAAGAAATTAAAACATACAAATGCATTAGATAATTATATTTTGAAATGCACTATAGATTTGTGCTTCTGTTCCAACTCAATAGAAGACAAGTAATAAAAGCAGATTATAGATGAATTAAATTAAAGCACTGCAATAATTATGTGTAATAATTAAATATCCCTCAATTAAGTGCTCTACAGAAATTTCTCAACTAATCCTGCCAATGTGAACTGAATATTGCGAGTCAAGCTGCATGCAGTAGAATGATCAAAGGACAGTTGGTATCCATGCTAGAGTTGGTCTCTGAATTTCAACTCCCTGTCCTTTGCTTAATACTATCAGACTGATTTTCCCACACATGGGTATTTTGGGGCTTTTTGTTTATTTGTTTTAAGTTTGCCACTTACCGGTTTACAGTATGTGTTGCATGGAACAGGTTTGCATGAGATGATATTCAGTTGAGTGCTGACATTAACTTCACTTGTGCAGAAACAATTCTGACACTTATCAACAAAGACTGAGGAGTTAGGCTAAAAATTTTAAGAGAAAAATTCATATATTAATGATATATGACATATTTGACAGACACGTATTAATTTCAAAAGACATGTAAATCAAGTAATGGAAAAGGAAAAAATCATAAAGACTATGGGATACCTATTTGGCTAGCCATTTATGAAGACAACAATTTAAATACTGAACATAATTTAATGTGTGTCTTTATTGAAGTCCTATATAACAATGATAAACTTTGATATTAAAGAGATAGGTACAATTACTAGATCCAAGATAATTTGCAAGAAACCTAGGTTTGTTTAGAATAGTATTTTTAATTTTTGAAAGAGTCTTAAAATTGCAACAATATGCTGAAAATAAATGCAGACTGACTTTCTAAAATGCAAGCACACTTAACCCGAATCTCTCTCTGATATTGACATACAAGCAATTTCTTTCATACATGGCAACCTTTTCAGAAAAGTTTTAGGCTTTGTCAAATTAATGAACTCCTGACAGAAATTTGAACATTTCTAAAATATTGGTTGTATGGGATAAACCTCTTCATAGAACTTCTGATCATGTATACTAACAGGTCGTATAAGCATCATTAGAAGACTGTTGAAACAGGAACTTACCAAGAACTCAGCATTCTGGTGGACGCAGACCCCCTTGGGAACTGTTAATAATCAAGGAGTTAGATGTCAACATAGGAAAAAAGGATAAAACACGTCTTCACCCCAACCTAGTCAAATTCATTTCTTCCACAATGAATCACAATTCATAGGGTCAAAGACACTGGTTACTCCTCAATTCTAGTAGCAGATATGACAAGTATGAAGTATAAGAACTAATGCTGCATGTGCAAAAAGGAAAGATTTGTCCCAATATATGCAATCCAGTTCACAGCCAAGAATGTCCACTTAACAGGTACCAAGTACTTCCTTCTTTCAATTACCAAGAATAAAGTAGTCTTCGTAAAGCTGTCTTCTACTGGGGATGCTTGTAGGAACTTTTTTGCTAGATTCAGCCAAGACCACAGTCACAGTTAATTCTGAGGCTGTTCTTTCATGTATTTATAATCAGGAAAACTGAACTTCAGTCACCTGAGCTATATCTGATTTCCTAGTCATCATAACTATAGCAGTAGTAACTAATGTTAATAGTAACTAATTTATAGACTCTGACTGTGTTTAATGCCTCCTTCAACAGGCTATTCCGTACAGTCTTATAAACTGTAATGCTAAATGAATGCTAATCTTTTCAATATATTTCCAAAGAACTTACCACATTGGTACACAGGACAACACTGACCACTGGGAATATAAGAATGGACTTCAAATCCCAGTGCGCACTTGGGGGTTTTAGCTGTGCAAAAGCTTGTATTGCATTCTGAAGGGAAAAAAAAGAAAAAGAAAAAAAAAAAAGAATAAGCCTAAAAGACACTAAATCACAGCTACTAGAAATAAGCATCTCTCAAAGCATTTAGGATGAACTTTCCAGTGTGAGGAAACAGTCTAGATTCTCTTCAAAGAAATAAATTGCAGAAAGGGAACACATTTTTCCTAGTAAATCCAGGCACAGGTTTAGGGGATACTACTTTATTTTATGAACATTTTTCTATTATGGAATTATCCCATGTTAATAAAGTATCTCAATTCTATGCAGAGAACTAATGAACAGCTGTCACTCTCTACAGAATTACAGGTAACTGCTGCAAAATGAAAATTCACAGATAATTGTTACTTGAATAAAATGTGGTCCCTAACTCAAGAACTACAGATTGAGTTATGTTGAGTCCTATAACTGTAAATGTAGTCATCCTGAATAATTTCAATATTAAAATGCATTTTCCCTAGCACTGGGCAAGCTGATTCTAAAAGGCATGAATAAAAATACTATTTTGTGACTCTGCTGGAGGTCTCTGGTGCTAAAGTAGTTCAGTGTCTTTTCCTTTCTAGTGTTTCAAAGCAGTATAGAAAAACTAGAAACAAAAGTATAAACTCACTGCAGGTGACAAGAGGGCAGCAGGAGTCTTCAGGATTGACTTCAGTGACTTCATAGAAGCCTTCTCCATCACAAGTGATCTTATTTTGTTCAGCACATACATGAGGCTCACATACAATGCCATGTTCACCTTCTAGGCAAATACAGTCCTGACAGTCTACTGTGAACTTCTCCCCAAACTGTGATTAAAGAAAACAAAATGAGTGATTGCGTAGTTACCAATGAAGAAGAACAGAAGTAAAATCAGGAATAAAAAGTTGGGAGATCATAAAACAAGCTTGCACCAGTGAAGACCGCTCTCCTCTCCCAAGGCCCAATTTCTAATTCAAATTCAAAAGCATATGGCATCATACCTCTCTTGGTATCATATCCACTCCAACACAGCCTGTGGAAATATTGAAATAAATTTCCATTACCAGTTACATACCAATACGCATCTCTACTGTATTTTGACTGCACACAGTCAGATCTATGTGGCATACATGAGAAGGAAACAATAAAAAGAAAACACATATGCATCCAAGTGAAGCAGTAAAACTCACCGCAGGTTTTCACGCAGACATCCACACCGGAGTCATACAACATTGTTCCATTGGGACAGAAACAGCCTTCCACTTGTTTAGTTGAAGTTTCATTTTGGTGACTATGAGACAAAATGTTCAGAGGAACATCATTACTGTCATTGGCACATAGAGGAAGATTATGCCAAATAGCTTTTCACTAAAGATACAGTGGCAAATGATCAGCACATTTGTGATTAGGGATTGTCACTGTTTCTGTTTGCTATAGCTGAACAACATAAACAATACAGGCACCCAGATTTAGGATCGCCAGAATAGTGGTAATAATTTTGACAGTTTAAGACATGAAAGGAGGTTGATTTTCCTCATCCACCTGTGCATTAGATATGACTGAACAGTTATACAAGCTATAACTATCAGGAAAGGAATTATTTACCTTGATTTGCAGGTTATCTCTTTAGTAGGACCACATGCTCTGTATTCTTTACCTGGTGGGCATTCATGAGCTGGAATGGAAGAATAAAAAGGAGGAAGAGCTCAGTAACAATATCATATAAAAGTCCCATGACCTTCTGCCAAGAACTTGAACACTGTTTATTTGTTTTCCTATGTATCTATGACAACCTTGAGAAACAAAGAAAAAAAGCCTCAGCTATCAGACCAATGTCTCTGAATGGAATTATGTTATGCAATTTAGTCATAGAGATATAGCACCATACTTTACATTAAGGCAATAAAGCCAAGACTCTACATCTTGATTACAATTTTTTTAAAAATATAATTTTGGTCTCTTTTGCACAAGTTCTCAAAAGGGAATGTATTCCTATTCTTTGTCCTCTTCTTTTTATAGCTGAAAAATAATGCATATGTCAGTAAATGGAGAGTGATCTGCTGATGCCTACAAAGCACAAAACTGTCTATATACAAATAAGTATGAACTGATACAGATGTTTCCTGCCCAGTCAATAGATGCTTATTTTGGCAGGCTCATTTATCATTTCCATTGTCAAAAATGCTACCTGCAAAATTACTTAAGGAAAGAAACTGATGCTATTTATTGGTGTCTTCATTGCTCAGAAAGCAGTACGACATTATTGTTGAAACATTTCCATATAAGCTTCCCGAATAATTCAAGACAAATGGCCAAATACTTACAGCATACACCATTGGTGTGACTTCTCCAGTCAATGCATACACCTTGATCAGCACAGGTGGCAGCATAGATCTGCAGACTTGAGCATTCCAGGTCTAGGTTGGGAAGTACACAACTATCAAAAACACAGGCTGCATAGTACTTTTCAGGCTTCACAAATGAATGGCATGGCTTGAATACACTAGAAACAGAAATATTTATCATTATTAGTTACTGAATGATCCACATTTTTCAATGTGCTTAACACAGTATAATGTGGCAATAGTGGTGATTAAGACAATGTGGACATGGACTATCGAGAGTATTTATCCAGATTGTAACCTTCCAACATATCTTAAAGTATTCTCCATTCACCCCAAAAACACTCAGACACCAATATTTTCAGTCCAGGAGCTACACCAGTATTACTGAGTACAACCATGGGCTAACTCTCTAAAGAGATTGTGTTTGTTTGTTTTTAATTTTGTTTTCAGTTGGACTCTGTTTTCTGCTAAGTGAATGTGGAAAAAGGCAAGAGCATATGACAGGAGAGGGGAGAGAGTGTAGAAGAACAAAGGTTTATGTAGCAGCCAGAGGGTTGAAAGAAACTGTAAGCAAAGAATAAAAACTAGAAGTAAAAGGAGTGGAAGCAATCCATAAAGATACAAGAAATAAAGCCATAGGAAGAAACACTTTTCATTGACAAATTAATCCTAGAATTGCCACTTAAATTGAAGACCAAAGGCTTGTAAAACCAAGAGGAATGTCTACCTTCCCAAAAGAAGCTTGCAGATGGAAGATTCTTTACAAGGCTCTGTTGGGGTTGTGCTAGGTGAACTTGTAGGAATTAGGCCTGGAGAGCACTGTGGTTTGGAGGGATCAACAACTTGCCAATGATCTGCCATGATTTCACAGTTTTGTGCAATTTTTCCATCTGGCAACATGCAGTCATCTGCTGTGTTGTTATTGCAAGTACCTAAGAGTGATAAGGGGAGAAAGAATTCAACTCATAGATTTGTTATCAAATTTCATTCACTTTTTTAGCAGGACTGTCACTGTGGTTTTCTAGAGCACAAAAATCACAAGAGTAAGCCTTACCACACTGCCCCTGAGTGTTGTTTCCAAACAGGCTGTAGGGCATTCTGATAGAAAAGGACAAGCCATTGTAGGTCACATTCATTTTTAGCTCAGGAATTTCCACCACGCGATTTATGCCTGACTCATAAATGCTGACACCAAACTTTTTATAAGGCAAAGACACTAGCTGGTTGTTTACTGTCACCTAATAAACAAAGGAAAGTAGAAAAGAGGCATATTAGTTTGACTTTAGAAAACAATTGACTGTTCCTTTGCATTGCAGGTAGAATTTAAAGGTAGATAATATCCTTTTCACTTGTAACAAGTGTCCTTGTGTTTCCTTTTATGCTACTGGTAAGCCAAAATTTTCTTCCATGAGCCGAAAAAATTCCCATCAACCTCTGATAAATTAGGCTAAAAATCAAGGTTCAAACTTGCTAAATCCTAATAGTCAACAGACTTATTAGAGTGGCTATAGCATTGAGGACATCTTGTGAATGTGAAATATAAAATTCTCCTAAATTCATGATGCATAAAGTTTTAACTTTCTTGGAATAAAGGGAACATGCTTGTAGGAAAATTAAATGAAAGAAGTAAAACTAAATCTGTATTATTTATTTAAATACAGTAGCCATGGTATGATTCTGTGATTCTGTGAACTAACACTACTACTTTTACTCAGCAATGGTAGAGTTCTTTGCTTTAGACAAAAAAAAAAAAAAAAAAATCTAAATGTTGTGAATTTTCAACAATCTGCTGCAACCTAACTTGTAATATTCTCACACAATAATGTACAAAAATAAGCCAAATACACAGCAAAAAGCTACAGAAACCCACCAAACACTTCTCATCTAATTTTGAAGCCCCAAAGCTGGGACATCATGTTTAGCAATGATTTAAATGTATAAGTGCCCCTATTCAAAAACATTTAAAAGGTGACACAAATCAAAACTAGTAATGGTCCTTCTAAAAATGCTTAAGAAGGCCAATACTTTATTGTTACGACTACTTTACCTTACCTTCTCCCATTCAACATTTATTGGTTCCTTTGTTACATTAACGTTAATGATAAATTAACTTATTTCATATCCTAAACTCTTAGTAATTTGTCCACACTTGTGTATTTGGAAGAGATAGGACACCGCAAATATTTGAGATCAGAAAGACAAGAGGTTGCAGAATTTTTTCCCCTGTATTCAGAGCCAAAAAAGCAGTCCTTCAGACCAGTCCTATTTTACAATATAAACTGCTATTGAATCTAAAGCACAGATTACTTTTAATTTTTTTCCCCAACATTGTGAATATAATTATCATGTTGATGTGATATTAATATTTGAATCAAGAAATCAGTGGTAACATTCTTTAATACCTCTACTTGTAGAGTATTTGGTTTTGCTGTTGTCAACCTCACTTCCTGAGTCTCATGTCTCACAATGAGTGTTCGAGGACAGGACACCACATCCCGTGCATCACAATGATAGTTATCAATGTAGACACCAAAGTTGTCAACTGTCTTATTAATCTCTTCCACAAGGACATATGTACAATTTCCTTGATAGCTGTAGTACAGTCCATCAAAAGTCATGTAATGTGGGTCTCCCCAGCCAGTGCAGTAGCCTAAAAAAACATACAGCTAAGTTAGACTCTTATGACAACATACAGAATCAGATCAGACTACAAACAAAATCTGTAGGCATGGGAATCATCTCATCAAAATTGAAGCATTTAAATTTTTTAGGTGTTTTTGCCAATGCATGAGGTCACTATGTAGAAGTAATCAGTAGAAAAACGGGCACTTTCAAGGCACAGTTCATCTGACATTACTGACAGACAACTGAGAATAGAATTAACTGTACCACAGATACATCTTTACCAATAGTCTGAACAAGTAACTCATATATAGGCTTCTAGCCTGTAGTCTGCATCTGGACATTTAAATCTTTCTTTAGGAGACCATTTTATTCTACTAATCCAGCAGTTATGTAGAAATGATGGCAACTTAAGCAAATACCTCAATTACCTCAAAAGAATCAATGAAACGCTCCAAACAGACCCACACTAGAAGACTGAGGGTCACAGCCTTGTGCGATACTTGTCCCCTGACAAATATTATTGGTCTTGACAGTAGCATTGTTCCCACAGGAGATTAAATATTCAGAATATATACTTACAATCACACTCCCAGTGCCAACAGCATCCATCCTCATCAATGACTGGTACAGGAGAAAGCCCATTGGTACAGGTAGGTTTAGGAGGTGGATTACAGATTACGGGAATCACCTGGACGATATTGTCTTCTATACATATTGCCTTAGTGCAGTTACAGAGCCACCATGATTCACCTTGCTGTGTTTGAAAAGAGAGGGAGAGGGGGAAGACAGAGAGACACCTTATGAAGCAGTGAGACTGATTATCTTTTGCAGATTTTTAAAACACCATATGTTTCATCACAACTTTTTCCCCACCAGAAATCTGAAAATAGGAAGTACATTAACCAGCACTGTCTAGGCCTGGAAGATGAGCTAGCAAACTGAGAGCTGTTAAGTGAAAAGCATTACTTACAAAAGTCAAGTCACTAAACTGAAATGGGGATCACCTTTTCACGCCTCAGCTATCAAATAGTTAGATGTTTGACCTAACCTCAGAACCTATACAGCCTCTAAGCAACAATGAAAGACATTGGTCAATATCAATGTTCAATATATGATCAATTCCCTTTTGTGAATGTTCAGAACAGATTAACAGCTAAAGCTACAATGAACATCAGCTCTTTGGAGAGAAATGTCCGAGGTGGTTATGTGCATGCATAGTCATTGTATGCATTTCTTTTTATCTTCCACCAGTTTTTCAACCATGTATAATTTTTATTCCTGCAGATCTACTGAGCAAGTCGGTAGGCATCTAAAATATGAGAAGGCTTTAGAATTGTACAAGACATTAATTTGTCTGAGTCAGAGGTGGAGGGTTCAAAAAGAAAATCAGAACTCTCAGTCCAATTTGACAAGCATTTGAATGTGGTGATCTGTTTCACAGTGCTCTCCTGAAACCAGAATATGGACAAGTATGACTCATTCCAAACTCAGACAAATTCAGTCCTCTGGTTTCTTGTTGAGCTGCACTGTAAACCTACAACTTTTACCACTCTGGACCTAGTCAAAAGTAGAAATAGAAAACATAGTTTAGCACCACTTAGCTCTTAGTTACCTCTTCATCAAAGTTATCGTACAATAAAGAGAAACCCTGAACAGTGATCTACCTCCTTGAAGAAAGCTTTCTAAAAGCTTGAAGAACTTGAAGAACAAATAGCAGTATATAAGGTATCAATCTGAATATAATTAGAAGTCTTGCTCATACCCAAGAAAACAGAAATAGAACAGACTGAATCTTCCCTTTCTATACAGTTTAATGCCTACTCTGTATGTTACTAACATTGAAGTTATGTCTTTAGTCTCCATCCAAATCAGAATGCTAAAAAAACATGAATTCTACTCACCTCGTAAGATTCATTAGGAAAAATAGAACAAATTTTTTTAGGAGTAGTTGGTGTGAGACCTGTAGTTGAACTTGAGCCTGGAGTAACTGTACTGTATGTAGAACTTCCTGTAGTGGTGACAGCAGTTGATGTTGCAGTTGGTCCAGAGGTACTAGCTGAGCCAGGAGAAACAGTTTCAAAGGTGGTGGATGTGGTGGTTGCAGTGCTTATGTTAAAACTGACAGAGGTGGTCCCAGAAGTGGTGGTAAAGGTTTCTGTTGGAGTAGTACCAGAGGTGGTGACTGGAACAGAGCTGGTTGATACTGATGGCACGGATGCAGTACTGCTAGGAGTAGTCTCCACTGAGGATGGTCTTGAAGTCGTGGTGATAACAATGGCAGACGATGTTACTGGAGTAGTAAGAGTGGAGGGTGTGTGGTCTGAAGGGCTGGTTTTGGTGGTCGATTCTGTTTTAGTGACTTCAGAACTGGTGGTTGTAAGTGGGGTTGTTGATATTGGTGGTGGTGTTACAGAAGTGCTGCCTGGTCCTGAGGTTGTGGTGCTGACAGGGGTGGTATGTGATCCTGTTGGAGGGCTTGGGGTCCTGGTGGTAATGGTCTCATGGGTAGATGTTTCCGTCACTGGTGTGGTGCTGGTGGATGTCGAGGGTGTGGGACCTGAAGTGGTGGTTTTGGGGGTTGATGTTGTTTTAGTTACTTCAGAAGTGGTGACTGTCTCTGGGCTTGTTGACATCGGTGATGTTGTCTGTTGAATAGTGGTGCTTCTGGTAATCCCTGTACTTCCAGTTTCTGTTGTTTTAGTTGTTGGTAGTGGAGTAGCTGAAGGAGTAACTGGGGTACTTGTCTTTGTTGGTATCTCTGATTCAGTTGTTGGACTCACTTTATGACAGGAAGAAAACACAGTATTTTATGTAAGGAATTCGCATTTTCTTTGTAACCTCATCCCATTTTCTAATAAGCATATGTAATTCAACAAATATAAACATAGAGTCTTTAGGAAGGAATAAAGCAAAAACTGTTTTATAAATGGCTTTTGCATTACAGAGAGATTATTAAAAAAATCTCCTACATCTTCCATAGGAGATGTTGATATAAACACTTTATCAACAATCAGTGTCAGATGGAACAGCTAACTTCATACTCAGAGAAGAGTTCAGCAGTCCTAAATCCAGGGGAAGCCACTGAGTGATAAATGATCAGTGAACTTTTTGGTTAATTCTGTATTGTTATAATACTATATTCTATGGACAGACCATTGTCCCTGTGCTACTTCATATGGCACAGTCATAGCATCATTGCTTATGCTCAGTTGTTTGATTCTAATAGAACTGAATAGCTCCCAGGCCTTTAAGAGAACTCACTCACAAGATATTTTGGGTTTCTAGAAAATCCAAATTCACTTTTCTGCCTTTTTTTTTTTCTTCACATGGCCACTTTTCATTATGGATACTAATGCAGAATCCTTTAAAATAGTATTTGATCAGTATTTTAAAAAGTGTTCAAGAAACTCAGAGGTCAGCTTCAGAGCCATCGGTTTGTGCTTTTATAGCAAAGCTTGACCAATGGCAGATGGAGAATTGCTGTGTACGTAATAAGAGTGCAGTAATAATACTGGAGGGAGTAAGATAAAGAGTTTCTGCCCACATAGTCCACAAAGAGAGCCCCTCAATGAAAATTAATTCATATTTAGGTGAGGACAGGAAAACTTCTTTATGTATTCATGCATTCTCACAGAGGAAGATTCCCTGGGACAGCAGAGGAGATGGACATTGCTTCAGAAATGTTAGCTTCTATGATTTTTTGGAGATACGCATGAACTACACTCCTGCCAAATATAGAAACTAAGACATATGTTAAGCTGCCAATAAATTCAAACTTCTCAAACCAACAAAGGAAAAGAAAGTCACAGAATTACCTATTGGTAATGTGGTTGGAGGCTGAGGGGTCTTGGTGTTAATAACCACTGTTGTTGAGGTGAGTGTTGTGGTTGTCAACGGGGTGCTGCTGATGGGGGACACAGTGGTGCTGGCAGTGCTGGTGGAAGTCTGCACTGGTGTTGCAGTGGGCGTGGTTGTTGACTGTGTTGGAGGGGATGTTGTGCTTGGTGTTGATGAACCTGTGCAGGTTAGAAAGAGGAGGGACAGAAAAAACAGACAAAGGCACAAGATGCATGAGTGGCACTCAATATGCGCTGAACAGAAATTGCATGTTAGGCAGCTGCCACAGACCTAGAGCAGCTGCTGCAGATGTAGAGCTGCCCCCTCTTAGCACAGGAAAGGTCCCTATCACTAGCCCTTCCTTTCTGCCCCAAGAAAACCTGTTCCTTGGAAATCCATTCACAGACAGAATCATGCCCCTTCCATCCTAGTAAAGAGATTATGGAAGGTACTGGGAGTTGCCTCTCTCAAAGTCAGAAAGATCTACCAATAGGTAAGAAATGAGGAAGAGCAGTGATTGGGATCAGGCTGCAGATTTCTATCTCTGCCTCACTACCTAAACAACTCACTAAATCCTGGAGTAAAAGCTGAGAGGAGAAGCTGTGGGCAGGGAATGAAATATGCACAGCAATACAGTCCTGCCTGATTGTAATGAGATTTCCCTGCAGTGGAATGTCAGTCCGATGAAGGACATCCAAGAGTTCTTGTGGATCTCATCAGCCAAAATCCACAGTTCACAGTAAGTGGCAGTCTGCAGAGTGAAACTGTTCTCAAAAACCTGCCAGGGGAATCCTTCCTTCCTACATCTAGATCCACTGCCAAACCTTAGGATTGACAGGGAAAAGCAGGAGAAAAAATAGAGGAAAGTTTTCACAACTATGATCAAACTGCATAAAATACCAGTGGCAGAAAACAAAAGCCCCACTCCAACTGTATACCATAGATCCATTGACTGTATTCTGGCAAGCTGAAGGACAAGGTCCAACAGCAGCAAAAGCAAGATTTCCCATCAGTTCAGCATCTGTCTAACCTGGGTATCAGGATGAAATACCTTCTTTCCTACCAAACAGACTGGGGATGGTGCTAGAAGGTTCTTTTAAAAAAAATCAGAAAGACCTACTGACATGTAAG
>JAWWEV010000167.1:17025535-17086207 GCA_035583235.1 Hafferia zeledoni
ACATTCTCACCACCAGAAAAACGAGGTTCAACAGCAGCAAAAGCAAGTTCCCATCAGTTCAGCATTTCTCTAATCTGAGCATAAGGATGAAATACCTCCTTCCTCAGAACCCTGTACAGTCAGGGAAGCCCAGACCTTCACCCTAGGGCCCCTGAATCCTAGTTCCTTCAGAAGCAGCCAGCCCAAGGACCAGCTTTGGGCACAGGCACTTTCAGCAGATGCCCACCAGTTACACCCACCCCTGATCCCATGCAGATGCACAGATGTGGGTGCTCATGGACCTTCATTACCTCCATAGCAAGGCTAAAAGTGACAACATAGCCAGAGAATTATTTGTTGGTTCTGTAGTGGGAGGCAGAGGGGTTTTGGTGGGAATTACTGGTTTTGGACACATACGGTTAGGAGTTGGGGTGGTTGTTGGTGTTTGAGTAGTAGTTGTGGTTGTCCATGGAGTGCTGGTGGTGGTGGTGCTGATGGGGGTCACAGTGGTGCTGGCAGTGCTGGTGGAAGTCTGCACTGGTGTTGCAGTGGGAGTGGATGTTGATTGTGTTGGAGGGGATGTTGTGCTCGGTGTGGATGAACCTGTGCCTGTTAGAAAGAGCAGGGACAGAGAAAACAGACAAACGCACAGGATGCATGAGTGGGTTTTAATATGCACTGAACAATTATTTCGTGTAGGCAGCTGCACGGGAAAGATGTCTATCAGTAGCCCTTGTGTTCTTGCCCCAGACCCTGAAATCTCTGCACAAAAATGGTCAAGGCCCTCCCATCAAGACATTAGAGATGGTGCTGGAAGCTGCTTCTCACAAAATCAGAAAAGACCTACCAATAGTCAATAGATTTGGCAGAGCAGCGCTTTTGGTCTGGCTGGCGCTTTCTGTGTCTACCTCATTGCCTCTAACACCTCACTAACTCACATAATAAGAGCTGAGGGATGAAGCTGTGGCCAGGGAAGGAAGCATGCCCAGGAATACGTTCTTGCCTGTTTGTCAAGGGATTTCCCTGTGATGCAATGTCAGCCTGATGAAGGAATTGTGTACAGCCCCACCCAGATAATGCCTCTAGCAATGGTAGCCTGAAGCATGGCCTACTTTTATCTCACAGAACATGTCCTTCCAGGAATGTTGTTTCCAGTAGAAACACAGAACTCCAAACATGCATAAGTGAGACTCTCTTGCAGCTCAACATGTGCTATGAAGGTTACATTCCTTTAGTAGTCAACAGGCCTTATTTCTCCAATGGCAAAGTAACATCAGAGAGTAATTTTCTATTAAATACCTGAAGATGTTGTAGTTACTGGAGTGGGGACTGATGGTGTAAGTTCACTTGTGGTGGTTGGAGTCCTGGATGTAGTGGTGGGAAGTACTGTTGTCTTGGTGGTGGTTGAGATCGTACTAGGTGTAGCTGGAGTCTCACAAGGAATTTCTTTCCACTCACAACAGTTTACCCTAATTTCGTAATTATAACAAAGTTGCCACATAGTTACGGCTTGCTCCTCGTTTTTACAGATTAGTCCATATGTAAGGTTACACTCCACTTTCTGACCAAGTTGATCTAAGCTTACATCAGGCATATCCTTTGCCCTGCATTCAATTTTTTCAGGAGCTTCACATATTTTGTGTCCATGTTTTCTTATTTCATCGTATGTTTCATAGTCACCACCATCTTTTTCAGGATTACTAACATCAAACCACTCAGTCCAATCACAGACTAATCCAATGCATGGAGCTGCAAGAGAAGACAGAGTTTTCACATCTAAGTTTACAGAGAACATTCTGAGAAGACCAATTTTTGATTTTCTTCTATTGAGGACCAGAGAAATGCATTGCAATTTGTCATCTTTCCAAGGAAAAGGGTTCTAAACTGGTTCTATATTACCAGGGTTTTAAACTGGAAGTTTTACATCAAAATAAAATCACCAAACTGAAACATTTAAAGGTTGTTCTTCTGTCTATATTAATCACACTTTTGGAATTATAAAAAATTATTTATTTTTGTTTTAAATATATTTTTGTAGTGATTATCTTTACTGTTTCTTTAAATATTTCTTTGACATTTTTTACAATTTCGTTTTGTATTTAAAACTTACTTGTAATCACTGAGTGGCTTGTAGTGGCAACTGAAATAGAACAAAACAAAAGAGATTACTACATCATCTGCAAACTTTCAAAAAACATAACAGTATTTTTAAATACCCTAATTATATTTCTTTGCTGACACTACCGAGAAAATTTCTACTACTCCATCAGGATATTGAGATGCTAACATGTTTTTCAGAATTAAGAAGGCACCTTGTACATTTATAGTTACAATTTCTTTCATAAAAATAAATCAACTCACAATCTTTCTTACTGTAGTGTGATAAAATAGAGCCCTGCTCTATTTGAGTCATGTATAAACCCATATACTTGTACATTCTATATTTAAAATATTTCCCTTAAAGAAATAGTTTTTAGATCACATCTCTGTGGAAGATTTACCTGTGGTGGTAAGAGTACTGGTAGGAAAGGAGGTAGAAATAATTGTAGGTGAAGAAGATGTTGGACAAGGGTAGATTTTATCAGGAACTACAGAACCATTTTCTGCACAAATGTATGTTATACATATGTCGCCATCCTGTACTTGTGCCACAGTCTGACCCACTTCATAACTCGTTCCGTTGATGACACAAGGACACCCTGCAAGAAAGAGCTTTACTGTGCAATTTTTCTACTACCAGGTAAGAGACAAAGGCAAAACACTTACGGAAAAGAGAGCATGTACATGAGTCACATGTGCTTTTTGAGAGCTGTACCTGGAGCTTAAACCTAATATATTGCACTAATTTATCTTTACATTTAAAGTAATGTTTGAACATATTTAATCAAGTCCTGCATAAAATGTTTGGAGGAACAGACTTAGTTTCTAAGTTTTTTAAATGTTCTGAGATAAATTATAATTGTAATTTACTATCCGACACTTTTTCATACTAACTACATATTCAGGAAGTGCAAACTCTGGTAGTGAAATCCGTTAGTTTGGATAATAATACATGGGGAGAAAGAATGAAGGGACATCAGATAAAAGTTGAACAAGAGGTACTAACAACAAAGTTGAACAAAAGTGCTGCCCAGTATTCTTTGTTCAGAACTTTCATTTGCACTGGAGAGAATTATTCTAAACCAATACTAAGTCTTTTGTAGAGTCAGGCACAGCAGTTCTATACCTTTTTTTCTTTTTGCTTGTAGAAAAAAAATATGTTATTTACCTGGCAATGGTTTACATTGTATGGATCCTGAGGGGCCACAGATACTGAAAGAAAAATTTTCAGAAATTATAATGTTGCTGATGTTTTATAATACCTGTTAGCAGAGCCAAGAGCACAGAAACATATAATTTTGTCACTTAATTAACACTACTGGATATTTTTCTGGATATAATATTCTCTAGTATTACCTATTATTGCTTCATTCAAAGTAAGTCATCATCACTTTGTGTTGCAAGTTGCAATAATGCAATAACTGCTTTTAAGAGCAGTGAACTTACAGCTAGATCAGGATATTGTCTGGTCACCATGTGGAGCCAGAGGTATAAGTGCAAATATTGACAAGGCTCAATGACTAAGTAATTAAGAATCGAGTATCTATTTCAGGGTTAGTACAGAGTATTTCAGATTACAATGATTTTGGAAGCCCAGTTTTAAGTGGGAACACGAGGCAGAGTAGTCCTTCTCTTCCCATGGAGCCATGAGAATCAAAAGGTTGTTCTAGAGAATCAGTCAAGTTTCATGCCATTGTAATATTTAAGTCACTTCAAAAAGCGTAATTAAAGAATATGCTAATACACTTATTATAAGAAGACCACCAACCAGAAATCTGGATGATTATGGAAAATTATGAAATGCAAGAATACACCAGCTCTTCAGCTGAAATTGTATCTCTATTCGCTCGAGGCCCAGTAAAATAAATGAGGGACTTAGTGTACATAATTTATTTCCTGAATTACTGTAAGAGTTTTTGTAATTTTTATATACCATATTGTACAGTTTTCTTCTGTAGGTATTTCATGCCCAGGGGGAATATGGGTTCCATTGACGTAACACCAACACTGATCTGCAGTCACACATTCCTTTGTCTCTTCATTGTAAATAGGCTTGTCCTTAGGGCACCTGGGGTAGCAGCCTGTTGATGACCAGTGGAAGAGTACACAGGATGAAGACAAAGTATAAAACGTTAATTCAGTGACAGACTACCTTCTGAATGTAATTGATTCTTACTGAATCAAGCATATTGAAAGAAATCAAAAACAAGTCAAATCAATCCTTGAACAATTAGGCTTTCTGAAAGACTTAAAACAGTTCTTGAAAATACTGGGGTTAGGAGGATTAAGAGTTTTGTAACGAAAACTAGGGAAGATATTCTTTCCTACCTAGTTCAATATCTTGGAGAAACTCTAATCTATATTCATTTCTACAGCCAGCTAGTAATTTTAAGACAAAGAAACATCCCAGTTTTTCTATGGATCACTACATCAAGAATATTTTGTGAAGAATATGGAAGTAAATCCATTAAGAAACAGGTTTTTAAATAAATTTATTGGAACACTATAACTTGTTTATGTTTAGAACTTATTTAGAACTTAAACAGACCAGGTATCTCCACTTCAAACAGATAATTTATGTGCACTTTTCCATACCCTTCATCAGTCATCCAAACTCCACTAGAAGGGATTGACTGTCAATTCTCATTGCATTTTTCACGTAAATACATTTTAAAATATTATTTAAAGTGTTCTGCCAGCAAATAAACTCTCATAAAGTCCTCTTTATACTGTACTAGATTTCTAAATAGCCTTTAAACTGAAGTACCACGTAATTAAGTGATAAAGTCATCTTACACTGCCAGCCTGTAATAAAGGTGTCCTAACAAAAGTAGGTGTGCTCTACATTTCTACTGAGGGTAAACAACAAAAATAATTTAGAAAGACAATTGGATATATAATTGTATACCTTCAGACACTTTCCAAATCTTTCTAATAATCTCAGACAATTTATTTAAAAACATAGAGGTTTGCTGTTTTTTTAAAAAAATATGTGGGTTGATTTATTGAAACATTTTTGTTGATTTTTTGGTGGGCTTTTTTCTTAGGTTTTGTTCTGCAGGTTCTCTTTTCCTTTTCATTTTTTACCAGCAGTTCAAAGCAAAGTCAAACTCAAGGCATTTCTTTCCAATCCTTAAACTGGAGATAAATTCTTCCAGTCCAAACCAAAAAGACTGTGCAGCCAAAAATGTGACTGTTTTCTCCAGCTTTATATGTGGTCAAACAGAAAACATTTGTAAAGTCATTCACATTCTTGGATGATTGCAGTCCCCATAACATGAAATTGCTTTTCAGTTATCAAGCATAAGGACTTTCACCTAATAATACGGCATCTCCAAATGAAATAACATCTCCATTAAGAATTCAATATATAGCAGCACCCATGTGTTTGATGTCAAAGATATTTTTTAGTGTAAAGAGAGGAGAATGCTGCACATTAATCTAGTAAAGTCTCAAGACGATCTGATGCATAAATAATAATAAGGTCAAGAAACCCAGCTATCAGTGACTTTTTTCTTTGCCATATAAAACCTTCTCCATCTCTTAAAACATCTTAGGAAGGGATGCAAAATAACTGTGATGTAATAACCTTGCATGTATCAGGTTATTACCCAAGCAGAGACCTAGTTTTATGGCTGACAGCACTATAACTATCTCCCATTGATGTTAATAAATAATAAAATCCATTATTTATGTAAGACTGGACACAAATTCAACATAACATTATCTCAAGCTCACTGACTATGCCACAATTATTAAAAGATACCCAAACAAAGCTATATGAAACAAAATACAAAAATGGCAAGGAATTGATTACCTTCTAGGTATGGCACTGTAACATTGGTGCTGACATTATTAATCATCCTGCAGGTTGTGATATTGCTGCCACAGGGCTCATAGTGCCACTCACACTCATCACGAGGGTTGTAGTAGTCACAAAATATTGCTGATGAGAAAAAAGAGAAGATGATTAAAAACAGGGTTGCCAAAATGCAGTTCTGATCAGGTCTTTAAAGGCACAAGTGAAATAAATTTACATGTTAAGCCACCAAAATTTCTCCTGAGATATAACACCTGGACTTTTTGCTACTATACTTAAACACAGGGTATATCAAAACTCTGGTGCCCAAGATTTCTACTAGCAAACTCCTGAAAATTATTGCAGTATATACAAAATAGCTCCATCTTGCTGTATCACATAGGCTGTGGGTCACCTCCAGCAGGCCAAGAGTAAGCCTGTGAGACATTATGGATACAGCTTAGATGACTATGGATAGAGGAAGGGGCTTTTACTAACTTATGTATCAGAGCTGACTGAAACTTGCGATTTTTGTTTCACTGACTTCTTACACTTAAAAACCACAATTAATTCTAATTCTGAAACAGAATGAATTTTTAAAATTAAAAAAATTCAAGTTTCTGCTATTTAGAATCCCAAAATTTTGATTTGAGCACTTTCTAGGTAATATTAATTTAAATACTATTTTACTTTATTTTCTGATGTGCTGGTGTGAGTATTAGTGCCACTAATGGACAGTGATTAACATACACAACATTGATTAGGTTCATCTACATAGGAGGGCTATATACTTTTTGCTAAAATCCAATTCTGAATAATTTGAAGAAACAAGAGAAAAAAATATAACAGGAGTTGCAGTTCACATATTATCAATTGGAAGGATGACCTGAAACAGGAAAGAGGGGGGAAAGGGGCAACAAGGAAAAGGGGAAAAAGGAGAAATAGGGAAAAGGAAAGAAGCCAGGCTGAACAAAAAACAATTGCAACATACAATCTTATTAGTCCTGTTTGTTCCCTGATACGCTGGGAAAATAAATTTCATTGCATACGCAGCATGACCTTGCAGTGATAGTATTAATGATTTATTTGACTGACTTTCTGACAGCAGCTGGAAAGATACAGTTGTGTTTAACTGGTACTCACGGCATATATCAGGAGTTCTCCAGAAAACACAGGCCTCAGCCTTGGTACATTCTTGGGCGTAAGCAGCAACTGCAGAACAGAAGCACTCACAATCTCCACCGCTGTCACAAGAGCAGGCATCATGAACACAAGCTTCATAGAAAGGAACTGGGTTCACCTGTTGGGGAAAGAAGTGATGCCCCGGTTCACCTCCAAATTAGTTTTCAAATAAGGTTGAAAGCTCTTGAGATATGGGAATTGAGCTGGGCAGGAATGAGGGCTTCTATCACAAACGTACATTTACAGGCTTGAAGCTGCTTAATATATTTTGGGTGATAATAGACTTAAAATAATATAGCACCTTCATAATTTGCTATGACTGAAACAAATAAAATAAGAGTCCTTGGCAACGCCCACATTTTCTCATAGAGCTCCGTTTTAGAGCTCTCAAACCCAAGTTGAATTGATGCCAGATTCTTATCTTCCAGCAAGTTTTGCCAGGCAAGTGGTGAGCAATGTTAGAAAGGCTGCACTTCACAGCAAATATGAAGAAGATAATCTTGTGCTTGTCAGTTTTTGGAGTTTACCCAATGACACATTAGCAAAGAGTTTTTATGCTTGGGACTGCAAGAGGAGAAACTTAGACTAGATTTTAGCTGCCGAAGTGATCCATGTGAAAATGCATAAAAAATTAATTTAGTTGATAATTATTAGTGACTTTTCTGTGAGTTAATAACAAACTGTTTTTAATATTGCCATAGTTCAGGAAAGAGATGGGAAATAAAGAGGAGTACTCTCTGTGCATTAGACTCCAGAAGCTGTGGGCCATCCCAGTGTATGCTGTGGCATTTGGAGACACAGTACCAGCAGTTGCCTGTCTACACTGCATAATGTCAGTGGTCTCCAAGGAGATCCCCTCTGTGGGTTGAATACTACAAGAAGCGGTGGAATCTTCACCAGCATCCTTTCAAGTACATATGTCTTTACATCAGGAGATGGGTCTGATGATTGTAAGGCCTTTGAGAACTTGAAATACTGTCTCTCAACAAGAAATGGTGCAACTGCAGCAAACACAGGCATAGACAGGGTAGATTTACGAAGCTGACTTGAACAGCAGTAGCAGTGAAACTGCAGTGATGAACAGCAGTTTGTACAACAGGGACTGCCACCACTACTGACACAGTCCCATTGCCACAGAGGCTCAGACTACTTTGGCTAAGGCTAGATGAATTGTGCTGACACCTGTAGCTGTATTGAAGGGTTAAGTGAAGATCGCTCTATTTAACCATCTCTTCATTAATTTCTGATTGTCTCTCTGCTTTTGCAGTAACAGGAATGCACTGTGCAGTCCTGTAATCTACTGCCTTCTACAAACCTTGGAGTGGCAAATTTTGAAGACTTCACTCTGGATGATGCTGCATTCTTTCTCTGCCCAGGACTTTCTATGTGGTTTCATATCACAGGGCTTAATCTCTTCTGTGACATCTGGGCACATGGGAGACTGTTTCCAGGAATTTCCAAACTTCAGAGCATTAGTCTCCTGCAGTCCACTTCTTGTTGTAAAGTCATTGTTTGACTTGTCATCAAAGTTACCACACAGACCACACACTTTGTTCTGGAAAAGAAAATTGACATATCAAGATTTTTTAAATATAATACCATGGAAGTGAGAAACAGGTTCTGGTAAAGTAAGAGTAAAACATTGACATTAAAAATTACAACTGACTGTCTGTGTAAATGATGAGTTTTATTTTTACTTCTAAACTATTTGTACAGAAAAGAAACCTTTATTTGTTTTTGTACTCAGCAAAATATTCAGCTGCCATGTCTTCCCTCCTTGAAACCAATTTATCTAGTGTATTTCCATATCTCTGTCTCCATATCCAACTTAAAACACTAAAGAGTGGCCTCTTTCAACTGAGAAGAATTAATTTATTTTCCATTCTTCACAATTTATCATAACTCAGCTATTAATGTAACTCTAAGTTAATTCAATTCTGCTCAAAACTGTTTTTATTAAAAGCTTCTAATACAACAAGCACCATTTCCTCATCCATGGAAAGGAAATGACAGGGACCCATTTTACTTGAAAGAAAGAACTTAGAAATCTACTCTGAGCAGCAACTTTTTGGTAGTGTAATTTAAGGTCCCTCAGCCCCCTCAAGAGACAGTACAATCAATGCCTGTTTTGACAATGCCTCAATACTCCCCAATTCAGCACGCTGATTTACAGATACCAGAACCATCTCCATACATTGCACAGGGAGTCGGGTTTTAACCCAAGGCTGACATTGCATGTAGGTTTCCAAGTGAACATCCTGTCAGTTTGCATCCCCTAAATTCCCTTGGATACTTGGCTACCAATATTCACAAACTCAGAGTGCTCCAGATGTTTATCTCTACTGCAATCATATCCTATGCATTCTCTGCAATGCATTGTGATAGACTGTAAGAAACCCCAATAGCACCTCTGCAAGCTGTGGTAGTAATAATGTGAGCTAATCAGTGTGCAGAGGACACAGGAACTAAACATGGAGTCAAGGTAAAAGAACATTTTTGTTTCCTTATCTATTCATAATACTACTTCAGAAAAAGACAAGACAGGTCCTTACTTTGTAATCAGGGCTCAGCTTGATGAAAACAGTAGTCTTCTTATCCCAGATAAGCATCACACCGTTGCTAGCCTCAATAACGAGGTAGAGGCCTACTGTCCTGTTCCAATAAACCACATCATCACCAACATCTCGCTGAATTTCTTTGTACTCTTTGTTCTCCAGTTTCAGTTCAGTTTTCTGAAACACAAAAAGAGAAATATTGTAACAGCAACTTTTATGAAGAGATAAAATATTAGACACTCGTAACCAAACAATTCATTCTGAAACCAATAGCTCGAAGTCAGGGATGACTTGCCAAGATGACAAGTGGTGTAGCACTTGTGTTTCAAAGAGGTTTAATAACCTGAGAATCTACACCTTTACAGATTTATTTGACATGGCCTCTAATGTTGGTTACAGCTGCTTTTAGGGATATGGCTTTGGAGAATTACTTTTTTGGTAAAACTTGAATATTGAGATATATACTCACTGAATATTATTACTCACCCCTAGAAACATTTTGATAGCTTTTGAGCAGGTGACTCCTGTAGTTCCACAAGGGACATTCTCTGTGATGATACTGAATGAGCCGCTGGAATTTTTGTCGCCACAAAAATCCTATTGAAAAAGAAAAAATGAGCATGAGAAAATTAGGTAGAATATTTCACTTTAGTTGAATGTCATAATAATTACAATCATTTAAGTCTTCAAAATGCATAAATCATTACTGCTGCTTCAAATGTGAGATTCTACACATACATATTTTTACAGACCCACAATCATATACACATACTTCTCTGCATATGTGTAAACATTTACCACAGTCTTGACCTGGGAAAAAGAGTAGGACAATATAACAAACTGAGGAAGATATCTTTAAATATAAGTATCTTTGGTTTCTAAACTTAGAATTTGCATTTATTTCATAGCTGATAATGAGCTGGGAGCTCTCCCTATAAAATAGTTCTGTTACATATAATTTATGAGCACTATATCAGAAAAAAAGTAACATTCATACAGCTTGTCAGCACTGAAAATACACAATTTATTCTGGCAGAGCATGTGAACACCTCAGGAACAGTGATGGCAGGCAATAAAGAATGACAAAATGAAAGAGGAAAGTAGATCTTCAAGGCAATCAAACACCATTTCAACCGTCCTGATTAGCATTACCTGAATAGCCACATATTCACAATTCCCATCAAAGTCATAGAATTTTCCATCAAAAGTGATATAGTGGCCACTCCCATATATCATACAAGTCCCGTAGCACACATGATCAGTGCAGCTCCAAACTCCTTTTTGGCAGGTACTAGAAGAGAGTAAAGAAGTTAAAATTTTAGATCTCACCAAGAGTGTGGCATTTGGAAAACTGCAGAACAAATCCAGCAGCTGCCTGATACAATAGGATAATGTGCAAAATATCCAAGTCTCAATTTCAAGAGTTTTGCCTGGTTTTAAGCCCATAAAATTACTTTTAACTCCCATCAGCTACAATCTTTAGATCTGATAGCATTTATATTTAATAAATAAGTGCATTTTCCCAACAAGAGATGTCTATTGAAAACAGAGGTAGCTACTACTCCAGTATTTTCAGCAGAATCTGTATTTCCTGTGGGGTGATAGCCCTGATAAGGCTTGATGAGTTCAGGGAAACGCCTCAGCCCCTCAGAGGGATGTTCCCAGCAGAGGATAAAGAGCTTTCAAACCAATAAGATTAACAAAGGCCGGAGTGTTGTAAAAAATGACACAGCCCTCCTTTGCGATATCTTCTATGACTACTCAAGGAGCCACCCCTCAGGCATCTGTATCACCCCCAAAGTATTGACTTTAGTCACACAAAAACACCTAAAGAAAAAAAAATGTATAAAAAGAGATGGAGTAAAAGCCAAAACTGGGGAGAAATGCCATCGTCTCTGCGGGGGTAACTCCTAGCAGCTTGTCCTGTCTCCCCTCCCACCTCTTGAAACAATGTAGGGGTGAGAAACCACGTGTTTTCTATACTTTATATCTTATACTTTACTCTCTTACAAAGCTTATTACTTTTTACATTCTATCTTACATCTTATGCTTATAGCTACTTTGATTCTTACTCTATAAGCACTTTCTTTGCTAACTGTGTTTTGCTACTTTAATACTAATAACAATAACTTGCTTTACGCTTTGTCACTTACGAAGTATACCTTACTTTATATTAGTTATTGTGTTCTTTTACAGGGTGCAGTTCTTTTTTCAACATGTGTGTTGATGAGAAGCAGCTCTATTCTTTCTTTTTGTTTTGTGTTACATAGAAGGTGGTGTGCAAGCTATTTTATTGCCCTATGTTATTGAGAGGGTGTCTAAATAAGTGTTTTGGGTGGCTGTGTTCCTAGTTAGTAGTTTTCTGTTGCTAGTTTCTGTCTGTCATGAGAGTGGGATACACTGCTGTACTGAAACTTAAGTTTGATATGCTTGTCTCTGTAAAATGTGTTTTGTGCTGCTTTCTTTTGGGGTCTTTTGTTATCAATTAAATACAATCTTGCAGCTAAACATTATCACCAGCAACGCAAAACCCACAATAACTGTCACATACTTGTATTAATAAATGTTATTTCAGGAGCTGTTGTGGGGAAAGTTCTTTTCTTGCTATTAAGTGTGGTCTCATATCAGAGGTTAGAAACCCTTCCAACCTGTGTACTGTCCATAGTTGATAGGCAGTGCTGGGTGCATAAGGCTCTAATTTTCTGGAGATGCTTACATAGCTATAAGCTCTCCTGGCTTAAGTGTGGTCTCATATCAGGGATCAGAAACCCTTCCAGCCTGTGTGCTATCCTTGTCGGTAGGCAGTGTTGGCTGCATAAGGATCTGATTGTGTGGAGGTGCTTTATTGCTATAAAGTTCTCCCTGGCTTAAGCGTGGTCCTCATAGAGGAGTGAAAAATCTTTCCAGCCTGTGCGCTGTCCAGAGTCAATGGGCAGTGCTGGGTTCATAAAGCTTTGATTGTTCCGAGGACGCTTATAGCTAATAACTTTATATTAATACAGGTGGGACTAAAAGTCTTTGTATTTATGTCTTTTCCCCCTTTCACCTGACAATTTCCTTAGATAGCAAAAAGCATTCCTGAAAATAAAGGATCATAGTTGCAGTTTTCACAGCCACTCTAGTACATAAGCCTAGACATGACTATTAATATCCTGCATAGAATATATTCTAGAAGAGAGTTCAAAATTATAATTTACCAGGTGTTGCAGTCCACTGTTATCTTCTGTCCAGAAGAATACCACTGGTTGTTATGAGTGCATGGGCAGTCCTTCTGCTCAACACAGCCCCCTCTGCCATCATCAAACAAACCTTCAGGACACACACAGCCTGAGACACACTCTGTCTGGAACTAAAGCATAGAAGAAGAAAAGGTTACCTTACGATACAGTACTGCATTTTAATTCCACTGCTTCACAAGCACTCTTTAAAAACTGCATTCATAAACAAACAGCCTAATATCAATTAGTTTTATAAGGTTCTTCTTTCTAGGTTAGTAAAGTTTTCTTTCTATTTTGGTTGTCTCATTTGGGAGTTACAACTCTACTGAAGACACAGTAAAAGAAAGAGGAGAGAAAAACTATAAGAGGATTAATCATGAAAATGGCAACAGATTAACATCACTGGGGAGGAAAAAATGGAAAATTAAATCAAAGAAAAATTGTTAGTTACAACAGTATTTTCTGTGTAGCACTGTCATTTAGAGTGCTACATACAGAATAAAGAAAACATGACATGAAGAAAAGCTGAATACATACATGATCAGTCTGGGGAGTATGACAGCTGAGTTGTAGAGGTGTTTGTGAAGTCCACTTTGAGAATGCATTGCAGTCAAAGTATGTCTTGTTAGAAGAACATTCTCTTTCACCTGAAAGGTACATTTTTGGCTTAGAATAATAAAAGAACAAAGGGGAAATGTGCTACTGTTTTACATAAAGAGAAAAAATGATGCAATACAAGTACGCGGAGAATTCAAAAGCAAAGTAGGTTTGGATTTGGAGGTTAGTTACAGTTTTTATTTTCTCTTACTTTATGGAATGTCACTTACTTTCCAGTCTTATTTTCACTGAGGTACACTGGACCTTTGCATTTCGGCATACACTAGAAAAGGGAAGTGAGTAGAAATTACAAAAAAAACCCCAGAACAACAAAACAAAAAGAAAAAAACAAACCAAACCAAACAAACAAACAAAAAAACAGAACAAAAAACAAACAAACAAAAACCCCAAACCACCAAAAAGCAAGCTCAATGTCTTCAATTTAAGTATAACGATTGGTTTATATAAATTTGAGAGTATTTCTCAAAGATGGCCTGCATAATTTCTACTGATATTTCAAAGTCAATTCTATTGAAACACCATCATGAATTTTTACTTGGAGAAGATGTGTAGCAAGACTTCAGGTGTAATGCACAGAAAGGTTATGTTTTAAAGGATGACAGTGATTTTATTAATCTTTAATATTGTAGATTTTGATGACCAAGGCAATAGATAATAATGAAACAAATAAAAATTAAAATTTAAATTAAAGTCTTCATTTGTATATACAGTGTACTGCCATGCCTATTCGACTCATATGCTGGAAATTTGTTGGCCTGTATGCTGCTTCTGCTGGATGAGAGAAGGTGCATGCACCAATGACTCAGGCAGTAAACAGTTGCTAAGGTTCATGGCAAAATTCAGCAGAATCATGAAAGCTGCTTTTAAAAGCCTATGTTATACTAAATGCATATCAAGGGGACCTTCCTCCCATGGAAAACACAAGTAATCTGTCTCTGCCAGAAAAGGAAACATCAACATAATATATAGTTGACCTTTATCTTCCTTCTATCCCCCTGCTTAACAAAGCCCTATTAATAGTGTAACTTTAAAGTAACATTTATCTGTGAATATCTCAAATCTCCAAAGCAAGCAGCACTTGTCAATTATTGATAAATTACATTGCAACAGGATAATACTTTGCTCAGCAGGAAGATGTTGTATTACAAATGTTCATTAAAGCACATAAGAAGCTAAGCATCTTACACCTAATAAGCAAATTTTTAAAGGCTTTTATCCCCACAAAAAAGAAGCCACAGTAAAACATACCAGCGTTCTCCATCTTTTGTAAAATATTCCCCAGGTTCCAGGTATGATCCCTTGTAATAGCATGGGCACTGGGAGATGGGCACACAGTTACCCTGCTTATCCAAGTATGTGTTATGTGGGCAGCCACAGCCATCCACAGGAGCAAAGTCTTGCAAGCAATACTTTTCACCATCAGCAAGGGAACGACAGGTTTGCTGGCACATTGTAATATTGTAAAGGAAGACTTGATTTCCTGGGCAGGCAGACACTTCACTGCCTGGAGGTAAAATAAACAAATTGATAAATAAGAGACATGGGATGGAGCCATTTTGGTTTCTTTGGCTGTGCAGTATGTAAGAATAAAAACATTCCCTTAGATTTTATTAAAGTACAAAAATATCAGAAGTCACAGGTAACACTAACCTAACTTTACCAGCTGAAGACTTATTCTTGACTGCTACTAGTATTTTCTACTTTCGTACCCCTATTTATTTCACATACTGATAATCAGAGAGAGAGAGAGCACAATATAATAACCTCCTAGTCTCAACAATACCACACTCCTGATGAAAAGCAAGCATGATGATAAACAAAGGCAATGCAAAAGCCCTGATGGCTGGGATTCCATTAGTGAAAGAAACAGCAGTATTATTTAAACTGGCGAAAGATGGTGAAAGTGAAAAATAATGCTTTCAACTTTTAAATATGTCATGAACAAATTACAACTAAAGAATATGACATGAATTAGTAAAAATTGTAAGCATTTTCTCTTTTAGTTCCATTAGACATTTCTAAGGTACTCCAAATCTCTTAACATTTTGATCACTAACAACCAAATTTAGAGAGAGCCTGTTTATTTCTCATGGCTAATTAATTTCAGAGGGATTACAGTTCCACTACTTACTGCAGACACTGTTTCTCCAGCCTTCCAGTATGATCCCTTTGAAAGCACAGGCTCTTGAATAAGAGGACAGGGCAGCACACAAGCATTCTTCATTATCTTCACAGAGGCAGGTGTCATATTTACATTTCTGGAAAAAAGAATGAAAGGATCAGTAAACCCACAGGAAGCCAATGGGCAATGGCAACTCAGTTATTACAACAATAGAAGGAAGGGACAAAGATCAGAGACTGAAAGTACTGCTTCATTTCATATACAATGAAAATATTTGGATGTTTACTCTAAACTAAGCCAAGCCTCTTGAACATTCAAAAGTATCCAGCCTTCTGACAACATCCTTTTCAAATTATATTGATACCATTTTTTTCCCCAGTTACGAATTAGAAATGCAGAGATCCACAAAAATTAGAAATGTAATGGCAAAATATTAACCAGATCTTTGAAGATCTTCACATTTGAGATCAGACTGAGTTCCAAGTATAAAAAATAACTTAGGAACTTATTTTTTTCCTCAGGTAAGCCTCACTTACACCCAACAGTGACAAGCACAGGGGAAAAACTCATGATTCTGGCAAGAAAATGATTTGGTGTTACATTCCAATCAATACAGGATTTTTTTTTCCATGACTATAAAGCAGCTAATGTTTAACTGTAGACAGTTCACATTTGCATCTCTTGAATCTTCTTTTCAGTTCAAATATCCAATCCAATAAAAATGTTCATTAAATTCAAAACATAAGAAAGCAAACTTCAGCAGCACCCACAAGACTCTTATCAGAGGAGACACTTTGGATGCACGCTATGTTGCTTGAGTCAATCAATGCAAAAATTTCACCAGCTCTTACCTGTAGGCTACTCTAATTTCTCAAATGTTTGAACAACAATAAATGTCTACAGCTAACCATTTAAAATAATGCAGTACTAAAAAGAGTGTAAGATTGCAATACCTTATAGTATTCTGAAGGATCAATGACTAAGTGGCATCTTGCAAAAGGACCTTCTGGGTTTTTCAGCAAAGAACACCAATGCTCAGCATAATTTGCTGGGGGGGAAAGGAGGAATTAATCACATTTTCTCATCTTCCTTTTGTCTAGTTATACTAAAACATAACTGCAGTACAACAAAACAAATGAGAGAACTGTGCATTTTGGGGAGTGGAGAAACTACATGCAATCATCGTACATGTATTTTTATTCTTTGATTCAGACACATGCAATCATAAAATCAAAAAACGTATCTTAATGCTGCAACTTCTTTACATGGAATTGTGACAGCCATTTGCATACCATAAAGCTAAGTTAAACATAAGGATAAACAATACTAAGAAACACAAGCTGCCTTTGCAGATAAATTAATTATCCCACTTCCCGATCTTCCAGCTCAAAATACTTCTACAATCATCCCCTAAACTTTCGCTTCAGTTTGACAGGAAATCTGTGCTTGTATGTATACAGACTTGCAGATATTAATCTAAAAAATCTCCAGTGCCACACTCCAACTCTTGCATGCCTGTTGCAGTAATATGCAGCAAGCACTGATCCTTGTGGCAGAAGCCAACCATCTGACTTATTCCTGTACTTACCACTTTCAATGCTGAGACTGCAGGGATCTTCCAGCTTTTCTACGCGGTCTGTACAGATGGACTGAGCTTTCCATGTGTTAGCAAAGGCAGATCCTGTAGCTTCTACCAGCCCACTGGTTGTTTTAAAGTCATCACCTTCCATTCCATTAAAGTTTCCACAAAGACCTATTGGAAAAAAGGCAAAAATTTTACATAATCATTACTCATTCTCATATTAAAAGGTCAAAGGAAAGGGAGAACTGATAACAAACACTAGAAACAGAAGTTCATACAGTTGATTACTCCACCTCAATATCAATGCAAACTATAAATGCTGACATTTTAGGAGCCCTATTTTAAATCTTTGGCCTCTTGAGAAGAATAGTCTTTATGAAGACATCTCTGACTCAGGAGATTACCACCCCAATCTGTATATTTTATGCTTTCTGATGATAATGAAAACACAAAATGCACCAAAGTATGTTTTTGTGGATAGTTAAAAATTAAACTGAATACAAAAGCAAGGAATATTCTAAGAAATATCTATGTATTGGCACCAGAGGGATAGATCATTTCAATGTGAAAAAATAAAAACACATGTCTAGTTCAGTGGGGTTGACTTTCTTTCACTGATTTGTTTTCTGCTTTTAGTTTCCTCTTCTTGGATCAACAAATAGCATGAGTTATCCCTCATGTAAAGAATACATAAGTCTTTAGATGTGGAACAGCATGGTTTTTCTTCCTATTTAAATAGACACTTGCCTTGAAGTTTTCCTTGAACTGATTGATCTGCAGTCACAAACAGCTGCATGATTCGAAGCAGCTGGATCTGCAGCTGCATCCCAAAAGATGTTTGTACAACAATGTAGTTGGAAGATGGTTGGAATACTGAGAAGCTGGCTGAAAAACAAAACATGAACTGTGCAGTAAATACACAGAGAGGATCCCAGAAGAAATGCTTTTTATTTGATTCTAAGGTATCGCCTGGCATGAAAACTCTGAGAACAGGATCAAATTAATTTTTTTTTTTTTTTAATAATCAGTGGCCAACTAGATATGATGACGCTTCTCACTAACTTAAAAAGTTGATTACTCATCTCTGGGCAAATCTCATACTCAGAAGCAAACAGGCATCCCCACACTATGTAGCCAGATTTGGAAAGTGCTAAATACACCTCTTGACAGGCAAGTTAAATGATTTGCCTTAAATTTAGGCCACAACAATTTCTTTTACCCAAGCTACATGTCACAGTATATCCAAGAGGTATGAAAAAAGTACAGCGACATTTTTTTCAATCACCCACTCTATACAGAGTCGGTCTGCCCATGAAATCCTCAGATGGCTATTAAATCACATTCATCCCCAACTTGTTTTTAAATCTTTATAAATTTGTATGTCTCTTTTCCACTTTTGCCTCTGAAAAAATACATCCCTACATGAGAAGTCAAATATGTGACATTAGATATACAAGGCTCTGTCCCTTACCTGACACATGAGGCACATTCACTGTCATCTCATTCAGTAGCACACTGCCATCTGATCTGAAAACCACCACCTACATAATGGTAAATAGAATCAATGAGGTTCCAGGTACTGGGAGGAAAAGGAACTAATAAAAGGAAAATTAACAGGAGAAACATTTTGCACATTTAAGCTGTGACTAGAATTTCAAATTTTTGAAAGGAAGAGTTCATCTGAAAATTTAAATGGCTGCAGACCTGTAGGATACAAGTAAGATTTCATCTTGTTATTCAGTGTTTCACTTATACCTGTCTACAAAAATTTATAGCAGTAATGAAATGCAAAACTCCTTTATATTGGGCATTTTGGTTTCAGCAAGTAAAAGAAAATATTAGATCTTCAGGATCTGTAGCAAGTTCCTATTCCTAATAAAAGGATGTGCCACAGCTTCAGTGTAATGGTTTAGTATGAGTCCAGCATGGTCAGAAAGTAGTTTTGAAACTTCGTCATAAAATACTAGTCTGTACACAGAGAAACATAGAATTATTGCTTTCTGATTTTGTTTTCTTTTGTTCTAGTTATGCTAGCAAAGAAATAGAACTCTAGAAATACATGAGAAAAATTATGTGTACATGCATGTAAAATTATATATAAATATTATCTATGTATTCCCATAACCAAACAGAATATTGAAGTGAATATTTGAGAAGGTTGGATGGTACCAACATTCAAAGACAGGATTTCTTCTGGAAAAGATCTATAAAATTATACTAGAATAAACTAAAATAATGTGAGGGGAAGAAGAATGAGATTCTTGCTTCCAGACACCTGGAATACTGTGAGAATAATCATATAATCATCATATAATACAGAGCAGAGAAAGGAAGAGGGGGAAATGTCAGCTGTTTTGAATCTCATCTTTTGTTAAGTTTAGGTCTATTTTGAATTCTTGAGGCAGAAACCTGAGTTATTCTTAAGCCTGTCTGAGGTGCCTTATCTATCCACAAAAATGACTCCAGAAGAACTAACTGTTCCTCCACAAGAAGGGAAATATGCTGATTTTCAACATGTCTAGCAGAACCCACAGAATAAAACTTACATTTCTTTTGTGATCCACTAACAGCACAACAGTCTTCAAGCAGGTCTGCCTGTTTGTGGAGCCACAGGGTGCCAGCTCCGCCAGGAGAGCATAACTGTCATTTGCAGTACCCTACAATCACAGGGAAATAAATGTCCTTCAGTCCAACCAAATCTCACGAGATGACTTCAAAACAAAGACTAAATATGTCTGTTACAATAAGTTTACTACAGACCTTAGCTATTAAGATCACCATGTCAGTACTAACTCTTGCAGCTGAACACTCTTTCAAACAAATTCAGTGGTATGGTTTCTAGCTCAACAAGATTTTTGCCATTCTCTAGAAGAACAGGCACTTAATATTTTAGGGACAAATGAATGAAATAACTCCCTACCTTATTTCCCTGGCTGACTTTGACACTCAGAGAAACAGCTACTGCAGAACTGGCTGAGAATTTCTAATCCTGAGATCTGCCAATTTTTGCAGTTTACCTGTCCATGCAGCCAGAGTGACTTTTTGATTTCTTATCCACAAAGGACTCAACTGCCTAATACAGCATAGGCAGTCTTCTAACTGACTGAGTTAATCTCCCATTGCAATAAGTCCTTGGCTTCCCCCTAAGGCTCTTACACCCAACCCTGAACTTCTTAGTATAACTTTCAGCATTTCTGCTTCCCTCACCCCTTGAAAGTGAAATAAAACTATAACTCACAGCTGTTACATATCAGCCCACAGACACTTGTATACACTCTACAAGTATGTATACCCTACAGTACACAGCACCTTGGCCAACACGTAGTAACAGTCTCCATGAAAGGTGTATTTCTTCCCATCAAAGGTGGTGATATGGGAACCTCCTTCCACTGAACATCTGCCTGGACAGGGTAAATCTTTGCATGTCCATCTGCCTGAATTACAGGTGCTATAAACAGAAAAAATAATTTTTAAAAACCTTGTAGGTATTACAGGAACTGAGAGCACTGAATGCATCTGTATACCTAGCGAACAGCAAGATATGCCCAGGTTTTTTTAAAACTATCTTTGACCGCTTCCTTAAGATTTTTTTCCGGCAGATGCCATAGATTCAGGAAAACTTCTCAGAAATTTGGTTCTATACATATGCAACATCAAGTTCAGAATGTTTTCAGGACATCTCCTATGATCAAGTGGAAGTTTGAAAAACACAGACTCATCTACAATCATTCAAAGAAAGGTGTATAAATAACCAGGATCCTTACCATTCTTCACATTCATTGGAAATGCTTGCTCCAGGTGAATACTGCTTTCCACGGAGTTTGCAGTGGCATTGGCTAACAGGTATGCAGCCTTTTCCGGTAATATCATCATAAACAGTTCCTACAAAACACAATATTAACTATTCCATCTCTTTCTGACATAAGCAGTTTCCACAGAGGAGAAACTCTCAATTTACCACACAGGCTCAGTTTACCAACACTGTAAAGAACACTGCTTATACTTTTTGTCGTATAAGGCACATGGAAAACACTTTTATCCAGCTTTGAAAAGTCAAATCTTTTCATTTATAGAATTATACATAGATAAAAATCTTACTGTAAGTACACAAGAACAATATCAGAATGTTATGTTTAGATTTTCCATCCTTCTGGTATATTCTGAAGACTATCATTGTAATCTTTCCCAAGGTTGACAGTGAGTCTGAGAATTTCACTCTCTGTCCCTTAGTGCTGCTCTCTGGCAAATGATGTCCATTGTTTCAGAACTATTCAACCTAAAAAGGCTGATTTTCTCTATATTATCAGGAGCTAATTAATTGAGAATTAAAAAGAAGATTTATTACATGTCATTGTGTTAATATGTTTGAACTATAAAGTAAGTGATTAATTAATCAATTATGACTTCCTTAAAAAAAAAATCATACAGTTATGTTCCCCTAGAGGGGAAAATAAGGAGAGCGGTGTTCATTTCTAAGATATAATTCGACTACATTTAATATTATAGCTATGATCCTCTTGGCCAGGGCTCTTGGTTTTGTTCCACACACAGTAGGTAGAATGACACTTGCCTTCAGGGCAGAAACAACCGTCCATGTAGTGTTCCTCACAAAGGCTGCTGATCTCCAAGTGTGAGCAAGTATCCATGCAGGGGGAGCTGCTTTCTCTGTAGACCATGGTATCAGGACAGGTCTTGGCTGAAAGAATAAGAAATACACCAGGACTTTTTTGACTCAAAAGCCCATAATTCATCAGAAACCATAGATAATACACCCTACTCCCCTCAAGTCAGTGACATCTCAAGCCAGTCTCCACATGGCAAAGCATGTTCATCTGTTTCTGAATTGCTTTCTCTGGTTTATACATTTACTTCTTTTGGTTTCAGACAGATCAAATTCTTGGTCATCTGCAGCATCAGCCCTCACAGCTTTTTAATGAAAACAGAATTCCTACTTGCTGAAAAAGATTTCTTAATAACAAGGGTAATAGAAGAAAAAAACAGGGAGAACATACTATGCAATTTATTAGACTGCTAATATGAAATATATAATACATGCCAAAAGTTTTGTAAAGAAGTAATGAATTTAAATGTTTCATGGGGCTACATCCATCCAATATTTGGGTCTTTGTAAAAATTTGTGTAGTTGCTTACGGCAAAAGCTCTGCGTCCTCCATTCCCCGGGGCGGCCACCTGCGTGCGAGCACTGGCGAGAATACTCAGAGATGGTGCTGCAGAGGCAGAAGGAGTCATCACGGCCATTACAGGCACACTTGTCCTGCATGCAGGCTTGGATGTATGTCTCCAAATGAAGACGTAACCGGCAATCAGCAAATGCAGAGGAAGTCAGCAGCCTCTCACACTCCTCACGCTAGGGAGAGAGAGTAATAATGTTTGAGAAATTTGCAAGCATCTCAGCTTCTGGTCACTTCCTATCTTGCATAAAAACTGTTGTCTTCTGAACCGTTATTCAAAAACAGAAAAAGCGGCCATTTGTCCTGGAATGGACAGTCTTCCCAGCTCCTTGCAACCAACTCCCCATAGTACAAGGATGTGTCCACGCAAGTGAGGTTCACCAGTAGAAATACTCACATGCCCATTACAGCTCGGAAGAGCCTGAGTTTCATCTGGATCTTCACATCTGACATTGGGTTTGTTGATCTTCTGCAAATTCCCATATGTAATTGAATTGTAGCTTGCATCTATGAGAAAAAAAATTAAGAGGACATGTTGAGCCTCAAAAATTGACAAAGACTATCTGATTCCTGGGACTCTTCTGATCAAGGAAAACAGTTACTATGGTACCAAATACGCCTGTCAGACACAGGTATTTGCTCTGAATGATGTCTAACCATGTTGAAAAATTTAAAAGGGAAGAAAGAAAAGAAGGCTAGAAGAGAAAAGAACAGTAAGATTCATCTGGAATAAAATAACCTTAGACCAGGAATGCAGCACTGGAACATAATATTAAGTCTGGGGCAATCACAGAAATCTCTCAAGTCAAATTTGCCCTCCTGTGATGCTTCTATGCACATTGCTTGTCAGCCTATCTCTGTCAGTATTGTAGGATGACTCACCTCCCCTGATAAACTCGTTGTAGATTGGAATTCCGTTGTAATCTCCACAGAGGCCACAGGTATGGTTATTAAATTTGTTTTCCAGCTCCACCTAAGTAATGGAAATAAAGAGAAAAAACATAAACATATTTTTTTTCCTCCTTTTTTTTTTTCCTCTACTGGGATAGAGAAATATCCCAGGAAATACCAATAAAAATACTTTGATCATACATACCATCAGTGCATCCTGCTGATTCCACATCAGAACCATGCCTAATTTGGCATAAATCTTGGTGTAAATGTCATTGCTCTCAATGAGCACACCAGAGCTGTAATAAGGTGTCTTGACACTAGGAAGAAAATGAGAGACTTTGCATTAGTTCAGAAACATATGGCCTGACATGAAGGTCTGTAATAAGCCAAACACCCTAGGGAGCAGAGAAACTAGTGGCTGTCTACCTCATCCCAACTGCACAGGATGCCTTGTTTCAACAAGGTGTAAAATCTCTCTCTCCAACACTTGGGACAATAACTCCTTGCCTTTAAAAGGCAAAGCTACTTCAGAGACAAAGCATACCCAAGGTACAGGTTCTTTAATAAAAACCCCAAAATGTCAGATATTTTCAGCTTAATCAAAGGAAAATCCATCATAATTGTGGTATTAACAGAGGATATTCAAATACTCACTAAAAATTTACTTTAATGAAAGAAGTTACAGCATAAGTTAGAGACTTTCTTTACCAAAAGATCTGATAACCATTTCAGAGACAATGAATGTTCCTTTGCAAGGAACTTCCTTTTCAAGAGATTTAAAAAGTACAGACAGATAGAGGGACTGTCAACGAAATTTTGAAAAGAAAGGAGCACGTTAACAGGAATTAGGTAGTTATTTCAGTACTAAGTTACTTAGTTTTTGGTTGACAGGACCCAGCTTGTTAACGGTGACAGAAGAAACTTTGCAGGGGGCTGAGAATTGATATTTTTGTATGATAAAGAATCAATTCACCATCTCTCTCTCCTGTTCTTGTATGTCTGTCTTACAAGTCAAACTGAACTGCTGAACTTCATTCAGCAATAAAGGGATTATGGCAAGCAGACTCATCCTATAAAATCTAGAGAATTAGAGTCTTTTCAAATAGAAGCAGTGTAAAATGAAATCCAGTAAAAATAACTGATTCATTTTGTACAGATTGGTCGATATAATTGCTATCCAACAGGATTCATGCACGTCTTCTCTTAACTAGTCTCTGAACTGGGAGATCTTTATTTCCTGATTTCCTGTCACTAAAATTCTTCCAACTATTTGCCTCAGGCATTTTTAACATGGCCAAATAACTTACACTTCTAAATACCACGTGTAAATACAGAAACCATCATTTCTACTTTTGACTGCATTGTTCATCCTCTGGGTAATGAAGTCTTGAGAGAACATGTTTTGCAAGAGGGATTATAAAACATTGGGCTCCTTTTCACCTTTCAGCTATGACAGCATGGAATATGTATCTTTTTTTCTAACACTAGGGCACTCAATCATTCAGTGGATCAGGTACTATAAAGTAATTCATGATTTACCATAAGGCAAATTCAAATTTTTTTAACATTACACTTTCCACTTTAGTACTGGGATATGCTATTTTACATGACAATTGTTCATATATAATTTAAAAATCAACATGGTTAATTGAGTTTTACAAAAAACTACATTCCTCGTGTAGCAAAAACCTGTTCAGAAGGGATCTATGGTTTTATGAACACCACCTAAGACAAAAAGAGGCTTAATTTACAAGAAACATTTTTAAAGGATTTCTAAACTTGTTTTTCATGGAGTTCTTTTTAAGATCTGAGTACCCGATAAAAAGCTTTTTCAATTTGGAGCAACAATGCATTTTTTATAAATTTCCATCATTTTGTTATGCATTCTGGTATGACCTCGGAAAACTGAATGTTATTTTTAACCTTTGAACATATTTTCTTTGCAGTGGCTTTCAAACTTCAGAGCAAAAGCCAAAATCTGGGCCAAGTCCTACAATGACAATTAAAAAATATTTTTTAAAATTATGCCAAAACATACAAGTAGCCAATTTCTTCAGAAACTTCAGAACTCTTTCCTAACTTATGAATTGTCTCTCTTCTTTCAGTGAGTGTATATGCACACTCTGAAGGGATTGGTCAATGATAGAAAAGGTTAGGTTAAGACACTACTTGGGACCAGTAATGGTGTCAGACTAGTTTCTTGTGTAGCCATATTACAGAAGAAGAAAAATGTTACTGCTTACTGTGAAAAAGTACATATTGCGACATATAGAGTAAATTTTGACCTGTGTTATATCTGTTAAAATCCCTTGATGAATGGCCATCAGATCTTAAAGAATTATTTATGAAGATCAGAAAAAAAACCCTCTGTACTGTCAAAAAATAAGAGGAAAAGACCGTAAGAAAATGCATTTTCTTTTTAAGGATTTGCTAGACCGTCTGCTAAAGTAAACTTAAGGTGATGCCACAAAAAAAAAATCATGCTATGTTATTCTATGCCAGTGAAAGATCTGGCTCATGAGATATATTGTTTCCTGCACAACTGGCAGAACAAATCACTCAAACTTTTTCCTGACTTTCATTTAAGTAATCTCTTATGTCAATGTAGATATCACAATTGATAGTAAAACCCCTCCACAAACCGATTTTTATGCTGGATTTCAAAAGGCCTTTTTTTTTTTTTTTTGAATGCTGGAAGTGCTTTGCAGCAGTTACCGCAATAGTGTACAGACAGCTGTGCAAAGAATCAATCCTGCTTTTATCTTCCCAGCACCTTTCTCTGAAATAGTATCATATTAAAGGAACTTACATTCGCCCATCCACTACAACCAGTTTTGGTTTGAGGTACACCGTGATGTCCTTGATTTTTGCCAGAATATACTGGATCTCAGGGTGGTTATTGCTGTTCAGAGCACGCTGGATGTGGACAGAGAACTCCGGGTAAGACTCTCGGCAGTCGGAAACAAAGTTATACTCGCAAATGCCAGGAAATTGGTAAATGTCTCCATCAAAGGTTTTGAAATGGTTGTTTCCCCAAGTGCTGCAGACGTAGTGGCCATGGCTTCTTGTCCTTCCTGTTAAGATGGAAGACAAATAGACATGAAAAATGTGCAATAAATAAGTTAGTGTGAGAAAAGATAAGTGTTCCATTTTAGAGTAAAGATCACTTGCAATTATGTGCACAGTGATTCCAGAGAATTCAAGCCGATCAAATGTCTGTTACTTAAGCAGAAAGATGTGAATCTCTCATGGAAAATAAGACATTAATAAGTACTGCTGAGATTCAGGTATATCCTACAATCCTCACTGAGGTGAAGGAAATTGTCTGCATGAGGTGGGGAAACTTCATGATCTGACAACTAACAAGTTGGTGCATCAGTGCAATGGAGCTAATTTGCCAACATTATTATTCTATTCTGAATCACAGCATTATTTTTATCAACATTAAATATTCCTAAGAGCTATCTTCTTCCCAGATGCAACATGCACTAGAAAAAAAAGAGTTAGGAAACCAAGTACCACCTACTCTGGAAGGCAAATAGTTTAAATGTTATGAAAGGACTTGTGCATAACAGGTGATTTTAGGAAATTGTTTATTTTCCTGAAAGCAATAGTGATTTCTATTACTACAGAATAGAAATTCTTCAGAAGATAGGTCAGAAAATCACCATGATAGGAGGAAAAAAAGTTTTTCCAATACCAAAAGATTAAGATGATGTGTTCCCTTCCCTTCTCTACTGGCAAATAATACAAATTAACACAACATCTGGTAAACCTCCAGATACTGTAGATGAGGAGTGAATCAAAAAAGCTAAGCATCCATGTAAAACTTGACACATCTCTCATCTTCACAAGATTTTCATGCAGCATTTAACATAAGAAAGCAAACCTGCTAAACAGCCTCTAGGCCACTGTACATCGACAGTATCAATCACACCAGATACATCCAGCCTTCTGGCATGCTTCTCTCTCCAGATGCAAGGCTGCACAAAGATTCTCCCAGATCTTACAGCTGGGATGCCAAATGCAAGGTAGTGCTTTCCTCTAATTGACAATTTCAAGACACAGGAGAGCAAGCTCAGTACCCCAAACCTGATCACTGGACAAAACTCATCACCTATTACTCTAAAAAACAATTTCAAGTTTTCATTATGAGTGCTCCATTTCAATACTTAAAAGCTGATAATAAATAGACTAAGTTGGAGCTTCTACAAAAGGATTATTAATGTCCTAAATGAAAAAAAAAAAATTGACCTTATCCAAGATTACTACATATTCACTTTTGAAGAAAGAATTTATGATGTTCCAAGTAACAGAAGGCACAATCATCCACCTTCTTCATTGCCATAAAAAAGAACCTCTTAAACTCCTACAATTGCTTTCTGCCAAGTAGCTGCCATACCTAGGAAAGACTCAAGACATTGAAAATATTTTCCAAGCACATCAAACTAGATATCAATGTAGTAGATTTAGGAACTAATCTCTCCGAAGAAAGCAGCATCTGCCTATGTTGGCTGAGTCATACTGCCTCAATATTTGAACGCTTAAGAAATTTAAGACATCTTAAAACTACAGTGCATTATTTAAATGCACTGCCTCCTTCCACCTCTGCAGAGGTATTTTAATTCTCTCTCTCTTTTCCAGGAGGCAGTTTGCTACCATTTCATTTCTAGAGCTTACCTTTTTTTATTTCATTGGCATAGGAAAGTGCCAGCCAGAGTATGAAAAGGCTGGCTGCTCTTAGCCCCATGGTGGCTAAGGTAGGTGGCTTGGGAGCTCCACTGAAAACTCTGCTTTATATAATATCCACTGGTGCAATTGATTCTATCACTGGGGAGGAGATACAGAGGGAGTAGGAAAGAGGAGGGGTAAAAAAACAGGTGTGGTATTTACAGAAGATAAGAAGTAAACAGACGCATTTTTCCCCATAAATGAAGGAATTCAGCATACAGGAAATGGTATAATATTGATTCAGTAATCAGGCAATTTTTTATTGCACTATTTCATCTACAGGATGCTGTGCTTTTAAATCCCTCAAATGCTCACGCCAAGTGTAACCTTCAGTAACTCTTAAAACAAATAATGAATTTTGGGGTGGTCTTTGCAAACTGTAACAGCAACTCCATGTACACAGCTAAGCTGACCCCTTTTTAGATAACATTGGATGTGTATGTTCACAGGTGTAAGTTGGAAGCTTGAATCTTTTCCGTTCAGGTTTCTTTGCCACAAAAGCTCTAGATGTGTAACCAGTCTCATTCATTTCTTGGGACCACCCCTCAGTTCAATAAAATGGCATTTTTCTTCTATGCGGGTGTAGAGGCACTCTTAGCCAAGCATCTCTAGATTTCAGAGGCTGATTTTCTCTGCTCCAGCTTTGTCCTGGCTGTACAGAGAGCTTGATTCCTTCTTAGCTATGAAGTTAAAACAGGGCTATTTTCCTTCTCAGAGTGGCCAGCAATTTCCCATTATCCCTTCTTCTGACATATATGTGGCTTGCTGTGACATCTCAAACTGGAAAACAGGGAAATCAACAGGCCTTTAAGCACTGAGACCACTCTTACAGAATTCACACTCAAGCTTACATGGCTGTGATGATCTGAAGAGAAGTAAATAAAGATCCTTATCTTCAAATTCCTAGGTGCACGTACTTTTGCTACCATTAGAAAGCGTCCTAAACTGCATTGTCTCTGTTTCCTTATTGCCAGAAGGGTAATGATCCTGCCTACCAGCTGCTTTATGTGCCTTTCAGAAATAATCAGTCCTTGAGGTAGACATCATAGTCTGTTTTATTTCTTGCTCAGCTACCTTACAGCTTTTTGGATTACGCATTTTAATCCAGAGGAATCCTACTGTTAATGCACAGCATCCATATGTATGCATTAATTTATTTACTATAAATTGTATAAAGTCTGAAGTAATCAATAATTTGGCAATGAAGGTAATTCTGCTTTAGCATTAGCATCTTTGCCTTAAGCTTACATCAGTTATCTGTATCTGAGTTGACCTGTATGTGGAACTTCATACCATTCCTTGCTTCCAGTCATCTTCCTCTTTCCAGTATCAGGTGTTCATGTGCCTTTAGTACCAACAATACTACTTATAATTCTCCATGACATCACTGTGCAAGCAGCATCACCAGAGCAACTAATGAGGAGTATTTTCATATTTGGGTTCCACAGTTGAGTATTACAGAGATTTCTTTTTTTTTTTTTTTTAACATTCCCAAAGTCTGTGAGTAGAAATAACAACTTCCCCATAATCATTCACTGTAGGCCTGACCTAGGAGCCCCAAAACAGTGCTACAACAATCATTGCTAAAATTCAAAGCTTAAAAAATAAAAGTTGGTTGCATGGCAAGTGTGTTATAGAAGCAGACGCAGAAGGAGAGATAAATAATGTGTTTTGAGTCATAGTTGTGTCAATGCATTGTTTCCCTAGACTCAAACTTTTATGAGACTATTTCTAATCATTCCATCAGCATAGCTAATTTTTAACGTTCATTTAGTTACAGTGTAAATTTACTTTGCAGTATACATTTTGTTAAAAAAAGACAATCTACGTGGAAGATTATCTTCATTCTGAATCACAGCAGATGAAAATAGCCTGTATGAAACATTTATATAACTTCAAGGTAAAACTTAGCAGAGACTTGGCTGGGTTTATTTAGGAAGAGTAAATAATTTTTCAAGAATGTGGGGTCTATTTCTATCTGTTAACTTAGGGAGAGAAAATCTCATTGTAGTCTTGTCACAGCAATCATGGGATGACTATTTCTCAAATCTCTCAGAAAGTGGAATTACACCTGGTACTGAGTTTTTTCTTTTCCTTTTGTGTTCCTGACTTGCTGATTTCAGGCTGTCAGACCAGTAAGTAATGTTCTATCAGTGATGTTGCTCTGCAGAAGAAGCCATGGGATTTTGATCTGCTATCCTTCCACCTGTGAGCATTTCACCAGAGCTCACAAAGCCTTACACATCACCATACAATATACACACCACTCCTTTAATCTCAAGCACAGAGATGGGTTGCCTGAACTCCCTTGGCAGCCATTCTAAAATAGGGCTGACAAAATCCAGCCAGATTATGAATTAAGAGATTTATGATATACAATCATGGCACTTCCTTGACTGAGACTCCAGCAAACCCTTCATAGCACACCATGGCAAAAACATAAGCAAGCACAAAGACAAGCAGCACAATGGTGAACAGTTCATGAAAGAGAGTGTTAAAGCAATGATATAGAAGCAGTGGAGATAAATTTCATTTTGAGATTCATGTTGTCAACTCATTGACCTAAAATTATAACCACAAAAAGAGACAGTATTTAGATGGACATATAACTGGTATAAAATTATTGAAATTATGAATTTATGGGGTTTATCTTATTAAAGAAAAAGAAACAAGTGGTTAAAGCATCCCTATAATATATTCATTGCTCTCCTAAACTTTCTAATGGAGAGTCACTATTTACTAGTTTTATATAAAGAACTTCAATACATAAAATGTCCATTTAAACGTATTCAACAGTCAAGATTTGATTTAAGGTAATGTTACAAAACCCCATATACCTTTGATTGATCCTAGGTGCCTTCTGGAACTGGGCTAATATCATGTAATTAATCATCCTATCATTTTACCCTGAGGTATTTTGTTTCCAATTGGACTAATCTCAGCTCTACCGCTCATTTCATCACCATGACCTTGAGCAGTCTTTGGGTTATTGGCATTATTTTTCATCAAACAAATACAATAGTGCAAGGTATCTGCTGATGTTAGCTGGAGCACAACATTCTCACATGTTCTTTCTTAAGTAGTTTGGCATAGAAATTTTAAGATTAACATCCATTTTCCACTCCTAGTACTTCCTTCTTTGAAAGCCGATAGCTCGTACTCTGAGACTAAAATTGCAAAACTTCCTTCTCTTCCAGTTAAGTACAAATGGGGATAAACATGTGACACACAATTACTGAAGATTAGGAAGGGACGTAGGAAGTAGTAACTTCAACTAGTAAGCTTTCCTACTAATGTTTGGCTTCAAGAACATATATGTTACTTTGATGAAGTCAGGTTGTCTTAATTAACCAATTACAGGTAGTGAGCCTCATAAAAAGCCATTAAGAATTGTGTCAGTGAAAGTTGGACATTGTGACATGTCTGCAAAAAGCCTCAGCAGAGCAGTTTCTACATCAATAGACAAGGAAAAATACTTGACAATTTGAAATAATATTAGAAGAGTTCTCCTTTGCTCAAGCATCTATGGAATTTACTACAAGGAAATGGACTGAGCCAAGAAGAGATGACATAGAAAAGGCATCAAGGGAGTTACACTCCACTCTGGTAGTTTTACCCCAGTGGAGTAGGATTTTCCAAATCTTTTATTTTCTCTGTAGGAGAAGAAAAGTACCAGCAAAATGTGCATTTGTTTTTTTCCTCTGCCCTCTAAAGAAGATTTTTTCTGAAAATACAGCTCACTAAAATACTGGGAAATATTTTAGACAAAGTTTGAGTACCTAAACCTGACGTCTCTCAATGAAGTTCAATATCAAGGAGATGTTAGAGGGAGTTTGAACAAGAAATGAGTTGAGCATACTTGTTTTGATTGCAAATTTCCTCTACTAATATTTTCTCATCATCTCCTCATCTCAAAATTCCTATTGACATTGAAGGTGGAACTGAAGTAAACTTGCATTTACTTAATATTTTCATATGGGAAATCAGACTCACTGTCACAAACAGAATTAGAGAGCAAACCTTTTGCATGTAGTCAACAGCTCTACTGAACTTACAGAATGTCATAATTTTAAGTCTTAATATAGATTAGCTGAGATAAATAATATTCTGAGCCACTGTACAACCATGGTGATGGTTCCCCAGGACACTATGAGAACTTGGGTTCACTTGCATAAAGTAAGAATTGCTATAAATCTTTAGTCTTCCCCTTCTTGCCACCAAATATTACGATCCTGCTGGTACAACTTGCTATATTTGCAAAAGTATAGCAAACCTGTCATGATTATGGTAAACTTTAACTTCTGTTACGTAAGTCAGCAGTTACGTAGGTAATGCTGCCTTCTATACTGTGGCAGAGGGAAAAACTACGTCAAATGCAGAAATACCTCTGACTGTATCCAAGTCTTCCAGCTGTCACACACACTTCCTAAGAATACTACTTTGTAACTAATGTTTGAAACATCAAAAAGACAGTACTTTCAATACAGAGCATTGTATCACAGCAACACTGTGAATGTAACAGTGCATAATGAAGAACACTTTGAGAGCTGCTAACTCCCACACAGCAAAAGAGAGGGAAGGACGAATTAGACAACCTGAGTAATACCTGCCTTTACACAATTCTATAATATTTTGCTGTACTTGTTCTTATTTTCCATGCAATTTCAAAATTTGAATCTGATCACTCCTTAAGATGCCTTTAGAAAAGGAGAAAAAAGAGAACAAAATTTAAAAATGCTTTTGAGCATTCCTTCATGCTTCTCCTTTTTATTTGCTGCTTTTTAAAATGTCAGTTCTGAGAAGCCAATCATCTGCACATCAAATGCCAGTAGTGAGACTGACAGCCCATGACATCCAGTTAGGTATGGCATCTACTGGGTTCCCTACATTTGAATTTTGAAAAGGCTGGATAAAAAACATTTGTGAAAAAAACCATCTGATTATAACTTCAAATTGTAAGCAATTAATGTTCAGCAGAACTATACCCCTGAGTGTCAAAATACCTAAAAGTTTTGATGTATGTGTTTCCACAAAACTCTTGGCCCAGTATTTCTAACTGCAGAATTAAACACACAGCCAGACATACAGAACCATGAAAGGACTTAGGCAATATATATTGCCAGGGCTCAAAGTGAGAGGTGCACATTCAGATTCTGAAACAGGGGGATGCCTGGACCAGGAAAGAGGAAAATATATATTTAAAAAAAAACCAACAACAACAACAAAAAAACCCCACCAAAACAAACAACAAAAAAAGGCTGTATCTATATTTTAATTCTCTTCTGTGGATCATTACTGATTCCTGCATAGACACAACTCTCTTTATGAACATGGATGCATCGTGCCTTTCAAAAAACAGATACTTTTCTTTAAATGATGCCAGACAAGGATTCTTCTTTTCACTCTACAGCTCACTGAGTACTAATTTCTGTGAGGGCTGACATACCTTAGTCTGTCTTGGGGGCTCACATTCACATCTGCATCCAGGTCTGGAGCCTCCAACAAAAGCTGAACACGGACCTGTTGGAGTGAGTCCAGACAAGTGTCACAAAGATGACCAGGGGGCTGGAGCCCCTCTCCTATGAGGAAAGGCTGACAGAGCTGGCATTGTTGATCCTGGAGAAGAGAAGGGTCTGTGGAGACCTTCTAGCTGCCTTCCAGTACTTAAAGGGGGCCTACAAGGAAACTGGAGAGGGACTTTTTACAAGGGCATGTAGGAATAGGATGAGGGGGGATGACTGCAAGTTGAAGGAGGGTAGACTAAGATTTGATATACAAAAAAAAATTCTTTGCTGTGAGGGCAGTGAGACACTGGAACAAGTTGCCCGGAGAAGTTGTGAATGCTCAGTCTCTGTACATGTTCAAGGCTGGGTTGAAAGGCTGGTCTAGTGGAATTTGTCCCTGCCCACAGCAGGGGGTTTGGAACTAGATGATCTTTAAAGTCCCATCCAACCCAAACTGTTCTAGAATTCTATAATTTCTTGTGAGAATACAGTCAGACTAGACGTTCACTGTAGATCCCTTATAATTCTATTTTAATACCTGGATTCCTGGGCTCTAATTTTGAAACACTCCAGTTTTGCACGGAATACTTAAGAGCTTCATTTTTCCAAAGACCAGGAAAGCAGGAGTGAAGATTACTCTACAATTCAAAAATCAGAAGGAATTAATGATGATAAGAGGGTAAAGAGGCATGATGCCACCTAATCCAAACAATTAATATAAATGTTTGGATAGAAGTTTTGGTATGGATATAAACCCAATGTGAATAGAAGGTTTGGTATGGATATAAACCCAAATTGTTTAAGATTACCCACAAAGAGTTTTCTGGGATTATGCAAAGAGAAAGATCATTTAAAAAAAATAAATAAAAATAAAAAAGCAGCAAGCTGAATTCTTATCTTGACCTAGAAAGTAAGATTTAAGTGAATGTGCCACAACAGAATGTTGCTGATGTGTAAGAGTGTGCAGAGTGTGGGTAACAGAGTAAAATCATCTTTGTCTGCCCAGGCTGAGGAACAGTTATTTTTCCAGCAATGCTTACGTATGTTAGAAACATTATGGAGGAAAAAGTGTTTCATAACAACTCTGTAAGAGATGTTTGCTATAAGCAAATAGCTTAATAAAAATACTAGGTTGAAAGGATGTCCAGGAGGTAAGTGATAATATCTTCTCTGTACTTTCCCAAGTTTCCAGTTCAGAACAGCTCATCACCAATATTGCATGAAGTGTTGCTGTAGTGCAGCAAATCTGTAATTGGATAAAAAGATTCTTTATTTTTTTCTGCTGTGATGGGTTAAGCTGCAATGAGTGGCTACAAGCCCTCACCCAACAGCTCTGACCCTCTCCTTCCTCAACAGAATGCTTCTTCCTCCCTCCTCTCTTTAACTTCTACTCAGTATTTTACCCTTTCTTAAATATATTTCCAAATATATAAATGTATTTCCAAGCCACCAGTTTGGCTGATGGGCTCAGCTGTGTGCTGTCGTAGGTCTCCTGGCACCAGCTGGCAGTGTCTCTGCCCAGCAAAGAGCTGTCCAAATCTCCTCATACAAAAGCCTCCCTACAGCTTCCCTGCTGCTAAAAATTTTGCCATGTAAACCCACACACCTGTACACAAATTGTTACAGAAACATCTCTTTACTGTCTCAGAGGGACATTTGATGCAAGAAAGATCTTTTTCTAGTATTTTAGACAAAACTGAACATGTTTGTCTGTAAACTAACAAAGCAATTAGGTATTTTCTCTAAAGGTATTGAATTCAAGTGCTAGCACTGCCTAATAACAGGGAAACATTCTTCTGCAAATCACCCATCATTCAAAACAGGTGTTTAAAACAATAAAAATTATAAAAAATGGACAGCCTATAATGCATATTTATTACAAAATGCTCAAGGTAACTTGGGATATCATGGAAATTGAATGACTGCGACAGGCATAAGAGCTCTTGAAGACTATTATATTGAAACAAAATGTAAGTCATACTTCTAGCCATCATGTGAAAAATTATTGTTTTCTGTTAATGCTACAGGCATTTGGGAGTAAACTTTTCCCTTTCTTGTCAAGAAATTTATGGAAACACAGACATGTCAAAAAACCCTGTTTTTCAACTCTTTTATCTCTTTTTCTAAATTTGTTTTTCCATTTTGTCATCACCGAAATACTATCAGATTGAATCATTCAAATCAAAGCAAAAATTCCCCCCAACCTGACTGACTATGTATGAGACTTTATTTTGCCACTACATACATAAATGACCATATTTTTTATACACAAACCTATATCAAACCCACAGAGTATAAATGGAAATATTGATAACAAAACATTGATTATCTCAGTTTTAATAGGAGTTACTATGTAGTTGTCGTAGAAATAAACTTCTTTTGCTGAAACTGCCATTTGCATGTTGTGACCCTGAACTTGTTAGGTCTCTCTCATGTAAGATAGCATGTGGAACATAGCCAAAATAAACTGCAAACACAAAAAAAGCCCAAACTTTTGACTGAGGAGACAGCATAGTTTAAAAGATTCACCTCATCCTAATTTAGGATGCCTAGATGATACTTGCATGGAAGGTGTAGACAGTAATTTGGTAATTTTGAGCTAACAGAATTCAGTTTTATGAAGTTAAACAATATTTATATAATCCTGAATGCTATCTTGACTCCTGTTATATAAATAATGTTAAAATAAGATAGCAAACAAAGCACACCTGAATGAACTTGGAAGTGATTGATGCTTAACTTATGGCATTTACCTCCATAATAAGCTCTCTAATTGACTAAGAAGGTGTATCCTCTTTGTGTGATTACTGAGAAACTACCATACAATCTGGCAACTCCCATTTCACAAAGTAAATGTAAAAAATATAAAAGTCTGATGTGAACAGAAGATTAGTGTATACTACTGAGTCACTGAGCATAAGTAAGGTAAGAGTCTATGCACAGTCTACATGAGCTTTAAGAAAAAGCTTTCTTATTTGATTAGCTGGAAGAGAGCAAAATAGAGGCAAGGATACACTGTGAGAATTAAAAGAATAGAAGACTTCAGTTCCTAACTCTCTACACAGTACGTATCAGATATTTGATATGTCAGAACAACAACTGCCTAAATATTGTCATGTGGATTACAAAAAAAATGCACTTCATCTCTTTTATTTGCATAATTTTTTACTACCTCACAAAGCAGTCAAATGCATCTCACAAAAGCTACTTCCTGTCTGGAATTGTTTCAATACAAAAATCCCTAAGCAAGATGAGTAAAATTTTGCAAAAGAACAGTAAAAAAACAAAAGCTACTAAAAAGGACGGGGGGGAGGGGGGAAACAAACTAACAAACAAACAAAAATACAAGAAAGATCTATTGTAAAATACCAAGAACCACAAGGAAAGCAGGACTATACATGTAATGGTTACTTGAGAAGACAAAATGCCATCACTTCAAGCGTGTCTCTCCCTTTCTGTTTCTTCCCTCACCTTTATAGTGCTGAGCATGATGCTATATAGTCTAGAACATCCCTCTGGTCAGTTGGGGTCACCTGTCCCAGTTGTGGCACCTTCCAACTCCTCGTGCACCCCCAGCCTCCTCACCCCATGGTGGGGTGAGAAGCAGAAAAGACCCTGGCTCTGTGTTAGCAGTGCTTAACTAAAACATCCCTGAATTATCAACACTGTTTTCAGCACAAATCCCAAACACAGGCCCCTACCAGCCACTATGAACAAAATTAACTCTATCCCAACCAAAACCAGCACAATTTTCCAGGAACCTTTTCCTTGAAGGTGTGGGAAAACTAATGAAAATATCTACAAGATCATGAGTATTGCTAGTCATGAACATATTTCTGTGAGATGCAGCCTGATCTTTCTATACCTCCCCAGTTCCATGACTAACTAGTTTGCATACCTCCTCTGTAACATCCAGAGACATAGTATTAGAAAGGACAATGAATAAAAAGATCTAGAGCACTTAGAGGTCTAATAACCCTATCCATATGCTACTTATCTACTTCAGTAAGCTGACACAGCTTTCTGTTGCAGGTTTACGGCTTATCTTTGTGGGATGTAGATTGTTCAGCTACTAAAACAGCAGCAGTTTAGGGTCAAGGAAGCATTTTGTTCCTACATAATCAACATATATTTTTACAGGTAACTTTTTTTTTGCTGAGTAGATTTTCAAATTCTACAGCAAAACATTTATAACACTGTTCACTTATTTTTCTTTAATTGTTAGAGGGTGCCATTGTGGGGAGATATTTTGGGGGGGGGGGGGGGGTTTGTTTGTACATTAGCTAAGAACAAGATTTTCAATAAAGTAGAGACTACCAGAGTTACAGTGTTGAACATCTGAGTACCAAACACAGAGAACCAGTTTTGCAATGTGTTTATGTGGGGACTTGTCTGCTATAGGTAGGAATGGAGATATAAGATGCTATTATAATGCTTTAATGTGCATAATTAAACAGCTATGAGTAATAAATCCATTAATAGCAGATTAATATTTAACTTTAAAAACAGGAAATTCCCACGAACAAAACAAACAGTCAGAATAAGAAATGACCTGGTCACTGTTTGAAGGCAACATATTAGAGACTCAAATAGGTGAACACCATAAACCAAAACAGACCCAAGAGGACTAGGAATAACATCAGAAACCAGCATGGCCAAACATTGCAGTAATGGAGGCAAAATAACATACTAGTACAAACAAAGGAGATTTTAGAATAAATTGATAAACTGAACAGTAACCAAACTGCCAAGACTGGATGGCATTTCTTAAGTGTTCTAAAGAAGCTCAAATACAAAACAGCTGAACTTCAACAGTTAAAGGACAAGCTCCCAGAGGAGGTCACCTCCTGGACTGCCAACTTGTCTAGATATTTAAACAAGCTGTTGGAAAGTCAGTTGTCACAACAGACAGAAATAACTAATGGGCTCTGTTGAGGTTTAAGAGCAGTGAACTATGAAGCTACACCATTTGCTAAGACCCTACGTGATCCAGAAAAACCAAAATCACAATGTAAGAGAACTGCAGAATTAGCCTACAAAGTTGAAAAGGAAAAACAATAGATGAAAGTCAGTGACTACAAGTATAAAGCAGTGACTTCAGAAAAAGAATTGCTCATGCTGTCCTCCTATCTCACACACACGGACACACAATGGGCACAATGTGAGTTCTCAACTCTCGGGAAAAGTATCTTGAAACCAACATGACAAGTATCAGAATAATAACATCTAAGTGATCATGGACATTCAAAATGTTAATAAGGTGTTATTAAAGGCATAGAGAATAAAACACAAAGTAGCACTGGAATACTCGATATGAATTCATGGAGGGCCTACATTTAAAAAAAAAAAAATCTTCCTTATTCTGGTGCATCCCAAGAAGCATACTTTAAAACTAGAAAAGGTAAGAATGGGATGCATTCACAGAAGCCCATCTGTGAATCTAGTGATGGTCTATTAACCACTTGGATGTCTTCAGATGCATTTTACATGAATTAAATATGACCAGTTATGGACATGGACAACTATGGCTGTCTATCTTGTTCTGCACCATTTTTTTCCATTGCTAAATATATGTGTTGCATGTGAAATGCCATTGAGTGTGGGTTACACCATTACAAATCAATGATTTCCAGAAACAGACCCAAAACCAGATTATGGTGAAAAACACTCACATTCTGGTATTCTATTTTAAACCCACAGTTTTATTCTTTGCAGACTTATTTTTCTTAAAGAAATCTAAAATGGAGTAAACTCACTTTTCTGTAAGAAACCGCAGGCTGGTGGGCAGAGGCACAGTATCTCTTGTCATGCATCTGAAACAAAATTACTAATTCATCAAGTAATGCCACCAGGACATCATCAGCATAATAAATAATATTTGAAATAGGGAAGTGAGAACCATTAAGTCTTCGGTAAGCACTTGGCTTACTCACCATGAAAGACAGTACTGCTGAGACTGAAAGTTAAGTACTGAAAGTTAAGTACTGCTGAGATGCTTAAATGATGAATCTATCAAAAAAGGCATCATTAAAGCTTCAGGCTATTTCTAAGATTTGCTCTTGCATTTCTGATATTGTATTAGTGGACACTATGTTTTGCTTCTGTTGGCCACAGACAGACAACATAACAATGTTGTATGTGAGACAGATGAATACTACAGCCTGACCAAAGCAGAAATGCCCATTCTGTCACAACTTCTTATAACTCTGAAATAAAAACTGTTCAAGATGATCATTGAAAGTAAAGATACGGTTGAGCCTATTGAAACACCTTTCAGAATTTATGACACATGATTTGGGACTGGTATGAATGTAAATGTAGTACGAATGGAAATGTGTGCAAGCACAGGAAGAAAATAGCAGAACCAGAACTGAAGGAACAGCTTGCAATTATGGTGAAAAACACTGTTTTAAAGACACTTCCACCAGGGACAAAGTGTAAATGTTTTATTCACATCCAGAAAAAAAGAGGCCTGCACTCTGCTAAGACCACAGCACAGATGACTTGACAGTGAAAGACCCTGCATCCTGACATCAAGAGGATGAAAATAAGTAGCTTGATGCCACATATACCATTCCTTTTCCATTAGTTTACCAAGAAAACAGACTAAAGATGTATCTCTTAAGAGGGAAAACAGAAAATGAGCAATAATCAGATCAAAGATTTTAGAAAGCTGAAATATGCCATATTCAGTGCCAAATGACTGTGTCTTAATAGCCAAAGACTACAAAAGGATATACAGATTTGTACTAAAACACTTCTCACCAGTCAAGAAGAAATAAAAATTTCAATGGCAGCTTGACAGAAAAGTCTCTTGTCCTCTAATTTGCCCACCAACAATTCTGGCCAAACCCACTAAAACTTAGTAACCCAAGCTTGATGCTTGCAGATATGTGGGTGTGCAAGTGCAATTGAATGAAACTCAGGAGAGAAGGAGTGAAGAGGAAGAAATAAACTAATATAGAAGTTTTGTGAGTAAGAATCATTCTCCTTTCCCATAAGATCCCACACTTCTTTTTATTCCAAAAGTTTTCTTACAGAGGGATATGCTACTGATTACAAACTAATTAAACAGGGCTGGGGAGGGCATGAGTTTAGAAGACCACTTTCATATTTGTGATACAGAGAAAGAGAAACACAATCATCTGCATCCTTCATATTTTTTATTCACCACCTAAGCTAAACTAAACCTTCAGATTAATTTCTTAGTTTCTTATGCTTACACTGTTTTTCTCATAGTTGAAATATGTTTCCTAGAATAAACATTTGAACTCCTGACTTAAGGTGCTAAAGAAGAAACTAAGTAAGGCACGATTGAAGAGGACATGACCTTAGTTCCCTTTGGGCCTGACCTAAAATCTAAAAAAAAAATCAATATTGTCTTTCACTTCTGATTTAGAGTTTATAAATAACATGCAACATACCTCACTTACTGGCAGCTCTGACTTACAGGAGAAACAAACATGTGGTTAATGACTGACTATCAGAAGGAGGAAATCAAGCAGTGTCATACTTGGCAAATCTAGCTGATCATATGCTACTGATCATCCATGGAATGGACAACCAGCAACCTATCTACAGAAAAGTTACTTTATATAAGAAATTATTTATACATTTCTGTTGTCCTTGTTACTTATCCCCCTACCTTTTGCCCTGGCCATGGTACTGAACACAAACACGAGCTTGGGCAAATCACAGACTGATAGAATGGGTTGGTTGGAAGGGACCTTAAAGATTATCTAGCTCCAACCCCCATGCCATGGATGGTGCACCTTTCATCATGAGAAAAAAGAGGATCAGTTCTTTCTAACATCTCACTGCTCTACATGTACAGTACTAAACAGATACATACTCTGTTCCCCCAGTCTTATCTGCTTTCTCTCTTTCTCCTGACTACTTCCTCCACTTCTGACTCTTCCCATCTTACATGAATAATCAAAAGTGCATTGACATACTCCTAACATGTAACCAGCATCTTCCCTAAAGTAGAATAGGATTTGGTGTCTACAGCCAGTACAGTGACTTCTATTAGTACAATGATTTCTGCTCAGTTGTAGACACTGTTCAGTGCGGAAATAAAAATCTGAATCCTCTTTGGGATTTTTAGACAAAAACAAACAAAAAAGCATATGTAGGAAGTGGAAAACACAGCAATATTCATCACTTTCTACCAAGACTGGCTTGTGAAATAAAGGCCCCAGTTTTCCCACAATTAGAACACTCACTAATCCGCTCACTCTGAAGGCTTGACTGCTTATTAGTGCCTCTCCTTATCAGTTTTGCAGTGAGATGTTATGTAATACATGGGTACTTGGTAGAATTTTTTTACAGGGTTCATTTCCTAGACAAGACTTGTCCTCTTACCTCTATTTACCTACTTTATTTAAACGCATCCTTTCTTCAAACTAAGCTGCTTATGCACACAATAGTTTTATAGGCACTAGTGCTAGTTCCTTTTTACATCATAAAAGTTATTTCAAACTATTGAAAAAATCCACATTAGGAAAGAGTGAATATAAAACCATATTTGATCCATCAAGCACATACTGTTTTTTCCTGTCAGAGTACAGACAAATACGATTGAAAGACATTCCCTAATTTATGTGAATGTAGAGGTTTTTAGTTGTCTCTGCTCTTTGCAGTCGTGCTTGTTTTCTGGAGTATACTCTTTATTTTCTTAAATCTAATGATAAGTTACTCAAGTGTTGGCAATTCTGGGTGCTTCCACTGCATAGTCTTCTCCTCTTGCTTTTGAAATCCAGAGATCATTTGTATTCCACTTCTTGATATCTATAGCCTTTGAGTAAGTGTGAGCAAGTGTTAAATTTCCCTTGGTAACTATCTACAGTTGTATTTTTTTTTCTTATTTGAGTTAATCATGACAGTACAATTAATAATTGTGCCCCTCTTAAATGTGTGGCCTTCTTTAGTGTGTAAGAAACATACACATTTTGACAGCAGCAAAACTAACATACATTGTCAATACACTGCAGCAGACTGTCTGGGACACTCTAATATTCTCCATCCTAAGAAGTAGGAAATATGTTGATGACTGAACTACCACAGGATTATTATTATTAGAAAAAAACCAACCAACCAAACAAACAAACAAACAAAAAAAAAACAACCCACCAAACCCACCCATATATTACATATAGAGTGACCTGTCCCTTCACATTTGGTACCATTAATGCCAGATATCTTCTAGCACTTTGCACTGACCTTAATTTTTTAAAGCAACAATTGAGTGGAAAGCAGAGGTTAAGAGGTAATAAATAATAGCATGTCATTACATTTTAGCCTTTTCCTTTTATATGCCATCTTAAACTCATACTAAAGTCACTTCATGCCCAGTTTAAAAAGAAACCTTCACAAGTACAGCAGTTTTTCTAGTAACCAGACATAAAATTAAAAATTATTAGAAAAAGGGTAAAGGATAGAAGGTTGCAAGAAAGAAGCAAAAGCATGAAGTCTGAAACAGGTAACATGATTTGCACTGTACTGTACACTTTAGACCATGGGCTTTAGAGCATACACTTTTAGAGCACACATATTTTTATATCTTGGCCCAAAATTGAAACCAGTTGAGATAATGGAACTCAGGTTAAATCACTACAGCTTTAGTAGCACATGTGTGAAAGTACTGTTTTCTTTCTAGTGGCAGGCATTCATCTGACTCAAATCATAATCAAACACATCAATAATTCACAGTTTTCATTAGTGCCAGTGGTCAATCTGCATCAGCAAAGATATGATGAGACAGAGTGGAGAGCATAAACTGGCACTGACTGTGTTATATCAATATATTGGTTATATTAAATGCTTTATACCCCCAGGTCTAGACATTTATTCTATTCTTTAACTACTGTCGTATTTTTTTAAATAAAAAAAAAAAAATGCATACTCCACACCACATTTCAGTGCATACATTTATTTTCAGAACACTGAAAATTAGAAAATAATTACTAGCTCTGTGTACTGAGTTTCTTTCAATCTCACAAATACAGCCTGCTGCTTGTACAACTATCTCACCAAACACCATAACTCTCCTTAAAAAATTATTTCTGCCTTTCAAAACTGTATTGTAATAAGTTGCACTAACATGCAGCTCAAGTGAATGATATTTCACACAGATATGCCCTTGGATGTAACATGCTTATTTATCCTTAACTGGATTCTCTATGAAAAGATAAAGCCATTAATAGTCAGTGATTGCTCCTTGTGGAGAAAATATCTCTAAAATTGGATAACTTTGGTACAGATAAAACTCAGACTAGCTTTGGGGAAGAACGGTGAAGACAAGCTGATGGTTTTGAAGAAGTAGTTTTACATTCTCAAAATGTTGTAGTAATCCTGGGATTCTGAAAATGAAAACTCTTTTTGCCACAGAGAAAGAACAGCACTCTCACTGAAGTATCTGCCTGACCCAAGATAAACATCGAGTAAGGACAGCCATTATTTAATCTCCGCCCAGTTTCCAAAAGGAACAAACAATACATGTTACAGGAGGAGCTGCAGAATTAACAACAGCTGCTTGCCACAGCTGATAAAAAAATAACAGCCATGAGAGTGCATATATGTGGAGTTTGCACCCATCTTTATGTCTGTGACTTGACTTATGGCAAGTTCCTGGTTGAAGGAAAAGAAGTTCCGGTTTTGTAAACATATGTCTTCCTTACAACTGTATGAATAGAATTCTACTTATCATTTCCTAAGAAAATTAGCCTCTTCCTGTAACCTAAATAAAGACAGTTCTCATACATGGTAATATGTAATATCTTATGCAGCAGAGCAGATCAATGAATTTTGACTGTGACTGTAGGTAAAATGTAGGTAAAATATTCTGTTCCACACTGTATTTTGGTACAGTCATCATACTGAAATGAAGTGAGTGTTAAAGCATCTGGATTGAAAACTGGGATACAAACAGAACAAAGATGAACAAGGAACAAACTGCTGCCAAAAGCTTAAGCCAGTAGCCTAGCTTTGCTAGCTTTGGTGTGAGATGTAAAGTAAAATAGAAGGAAATACATAATATGATTTAACAGTCATTCATTCATATTAAGACATTTTGGTTGTTTCTCACAAGTTTGTCCTTTATAGAAGATTAATAGGGGGAAATCTGCTGAGTTTTTTGTTCTTAACTCATTGATGTTACTGTAATAAATATTACCACTGCTAACTGTTGGAAAGAACCAGTGTACATGCACATTAGACTTCCCATTAAGGTCACACATCCTTCAGTAAATTAATAGGAAATGTCTCACGAAGTTTAACTTTGCTTGATTGGGAAAACAAACTGAATAAACCTGAGTGAAAGCACTAACCCAAAACACCTGTACCTCCAGCTGAATTAATGAGAAAATAAGAGCCAACAAAAAGTAATCACCAGATAATAGGGGCATTGGCTATGAAAGGATTTCAGTTGCAGTTTCAGTTCACAGAGGTACATGATATTGTCAGTCTGACCTACTGAGAACCCAGATTACAGAATGTTCATGGACAGGGTTTTTAATAACTCCTTTCATCTATCTTTATTTTTCCCAAGTCCCCAGTACTCAAACTTAACATGATAAAATAAATGATTCTCCAAAACTTGAAGAAATACGGGGATTTCTATTTTAACAAAAAAGCTCTTACTATAAAATTAAGGAAGTAACCTAAGTTAAAGAAAAGTCTGCCCTGGAATTCAGGGCATCCAACTTCTCTTAGTGCCCTCCCATCTCCCAGGTTTTAGTTCATTACTTTTCTGCTCACCTTACCCTGCTCCTTCTTCCCTCCAAACTATACATACTTAACTTCCTACTTCAACTCCTATGGACACTCCTATTACTCTCCTCCAACCCCAAAGACCCACCATCTTCCTCCAGGGCCTAGGCATGAAATGGCAGAAGACAGTTTTGTCCCTCAACTACATTCAGGGAGCCTCTTCTTCCCCTTTCCCTTCCTGCTGTTTCAAAACTGAGTGTATGAAGAAGCAATGGGAATTCTGATCCAGTTTCAACCATGTAGGGCAGGGAGGATTAGCTTTAATTTTCTGCATTAATCCTCTTTCCTTCTACACTTGTCTAAGGACTAATCTGTTCATTAGAAGAATGTCAGATATGCTATGTCATCTGCAGCAACCCTAACCAGTTGCTTCTCCTGAGAGACAAGGAAGGAGGAAAGTTGCAATTCAAACAGTGCTGGCAAGTCACGCAACTACAAAGATCTGAGATCTCTCAGAATCTGTCCACACTGCCATCAGCACAGGCCTCAGCTAGAGAGGTTTCTTTGCAAGTTGTTCCCATTTCCTTCCTCATTCTTCCTTGAACTTAAGCAGAGTTTACTACAACTTGGCCTTTAATTGCCAAACCCCAGGGAGTCAATTATTTCTCTCTAGACACTTGTGCTATTCACACTTACCATACTGTAAGAAAATCCTCTCATACAGGTGAGATTTATATGTTGCGAAAAGCAATTTCTTCCTTTAGTCTGCAGCATTTGATATCCAACAAGAAATAACACATTTCATAGTTTTAGCATGAGATATAGCATTTGTTTTCACAGAGAAGAAATTTATAACATTACATTTCCAACCAAAATGCCCCTTGGTGAGGATGCTCAGAGTCAGAAATACTGTTCTATTTCAGAGAGAACAGTGTAGCAAAACATACTCTTCAGAGCCCCTCTGTGGTTACTTTTGAAAAAGCATTCCCACAGCCTTCAAAAGGCCTGGGATTTCTACCACCAGCATCCTGTGACATACACGAAGGCTGAAAAAGCAAGCAAGGTCAAAACAGGAAACTTCCTGCATCTGTCCTCTTAGGGTCATCAGTTTTATAAAAGGAGCATAATTTATTTTGTGTTCTGAAGACAGAAAGCAACAAAACTAAATGGGATTATAAGAAAGCAAAATATATTTCAGATAAGAAAAAAAGATTCTTTGATGTAATAAATCCTTTTCTTTTAATACAGCTATTTTAAATTTTTCTTTCAATGTCTCCCAGCTTCACCTAGTCATCTGTGAGTACAGCACTATGAACAGAATTTCAGATATCCTCAGGTGACACGCTTCTCCGATGCATTTGCAGTTGTTGGATTTTTTTGATTGGTTGGTTTTTCTTTTGGGGATAGGGGGGTGATGTTTAGTTTTTCTGCATTTCCAGGAACTGCACTGAGGTAACAGTAATATCTAGGGAAATAAGCAAAATAGGGTTATAAAATGGATTCAGGTCTATGATGAAAAAATAAGTTAAAGACAGTCATTTGGCAAAGGGGCAGTTGCTTGAGAGAAAAGATTTAAAATCTGACAGCACATGTGAATTAGACTGAAGCCACCCTCAAGAAGTTTCCTGAGAGGAGGAATGTGAATTGCCCTTCCAAACTAAACTAAGTCCTAAGAATTACCAGCCAGATATTGTGTCAGAGTATTAGAAGTGTCAGAGAGACAATAATGTTTTTGTGTGTCTTTCTAGACCATGCCCCAGGTCAGGCATATTTAAGGAACACACATTTCAATAGCAAAGATGTCAACTGCCAGTGAATCAGTATCTTGTTCTGGTATCCCCATCCTCACAAAGCAGCAACCTAGTCCAACATTCTGGGAGATTATTTTACAATGGACTAGGCATTAAAAGACAGATGAGCAGGCTCTTCCTGTAGACTCTACTGCTGTGACCTCTGACTGAGGCTAGAGGGCTTGAAAATTTTGCTAGGTGGCAATGAGAAGGACCTCCTGGCTTTACAGCAAATGCATAAATGTATTCCATTTTTCATAGGACAAAATTGTATTACATTTTTTCACCGATCAATTAAATTAAAATGAGGATCGCATTGTTAATGTTTTGTTAAACTCTTATTAAGACAAGGCCAATGGATAGTTGAAAGGAAAATTTTCTATATACATGCTTTTCTGATTCAAACCTTCTTAAATAACTCTTGAACCTCACACAGAAATAATTACCTCAGTGTGGTATATATGGCCAAGATCAATGAATCAAATACGGGGGGAGAAATGGATTTGTAACTCACAAGTTTTATGCAGAAAGCACCAGGCCCCAGAAGTGGCCTGTCCTCTGCCAGCAGATGGCATCATTACTTCTTGTTAGGAAAGGGCCCAAGGGAAAACATCTGTGTCATCAGCAAAAGCTGTGGCCACTCTGTACATATTTTTGCTCTTTTATTTTCACATAAAATAGAATGATTGGCCTAAGGTGCCGGTTTTGTATTCCAGTGGACAGTGGTGGACAAAAGTAACAGTCTGACCACACCAGGAGGCTGAGAGAGACAGAAAACAGTGAATCTCTGTATTGGCACACAGTATCTTGAGCCTGGGAAAAAGACACATAGAAGAATTTACAGAGAGTGTTCTGCATCTAATTCAAACCTCAGACAAATTTCTACATACTGGATAATCTTTTCACATAAATTTCGAATACTTTTTCCTTTTAATTCTCCCATGCAGGACTTAGGTCCTGAATCACAATATTTTTGAACAACTCTTCTTTGTACAAATAGGTGGGAAGTGACACAAAAAATCATTAATATTCATATTAAACAGAACTACAACCTCTCATAATACATAATAGTATGAAACTGTGTCAAGGGATGTTCATATTGGATGGATATTAGGAAAAGGTTCATCACTCAGAGAGAGTTTGGGCCCTGGAACAGGCTCCCAAGGGAAGTCCTCACAGTGCCAACCCTGACAGAGTTCAAGGAGCATCCAGTTAACACTCCTCTTAGCTTTAGGCAGCCCTGTGAGGTACAGGGAGTTGAACTCAATCCTTATGGCTCCCTTCCCATTTTATGATATATATTAATATGTATTTAGTATGTAATGCTATATATTAAACAACTACAACTCTCTACAGCTAAAGAGGATTGTGACAGTCTTCCAGTATAGATTAATTTTAATTGGAAATGTCTAGATTGGTCTCTGCATGAAACAATATTTCATAAAGAAATGCACATTAGGAAAGTATTTTTGGAAATAGAAATTATACTTCAATAGAAATAGTTTATACATATGTATCAATGAAATAAAATAGGGTAAAAAATGGCTATAGTGCACGAAGTACTTCATTGTCTCATTGGTCTGACATTTTCAGTTTAAAATATTTTTTTGTGATACTTTATAGAAGATACAGTATAACTGCAGATTTTAGGTTAAAGGTGTTAAAGATACTTAAGGTATCTGCCACTCAGTCTGAAATTCAAATATATTTTATACCCAATAACCATTTTTTAATATGTTCTAGGTCTTGCTCTGTACATTACCATAATACAACAGGCCTTTTAAAATTGGTATACTGGCATCATCTTAACACCACTGCAGAATCATTAGTCATTATTTCCTGTTTTCTTCACTATACAAAATTAACCAAACTTGAGTGAAATTCTGTACAGCAACTTCAATGTTCAGTCCATTATGACAAACAGAGAAAGAGTAAGAAATATCCTATTAACCTTGTAGCCAGTGAATAGGGAAAAACAAATTATCTGCAAGTTAGCATCCACTAAAGGGAAAAAAAAAAACCAAACTTCTTCGGCTTCTTCCTTTCTTCATATTTCCACAAATTTTGCATCCAGATTTTGAAATCCAATGTATCATCTGCTTTATGTTTTTTCAGAAATACCACATCCACAGACCATCAGCTGATATTTTTTCCTGAGATCCTTAGATTTTCAATTCTTTCTCCTGTATCTCAGTAACAACAACATAGGATGACCAAGTTATTCTGGGAATAACTGATGTCTTGCTAAGGATGTAGCCTCACACTATTGCTGCAATATTCAGGAGCTGTTCTACAGCATTGCTTAAATACCAAACATACATTTCCCTCCATTTCCAAGAACAGAACTCAGTGGAGATCAAAAAACATTATGTTTAACTTCTCTCTGTCATAGGCTGATCAGGAAAATTATTCAAATCAAGCCTGTGAAACTACTCAAAGCCATCCTAAAACAACTGTTTGACAAAACTGTTCTGAACTTGTTCAAATACTTGGCTGAGAGGTTTGATGATCTTGGTCTTCCAAATTCTCTGACAGACAGAAGAAAAGCAAATCAGTAAGCTAACCTGGACAAAAAGGAGGTGGGAGAACTTCTATGTCATGTTTTCACAAGAGCATTTTATGTAACACTTGCATTGGGCTGATACAAACTACCAGAGAGCTCTCTGTTTTTCAGCACTGAAATAATTTCCCAGCTGTACAATAAAGATTCATGCATTGCAGCTGAAGCACTGTGCTTCCAAAGCTGAACATGCACGGCTGCAATGAAGCTTTTTGTTTACTATGTTTTAATATTGGGTAGGGCCAATAAATTAAGATAATACGAGGGAAATCATATGGGGTTTTTTAAATTAGTTTCTTGATTTCTTTTTTTTTTTTGCTTTAAAATTGTGTATGTATATATATATGCACATATATTCCTGAGGAGGTGTACAGTGAAATCCATTTACATACTTTTATGCACATATATGGAATTTGTCCAATAGTGCTACAGCCACTACTTTTACTTTGAAATATTAGGATGACTATCAAGAAGGAAGACAGAAAACATTAAAAAACACGTCTTGCTAGGAATAATTCCTGTATTCTAAATTTTTTATTTAGCCACCACTGAAGCACAGACCTGGTATGAAATGTACAAGGCATTTAAGGAACGACACAAGCCAGTTCTGGCACTAATATGAAAACGTACAGCTCTCTGTAGGATTGGCCTGACTGTAGAATATAGCACCCCAGAGGACAGAACCGTATCAGGCCTGCTTTTCACTACACTGGAACACGAATTCACTACTCAGAGAAAACACGTTATTTGTGATGTTTAAAGAACATTCCGGGCCAAAGGTGCTTGAGCAATCGGTTCCCTCTGTGTCCGCATACCAGACCGGGGGTGCGCCCTCCTCCCCAGCCCGTGGCTGCAGCGGAGCCGCGCACGGACGGACCCGGACCCAGACCCAGACCCACCCTGAGCTCTCCCGCAGCCACCGCGGCTTCCCTCCGCACACCGAGAGGAGCCGCTGCACAGGCAGGGTCAAGAGCTGGGGCTTCCAGTTCTGCTGAATAACAACTGCAAGTCCCTCGGCGTCTGCGGCTGAGCAAAGGGCTCTGCAGGCGTAGTCCATAGCGCGGTGACTCACTGGGACTAGCTGCGCTTGGATCACTGACTCACTGCGGCGCTGGGTTTGCTGCAGCAGCCGCTTCCAGCTTCTCACTGCGACAGTGTGCACTCCAAAGGCGGCTTTTCAGTCACGACTTCTTCACTGTACTCTCCACCTCTCCCCGCGACGCCATCGGCAAAGTACAGATGCTAGGTGACAGGATAAATTGAACTAGTGAAGCTGCAGTAGGTGAATGATGGAAAGGGCAGGTAAAACAAAGTAACTTATACTTTTCTACAATAAATTCTATAATTTATGCAGTAGTTTAAGCTAATCTGTTTTACAGTGCATTGCCTCAACCTAGGAACATGATTTTCAAGATAGCTGAGTGGGCAAATGCCCTGAATTGCTGAAATTATGATCTTATTTCTAAACTGTAGAATTAAGAAGAAGGAAGCTGTTCTTCTCAGCTTGACACCCACTCTCCAAGAACCCAGGTCAAGCAGCAGTGTCACCTAATGTGCTGCAGGACTGAGATCTGACAGCTACCTACTGTGCTTTGTACATTTTTCAATAGGCATGAAGAAAGTGAGCACATGGAAGATGGATAAAATGTTGTCTGGAAGAAGACAACTACCAGAATCATCATCATAGACCAAAGCTTTTGTTGCAGCAGAGGATTAGCTATGTCAGCCATCTGGGGATGAAGTTGATTAGTGGAGAGAGGAGGAGCTTCAAAGGGTTATTCTAAGTGACTCTGATCAGAATATTGCCACTTTTCTAAAGGAAAGGGAAATTCCTTTCTTACGGGAACCATTTGTAGAGACAGTTTAGCACAGAGCTCTCTCTCTAGCAGTAACGCCAACAAACTTTGCAATCATGGATGAGTCACTTCTCCATTTTCTGCTGTAGCCAAACTAACACCATTTGCCACCCCAGCCTTGTGAGAAATTGCAAGCAGCAGACGGACTTTATGCTGTGTTCCAAAGATGAAACTATTTGAATAAACATCAAGCAGTAGTATTCTGTTAAAATGGTGGGGCTGAAAAAATAGAGACATTGCACAGGAAATGGAAAATCATAGGAAAGACCTCAGCCTGGTAAGAATTCATTGACCAAATAAATGGGGAGAGGACAGGAAGCCTGCAAACAGTAATACCAGTCTCTTCCCATCATCATGTTTGCTCCCTTTATTCCTGGCAAGCCCAAAGAATACAGACTCAAACTTGTTTCCCATAGGAGAGTGACAGTTGCCAGTCTCATGCCCTCTATGACCTCTAATTAGATCCTCTGTCAGCCAACTGTGCTGTCCAAATTCCAGAATACAGGGCAAAAAAGGGCAATAAAAGTCTGTGACCTCTGAAAGTCTGCTGTTTACTTTTCTGCATTAATGTGCTCTTCTACACAAGCTGCTGGTTTCCCATTGGCTTTTCACTGCATATATTCTGACATACTTCAAAGTGGGCACTCAAAACAAGACACAGCGAACTATTTCATTGTAAAGCATGCACCATGATCCAGGTCACTCACAATAAGCCAACCTGAGGGCACTGTAACTTATTAACCAATTTTCTCTCCTGGCATTGTTCACAGCTTTACAGCCACAAAACTGCTGGGAGCCTGTCGCAATCACCAGCAACCCGCCTGTCTCAGGAAGTTACTCTGGGTTACTACCAGGAGAAAAAGCTGGTTTATGCAGAGTTGTTTGAAGTAAGAAGAACAGGATTGGTTCAAATATGGTCTGTTATGGATCTGAAATTGATCTTTGTGAACAGTTCCCCAGGTATTGATTTATGTTTCAGATTCAGTGCCATGAGACATTGATTTTCATGAAGAATTCATGATCTAATTTGTTTTCTTTAAAGTGTAGTATTTAAGTTAATTCAGTGCATTTTTGCCCCAGATATGTGGAAGAGTAATGGTGACTGGAAGATTTTAAATTTCTTCTTCTACATGACACAATAGGCAAGAAAGACAGAATAACTTTCCCTGAAGAGGAAAATGTGTCTCAGGAGAAAAAAAAAAAAAAAAAAAGAGCCACTAGATTTCCAAAGCAAATAATCCTGATTGTGGAAATCATGTGATGCCACCATCCTGGTTAAAGATGAGACTGACTTTGCTACAAAACAGGAACAAACAGCTACTCCCAGAGGGAAGTGAGCACAGCGTTTACGTTCTGGAATCATGACATGCCTGTAACAGCAACACAATGACAATGTCAAAAGGGCAGGAACTCTGCTTCCAGCCAATGAAGTTATAATTAATACCCATGAGAAAATTAGAAGCAACTCACTAGCTCGGGGAGTGAGTTGTAGAAGGTAGCAATACAGCTAATCTTGAATTAAGATGAAAACAAAATGACATGAAGACAATTTTCTACCACACTTTTCTGTGTGCTGCTTGCCCTGGCATTTAACAGGTAGAAGTCACAGATATCACAACTATTTAAATAACACAGAAAAAGGTAAGGTATTATACACAACTGTTTGGGATCAGTTTTCCCTTTCTTTTTGTTGGCCAGTAAAATCTACCATGACAGAAAAACCATTATGATAACTGCACTGATTTGATTACATGAGCCATTTCTTAAATTGTAACCCTCAGAAACCTGAAATTCCAATTTTCTGAGGTAAGAATTGGAAAAAAACAGAAATACACATAGAAGTAAACACTGCCTCCATATAGAATAGTCCACAATGGAAAAGAAATGTCTGTAAGCACATCTTTCAAGCACTGGCTTCAGATTTTTAACATGGAGATCTGTAAGCATTTAGTGCTTCTGTTTTCACAAAAGTCTGTATCAACACAGCATTATGGCCATGAACCTCCCATGAATCTTGCTGATGAACCTCCCTAGTCTGATGTTATGCAAAGTCCACTAAGACACGCAATTTAATCCTTTTTAAGCTGCATCCAAGTATGTGTGAAATTATAATAATGCTGGTGACAGTGTAATACAGGTGCAAATTCCAGAATTACTCCTGGATTGAAATGATGGCATAACAGAAAATTACTGAGCTAGAGTTTTGCAGGGCCTAATACAGAGATATTTCCACCTCCCAGATGCATGCCCTATCCCAGGAAGCTAAAAGGTTATGCTCCTTTCTATTTGCTTTATTTCTCTTCCCATGTATCTTGCTGTACTGTGTCACAGCATCAATAAGACCATAAAAAGAAGCATTGATGCAAAGGCTTGGAGGCAGTCTAATGGTACTCAATGCACTCTGGTGAAAGGTAGAAGATATGGATTTGCACTCCCACAGACTAAGGAGGAAATAGAACCCTGATTAGCTTCCTAGAGAGGAGTTCTTCAGATTTGTTTTCAGCCACAAATCATTTGATAGGTAGAAAATATTCAAGAAGCATACTGAGAAGTTATCTCATGCAAACATATGCACAGTCTGGCAATTGCAAATGACAAATGTTCCCATCAGTAAAAACAGCAAATAATTATTCCATGCTCCAGAACAGATTGCCTGGTGCTGCTTGACGCTATGAACAGTCATTCTGCTCATCTACTAGGGGTTATTATAATGACTGGGTAAAATAATCTTTTCTGTCTTTTTGTGATTTCTTTTCATCAGTCCTAAACTGCCATCACATAGAAGTTAAAATGTGGTGTGGATTACTGACTCTATTAAGCAGCAAACAAGAATAGCAGAATTTTGTTACTTCTGTTATTTAGAAATAAAATCCTGATTAGCTGAGCTGAAGTTAACATCAAAATGGTTTCCAGTCAATAGGTAATAACACAATTCTTAGTAACTGACAGAAATCTACAGCCTACATTTCCCAGAAGCTGTAAACTATGATTTTAAAAAATATTAAGAATGCAGAGCATCTTGCTTGACTCAGACCAAGCTTTTCCCACATACCACCCACTGTGAAAAGGGTTAACACACATTTGTGGTCTGTCTTCTAGTTGCAGTAAGATTGCTCATTGGCGTGCATTTGGGAGTTTCTTGTTGTGAATTCCTTCACCTGCTTTCCCAGCTCTGATAAATGGGCATCTTATGTGTTGATCTGCTGTATTGCTTGGCAGGGGGGAGCCCATTCCCTTTTCCCAAAAAAGCATGCCACTTAGAGGGTGCTCACTCAAACACTACACACAGCGAGAGTTTATCCATAACACTTTATCACTATAAAAACAAATCCAGTTCTTATATTTTCCTTTTTAATTTTTTCTGTACATAAGACTTAGTGTGCTAGATGGCTGGGAAGGGAAAATTACAGAATCTTATTGCATTGGACTCCAAGATTAAAGAATGTTTGCTATCTGTTAAAGCAACAGAAATAAACACATGGGGAAGAGGTTAAAACCCTGTCTCAATGTCAGCTTCAGACACCTAATGCTGTTTTTCAGCTCTTGAAATGTCACTTAGAAATTTCTCACTCATGAGACTACTAACATATTTAAAACAAAACAAACAACAACAACAAAAAACCCCAACCAGTAGTATTTGTAGATGATATGCTTCACACATTCTACATCTTGCAACAAAAGCCTTAATTTATCAACAATTGCAAAGCTACCTAAGACCAGACATTAAAAAATGTAAGAGCAGTTGTTTGGATTCTAGCCAGGTGTCATGAAAGATCTGCTTAAACTATGAAAGATTCTTACAGAAATTTCCTACCTCCTGTGTCTACACTGCATTACAGACAAAAAGGCCTTCATTGCTCAGTAGTATCCTATTGTTTAGGACATACTTTGTTCTGTCTAGATAGCAAGGTATTGGACTTGTGAGAAAATTGTGAGCATCAACAGCTGGATTTTGTCTTTATGGATCCCTCCTCTAACGCACTCCAACCATGTGACCTATTTCACCATGTCTTCATCACCCCAATGAGGTGGCAGCCCCATAACTACTCTAAGACTTTTAACCTCTTCTTCTTCCCCACACTGCATTCATCAGTGCACAGGCCTTCCAAAGAAGTGCCCAAGCATGCTGACCCCTCAGAAGAGGTAATTTTATGCTCTGTCACTTTACCCTGCGACTGCTCTGCAGGCACTTTCTTCTTCATGTGTTTAAGTTCAGGATTCCACAGCAGCTCTGTTTTGTTGATTGTTTTGCCACTTCAGTTCATACCACTTGGGCTCTTGCCTTGCCTACCCTCTTCTTAACTTCCCTAGTTGATTTTTAAGAAATAAATCCCACCCTCATTGTTTCTAGTTTAAATTTCTGCCTACCAAAATGGCCACCTTGTTAGTCAATTGAACCCTGCTGCCAATACCAGCTGTGGAACTGGTAGTTAAACTGCAGGATCCAAGTCATCCTCAGACCCTTCCCCTCAGAAGCAGAATCAAGAACACCATGTCTATCCCCAGACATTTGATCACTGCCCTACTTCCCTTCAGTCATGCCCAAAGGTCACCCCTGTCCTGGCAGTACTTTTGGCATATCTGCGGAAGAGCAGCAGGTCGAGTGTGAGTTGAGTCTTGGTAGCTTCTCCACAGCACAACAATTTTTGGCAACAAATTTGGGCACATAAAAAGCAACAAATCTCCCTGAAAGACAAATGAGGTCAGCAGACAGAGACATTTGTCCCATGGAGTAGGGAGCCTCCAACCACGGCCACTTGACACTTCCTTCTAGTTGTCCCAAGTGGCGCAGGGTCAGCCACTGAAGATGCTCCATTTGATGACATTCCCAGGTCCTCATCAGCTCTAAGGGCACTGAAACTGTTCTGTAACTGCAAGTCCTAAGGTGGAGCTGGAGCTTTTCTCCCAGTGTGAGAAGTCACCAGCTTTCCACCTTGCCATGATGGGAATATCCACCTTCTGAATTAAAAGGCATAGGCTCTTGACACCTATCCACTACAGTTGAAGATTGAGGTTCGTGAAGCTGCAGGGTCTCAGAGAAGCCATTTGATCACTTTCTTATCCCTTCAGATTCTTCACAGTTTGGGGACCTCCTCCCATAGCTCTTTCACTTGGAGGGACAGCTTGCCAACAATTTCCCGGCTCTAGGCGGACACGAAGACCAAGTGCCCCAGGCCCAGGCACTACGGGCTGCCAGAGGTTTGAGAGGCTGCATCCTCCTTTTAAAGCTATGTCTGGGTCCAGTGAAGAGACAGTGACTCCAAAACTTAAATTTATATGTAAACCAGGCCTTGATTCATTGCTCTTTTCTTTTAAAAATGTCAGATAAAGAAACACTAAATATCTTAAATCATAAAACCCAGGAAAAAATAATTTGCACTGAAATTGTATATTTGCTTTTTAAAAAAAATTATTAAAGCAAAAAGAAAAAAGAATTTTCTTCCTCCCTCCTCTCCAGACTATCCCTTCATCACAGGATTAACAATGGATAATGTTAAATTAAATGAAATAAATTCACTACAGGCAAATTCAATTACACGGTGTTGAGATTTCTGCAAATAACTTCCTCACTCAAGTGTAAGGCATTCAGAAAAATCCAAGCACCCATCACTAGGCACACCTGCTCCTGCCAATAGCATACACACCTCTTGCTTACTACTTATCAGGACTGTACCAGTCATGTTTGTTCAGTGCTTACATCAGCAAATATAAATATCAATATGAATAAATATATATTTACAAGTAGATAAATGTTACTGTGCTACACCTGTGTAAATCCAGGGAACGACTCCTACAAAGCAGTAGCTCTTGCTTATGTATGTCAGATCCAAATTTTTCCTGCTACATGTAAAGCCAAAAGTGAAAACTTGTGAACATTTTTTCTAAAGAATTCATTTGTATGTGGACTGAAGAATTTTTCAGCTTTCAAACTCAGAAATGCCCAAATCACTTTGCACAATTGCATATAAAATATGGTTAGTGCTGTTACTGTGCTGTCAAATCTGACAGCCATTCTATACTCAGCAATATATCAAACGCCATCCAAATGCAACTATACAAATGTCACCTCTGCCTGTGGAACTTTCTAAATGAAGCAATATTAATCAATTAAGGGACAGTGGAGTGCATGCAGAAGCAGCCAAGTCTCCTGAGGATTACAATAGGGAGTTCTAGGTGGGCAATCAAGTTTAAACTGCAAAACTGCCAAGGCACACGGATTCTCTGTATGATAAAACGGATTTCCGGTCACACACTGAGGGAAACAGAGAAACTTTTGCCCGTGGACAGACAGAGAAAATTTTGCAGTTACCCCATTTATCTGTTGTATGCTACTGTATCATTTAACAAATCTTTTTACTTCTGCTCATGTATATTTCAGTGATTAGGTATGTGGCAGATCATCTACACATTCCCACTTTGAATTTCTGAAGCATTTTCATATGAAGTATTACAACACGGAATGATACCCCTCTCCTAAGTGGCTTGGTAAGGTAGAGTCCTGTCCAAGCCTTTCAAGCAAAAATGAAAATCCCCCAAACATGTGTGAATCTCAAGGGTCAGTAAGTACCATTTTAATTATCTATATATCTTGTACCCAATAGACCAGAAGGTAAAAATACATTTTGTGGTTTTACATTTTATGTACTTCGCATACTTAATGAAAGGATTTTCTTTCCAAATTATCTCATTTTTCATATCAGACCTCCTGCAGTTGCGGGGGTTTTCTTTCATAGAGAAGCAGCTACTGTGCAATATTACATACTCTGCAGAGAGGATGATTTTCAGAGAGGGCAATGCACACCAAATTAGTTTTTTCCACCCTTGTTTTCACATACTGTACAGGTTTATAAATTGTTTACTGCTCTAATGATGTTAATGATGTTTTGTTATAAACTAGCCCCAAAGAAACAGGGTAACAGGCCAACATTGATAAATGTTGTCATTCGGAATGGCTGCCATCCTCCTTATCTTTAAAGGGGCCAAACCTCAACATGCTCAGCATTTCCTCAAGGTTGTTACCTCATATAGACATCTAAATTATCTTTAGCAGCCTAAAGTTGTTCTCAGGAGTAATGGCTGCAGCTCTGTGGTACCTATTCAGTCTACAAAGGTCTACAGAGCAGAGACCACAAAGCTTCAGAGAGTAGGTGACAGAAGCAGAGCACTCAGAGAAGATAGCTGCTTGATCAAGGTTTGCCTTTGGCATTGATAGAGCAACCAGTCACTCAGACTGACAGATTTTAAAGGTGAGTAAAACAATGATAGACCCATATCAAGTGTTCTATAGCAGAGGCTATAAGAAGGATGTGTCAGTTTGTGCTGGTGAATGGCTGTTGGGGGTACCCTGACAGGCACAGGTCCTGCCATAAACTCTTGTGAGCTGAATCATAAGTAAAGGCAGATCCTTTCTCTCCTAGTATGCTCATCTTTGGATTGGCATAAATAATTTTCTTCCTGCCTGGCAGGACAGTGTTTACCACACTTTGTTTAGGACGTATAAAGAGCCAGTGCTGCTGGTAGTAGGAATTAATAATGGAGGTGGGGATTAGTAGAGATTGAACAATAGTTCTCTACCCTAAAGTAGAAGTTACTTTGCTATGCAACTCAAGGAAAGGCAGAAAGTCAGATCTTGCAAATCAGTCACAGCTTTTTAGACCTTGCAGGAAAAGCTCATTTTAGAACAGAAACAGCCTCTGCATCCCATGGTTTTACTCATGGAATACAGTCTAAGGTCTGTAGGAGACCTCTAAGTCTGAACCTTCTAAAGAACTCTCTTCACCACTTCTGAGAGCCTTGCAAGATTCTATGCCTTGGGCTAGAGACACCAGTGTTTTTCCAAATCCCTACCTTCCCAGTGATTCCAATCTTCAGCCCAGCATTTGTGCAGTTGGCGATAGCAGAGAGCATGGTCCAGAACTAAGGGAGGCCTAGGCACATGAAAGCAATGAGGAGAAGAGGCAGCTGAGGGAGGATTGCTGGGGTCTTGGCCAGAAGTCATGTTCTCAGACAGCAGAAAAGAAAGATCACTAGAATAAAAAGCAATTAGTTTTACCTCTTTGAACAACTAATGGTTACTAACTAAGAGTAATGATTCTATTTAAGGAACTGCTTTTGTTAAAGGAAAATACAGAGATAATTGACTGGAGGCATGTAAACAAATTAGAGCAATTCCATATAATTCCTAAAATGTTTTGAATTTTGGAGATGCTGGTATTTTAAGCAATACTTAAGAAATCAAAATACTCTGCTAAGCCACACAAAGAGATTTTTAGGGGTTAGAATTTTCCAGGAGCAGACTGAAGGTTAGGAATATTTCTTTGAAAGTAACTGTTTCAAACTAGTTGGAACAACTGATAGGCAAGGTGAAATCTTGGTATTCCTCTAAGGGAAGGTCACAGCAAACTAGAGGCCAGCCAGCCTCGCCTCAATACCTGGGAAAACGATGGAGTAACTAATCCTGGAAGCCATTTTGAGGCACATGAAGGATGAGGAAGTCATCAGGAGTAGTCAGCATTGATTTACCAGTAGGTAAATCTTGGGTAACAGACCTGAGTCAAGCCTGTTTTGCCTGTGACAATAACTGGTGAGTGATCTCTCCCTGTCCTTATCTCGACCTGTGAGCCTTTCTCTATATTTTCTCTCCCCTGTCCAGCTGAGGAGGGGAGTGATAAAGAGGCTTTGGTGGGCACCTCGCATCCAGCCAGGGTCAACCCATGACAAATTCTTATTTCAGATAAATAAGAGTTTGCCCTGAAATCTCTTCTATAAGTTCAGCAATTATGCCAAAGAAATAGTGTCATAAGATATCAAGCAACCATTTTTTCCACATCTGCTCTGCTTCAGAGAATTCAGTTTTGTTTTTCAAGCAAAATCAATATACTTATCCTAAAAATTTTTTTAGATACCATAGGTACAAGATGAGATAAACTTGGCTGTTACACCAACTGAGGAAAAAAAAAAAGACATAGGGAACTTGCATGGATATCACAATCTGATATTAACATCATCACTGAACGCAGATACCAAATAGTGACTCACTGACTGCTAGCAATATGCAAACATACTCTATCAATTGAGTGTGTAGTTAAAGTCCTGGAAACTCAGTTAAGAATAAACATTTTAAATTTAATTGGGTTCCTTGATATAAAAGCAATTCTTAAGATTATTAATCTCCTCAGAATCTTGGTTACCAGAAATACCAAAATGCCTATTGACTCTCTTAGATTTAAAACTATAATACCAAGAGCCAAAAATCCCCAACAACAACAAAAAACGCCTCC